>WBMV01000966.1:14146-201524 GCA_013396655.1 Campylorhamphus procurvoides | reverse complement strand
GAGGCGTGGCCGAGGGTGACAGCCAATGAGGGGCGGGCGGGCGGTGCGCGCGGCCCTCTTAAGGCGGCGGCGGGGCTGTCAGCGGGCAGAAGGCTGTGAGGGCTTCGAGTGTACGGGGCTCGACGGCGCGGCCATGGCCGCCCTTAATGGCACCGTGGAGAACGGGCAGCCCGAGAGGAAAGCACCGCAGCCGCCCACCCCGCTGGCCCCGCTCCTGCCGCGGCCCCTGCGCAGCCTGGAGGTGAAGTACACCAAGGTGAGCCGCCCGCCGGGCCGCGGGGAGGTGGGCGGCAGACGTGCTTCGATCGATGCTCGGTGGAATCGGGGCTGCGTTGAGGTGTTAGGTTTTTTTTAATGCGGGGTTTTCGCCCTCTGTGGTGTTTTTCTTGACTTCTCTTAACTCCTGCTGCTGCCTGAGGCCGCAGGTGTGTGGGGGTTTGGCGTTGAGAAGATGGCAGTGGTGCTTTTGATGGTGCAGCAGTTGCCCCCAAACTAACTTTTTGGTTTTTTTCTTTTTAAATCAAATGTCCCCACCGAGGCTGTGGCGGTGCCTGCCACCATCTCCCCTCCCAGCCCTCAGTGCGAGCCCCAGCTCAGAGAGGCCTCAGCACAACCTGCTGTGGATGGGGCTGGGCCCGGCCAGGGCCAGGACAGGGATTATCCCTGGGGAAGCCGCTTGTCCCACTGGTATCTGGCTGTCCTTGGCCTGGTGTGCTGCTCCCCTGCAAGGACAGGGCTCTGTGGAGAAGGGCTGGCACCCAGCAGGACTGGGCCTGGTGGAAGGGCTGTGCCATGGGATTGGAGCCATCCCACAGCTCTAGATGGGGTGTCCATGTGAGTCTTGTTGGTGGTTCTCCCTCTGCTCCCAGAGCTCCTCCGTGGCCTCCCTGTGCGACGAGCAGTCCCACATCCAGCCTGCACAAACCCTTGACCTTCCCTTTAAACAGGCTCTGCCGACATTTTGGGTTAAACCAAAGGCTCAACCTGAGCTTGGTGGCTCCCTCCCTGGGAGGTGAGGCTGGCGTGGAGCTGAGCGTGGCTGCAGAAATCCCTGCTCCCATTGCAGCCCTGGCTCTGCCATAGCCCAGGCACTTTGTGCTCCACAACAGCCCGACCCGCTGCCTTGCGCAGTGGGGAAAACGTCCCGGCTAGTTTTGCTGCTAAAGAGCCTCAGCTGCCATAATTCCAACCTTGTGGCTGGGCTGAAAGAGCTGGAGGGGCTGAAGGAGTGTGTTACTCTTGCTTTTTTGTATGAAGTGTTAAAAAATAAGCAGAATTTGAAGTTTGTTCCCTCACAGTGAGAAGGAGTAAACAGCGATAGCTTATCCGGCGAGGTGTTGATTTGAATTATGCATCCAAAGTACTGAAACAGATTAGCAATTAGTGGTAATCTCTGGAATAGATTAATTTTTAACATCCCAAATTTATCTACTCTTTATTTGTGAGATAAACTTGTCATTTAGCAGCAAATTGGATCTGCAGCTGCTGATTGCAGAATGGCGTAATGCTGCACAAACAGCTCCTTCCTGCCGTCCAAAATGGACACGGCCATTCGAGTTCTTCTCAAACATCCAAATGTTCTGGTTTTTGTTATTTTTATTGTTGTGAACACTTTTAAACAGTCCTCAGGGATCTTATCCTGCAGCCATGTATGTTTTAAACCATGCAGTTTATTCACCAGAGTTCTGCCAGAGACTGTGCGCTGAAAGTATCAAGGTAGTCTCTTAAAAGTGGAAACCAATATAAATTAAAAGTGGGAGTTTGGTATTTGGTCTGATGCTCCTGGTGCATCTGAGAAAATAATGAGCAGCAGTCAATTTTCATAAGACTTCGAGGGGTTTTGTGCAAGCTCTGAGTTTCACCAGATGTTTACAGCTGACAGCGTGTTTTCCTCTGCTTAGAGGAGATTTTTATTTTTGGTTCTACCAGTTACAGGGTCGGGGAGAGGGAAAAAAATCTTTAACAAAGATCTTACTTATAGACTAGCTTAGTGCTTGTCATGGATGTGTGATGGAAGCGATCTGTCCACAATTCCCTGCCTCAAATCCTGGCTATGCAGCATGAATGGCTGAGATATTATTGCATTTGGTTTCAGCTCCTGGCACCAAGGACTCGGGGTATGTGGTGCAGTTCCCAGAATGATGCCAGTGTATATATTACATTTGAAACAGCCTGATGCTGTCACTGTCATGTTTTATTACTTGTAGGAACATCATTTTCCCATAGAAATCATGTTGAATGCAGAGGAAAAACAGTTTCCTTGCCCAATCCTCAGTTTGTGAGCATATACCTGATGCTGTAATTTTACAGTTCCTGTTGTATCTCCTGTGTTTGTAATGTGGCTTTTCTTCATTAGTGAAACAAAATAAAACTGAATTTAAAGTATGTAAATGTTAAAATGTAGCAGTTGGATAACAGAGGTAGTTCTGGAGCATTGGTGTCTTAAACAGGAGTTAATATTTTTAACACTTTATCTTTCCTTGAGACTTCCCTCGGCAACATTTTTGGCAAGATGTTCTTTTTCCTTGGCCTATGTGAGACAGGTGGGTCCAACAGGGCAGTTTCTATACTGGTTACAGTTGGATGCTTTATGCTTAAGCCCTTTCAGGAAAAAGAAACTGCCCAAAGAAAGAAAATTATGACCCAAAGCAGTGGGAATTCCAAATATAAGAGATGCAACATTAATCTCCTGGTGGTGTGTAGAGACTCATAAACAAGATTGCGAATGTGGATGACTTCCAAATAAAAGTACTAGCTTACAGCCACTAGCAGGCTACTAATAAAGATTACTTCATCTAATCTTACTTGAAGTATATTTATAAAATATAACACTGCCAAATTAGATCACAGCATGGATAAGATGCATGTTGAATCAATTAATTGTATATAGGTATTCATTCTCTGTTTACAGTGAGTAACAACACTCCAGTATTTAATGCATTTTCAGTTACGCAATGCTGGGACTGTTTGTTCTTGCTCTGGAAATGCAATATTTTGAAACCCTTAAATCTTGTCACAGATGACTCCAAGTGACGTGGGAGGCTCGATCCAGCCTGTGACAAGGCATGGTGGGGTAGAACTGAGCCAGTCCCCACCCTGCTCCAGGGGAGCAAGACGTGGAAGGAGCCCAGGGCAGGATACAAACAGCCAGGGAATATTGCTCGTGTCACTGCACAGGGGGCTCCTTTGGCTAGAACCATGCAAGTTTCTCTGGGTGTCTGCTTGCTGTTCCCATGGAGATGTGTTTCAAAAACTGCCTGTTTCTCATTGCCAACTCATGGTGGTGTTGTGGGAGCCCCATCCTCTGCCTTCCTCTTGTTCCAAACCAACTGGCCACACAAAGTTGGGATAGATGCTTCTGTATCTCAGTCTCCCCGGCAGAGAGACTGAGCACACTTGACAATCAGTGGAGATTGAAGAGCCTTGGGACCTTTGAGAAGCACTTGTGGTTTTTGGTCTACACCAGTGTTTTCTTTCTCCTGCCCATCCCACTTCCCTTGCTTTCTCTTCAGATATTTATTAACAATGAATGGCACGAGTCTACAAGTGGAAAGAAGTTCCCCACCTACAACCCTTCAACGCTGGAGAAAATCTGTGAGATTGAGGAAGGAGACAAGGTAAGTGTTGTTAGAAAAGCAGAATTGCAGAAGCCAATTTCCAAAGCATTTCTTTCTGAAGGGAAGCACACAGAGGAAAAGCTGGCTTTTAACAACAGGATTCATTTGGCCAGGCTGAGCTGAAGGTCTGGGACACTGGATGTGCTGCTCCAGAATTACTTGGGCTGGGTGGGATCAATCCTGTCCAACTCGTCAGAGGCACTTTCCCTGGTAGAAGCTGGCTGCTGAACACTGTCAGAGGAATGAGATGGAGCATCATTCTTGTGGCATAGACTGGAAGGGAGCAGCCAGCCTGAGGAAATAGCAGTGATGGTGTATGCACATCCCTGACAGGACTTGGGTCTTGTGTTGGGAGTGGTTTATACACCAGCTGCACAGCAGCCTGTTGGGCACACTGACCTGAGCCTTGCCTCTTTCTAAACACAGTCAACAAATGACCTGAGTGCTTGGGGGGATTTAAGCTCAGTCATGCAAACACTGACCACTTACTGCAGGAGATTTGGTGCTGCTTTTCTAACTGATATCATGGCGTTCTTGCCTGCTGCACAAACGTGGCAACTCCAATTTATAACCAAGCCAGTATCTCAAGAGCTCCAGTAGTCCCTGGCTGGCCCTGATGTGTTGGAGATCAGCCTGGGATGTAACAGGGTTTGGTAGCAGCTTGAGGTGAGGAACAAACAGATGTGACACTTTTTGTCCAAAGCAGCTTGTCACATGTGGGCCAACTCCTCTGACTTAAGGAAAAGAGCTGGGTTTTTGCAGGGTGTCATGGGAAGGTGATTCACATACCAGGGCTTTGGTAACTCATTGCTATGAGCAGTAAGTGATGGACAATGTGGCCATTTCTGCCTGCACTGAGATCTTTTTGTGCCTAAGCTTGTCCAACACTTGTGAGGCCCAGTGCCTGGTTTTCAGCGAGTGGGCTTCCCTGGGATCCTTTCGTAGTAGGACTGATACTGGTTGAGCAGGGGCAGTGTGTTTTCTGGTATTGTACTCTGTAGAGTGCAAAGCCTGACCCTTCCAGAGGGAGGAGCAAACTTGGGAATACAAATCTCCAGCCTCTGTGCCACTGTTGTGTGTCGTAGCTGTGCTTTTTTGGATGGCACCAAAGCAGCCTCCAAGACTTATTGCCACGGGGGATTTGTGTATCTGTGGGGCAATTACAGATCAAGGCAGAACCAAACATTATGTGTAATTTCTTTACCCTGACTGGGTAGGAAACAACTGTGTTTAATTGCAGTGGCATGTAAACAGTGGAGTTGAAGCTGACTCTGATGCAAGTGTATTTTGATAGGCAGAAACCATGACGTTGTTATTGTTCCCTGAGCTAAGTGTCTCCTCAAGGAGCTACAGAGTGTTACATGAGAATTCTGTGCCTGCTTTTTAATGTCTTGGTTAAAGGAAGTTATGCAGAACTAAAAGCCCAATTTTGGATCTTGGCTCCTTGAGATTTGTCCCTGCCTGAATTTGGCTTCTAGCTTGCAGGAGAATCAGTGGATTCCTCTGCCCCTGGATACTCAGCGTGGATGGCTGACTCCTTGGTACATGAAATTGCAGGCAAGAACGTAGGGTATTTGTGCTTTGGGTGCTGAAAGCCTCTTCTACCTCTTCATATCATACTTTAAAAATAAATATTTTTTTGCTTTAAGTAGATTTTTTTTCAAGGAACTGACTGTGATTAGACCTGGATCTGGATTAGTTGGAAAGCAGTCATGGGTGAGAACCATCCCCAGGTATCTGTTTGGCTTGTGGTGACACTGCACGTAGCATAGTGGGACATGGTCAGGCCAAGTTCTCCAATGGTTCATTTACCCTGGTTGAACATCCCCCCTGGCTCTGTAACTCCAGTCTGCTGTGGTCACTACAGCACGTGGTGAGTTGTGTTTAGTGGTGCTGTCCACTCTCTTTGCTCATGTGCCACCATACTTGTGCTGCTCAGTGCCACCCCAGTGGTGGCAGTGCCTGGTGCTGCCTCTGGTTCCAGCTGTGCTGTGCCAGGCTTGGCTCTGCCTTCAGAGCAGGCTGGGAGCAGAACTCCACTTTCCAAACCCTCAACAGAAACCTGCCCCTCCCTGGCCATGCAGACTGTTTTGCTTTGGCTGCACGTGAGGGGTGGGGGGAATTTGGCATCCAATATCTCAGCGATGACAGTTCAGTCTGGTGTTGAAACTTGGCCAATGCTTTATGAGCCTCAAAGCAAAGGTTTTTTTATTTGTTCTGTAGTTACAGAATTGTCCTTGGTGGGACAGCTGAGGGATAAAGAAAAGTCTGTGTGAAAAAAGAAGCCCTGAAAAGAAGATGGCAGATCTTTTCACTGGATGTTGGGAGGCTTTTTACCTCCCAAAAAGTGGCTTGGTGTGCAAGTGTTTGCCAGGTTGATAACGAAGAAGGAATAACTTTCTCCTTTAGACTTGTAGTGAATAGTGAAGTCCCAAATTTCCACCCTGTCTTGGTGTAAAGACTGTTGATAACAATTGGAGACAGGCTTTTTCCTTCCAGCAGCTTTGCTGACATCCATCAAGGGCAGTGGAAAGGTGCTCCTTCCTCAGAGGAGTGACCAGCTCAGCTGGTTGCCTCAGAGCATGGACAGCAGGTCCACAGCTGAGAGTGTTGTGGAGTATCTGTCATGATCATTTCTAAACAGTTCCCTCTCATGTGTGGATCTTTGGAAGATTAGTGAGAGGGGTTTGTTCACAGTAACCCTGTCTCACTCAAATTTGAGTGGCCAGCTGAGGTAAGACTACAGCAGACTTGCAATGCCCTCAGTAATGATTTTGGACACGTGGGGCTGTTCAGATGCTCTCTGTAGCTGTTTTGAACTTAGATTCAGAAGTTAGAGCAATGAATGTGTGGACTGTTTGCAGGGGAGCAGGTCAGAGAACCTCTTCTAGTTGAGAAATTGTGATATACTTATGCCTTATGTCAGAAAAGGACCTTTCCAAAGAAGTGCACAGGGGAGGCTTTCCACAGAAGTCAGTAACTGAACTGAAGACAGATGATCTCCACTGGGTGTGCTCCGTCCTTGGCATGTCTCCTTACTGGCCAGACTGGAGCAGTGTGGCCCATACTGAGACAGGGTAAGGCTTTTTTTACAGGTGCTTTCCTCACTCACAGAACTGGGAGGGTGATGGTCTTCACTGGTCTCACACTGCTACTGAGGCAGGAGAGGAGAAGGGAGCAGTGATGAGCAGCACTTGAGATGGAAAATGAGTGGAGGAGGAGGCAGCTTAGAAGAAAGAACAGTGTGATTTTTGTGCAGGGGGAAAGGTATGTGGTTGTGTAACTGGGGGTTGTATCACAGTGCAACCACCAAAGGTGGGTAGGAGGGTTTGCAGGCATTTCCCAGCGCTGCAGTGCTTGACTTTGCAATCTTGACCTTCTTAGTGGAGCTTTTTATGTAACACTCAATGTGTTATGGATCCAAACTGAGCACCAGGATGCACAGGATCTCCTCCTCCTGTGGTTTTTTGCACCACAGCGTGTTCCTGGCACCTTGACAGTTACGAGTCTTTGTCACGCCTTGTGCCTACCTATTGCAACACTCCTGCAATGAACATGCCATTCAGACTCCCCTAATGCCTAGTCATAACAGGATGGATTAAGAATGGCATTTCGGCCTTCCTGAAGAATTTCCTTGTTTTTGCTGGTCTCTCAGCTCTGTTGAGGCTGTGCAGGCTCTCAGGAGCTCTCTTGGTGGTGCTACCCTGAGGGTGTTCAGGGAAAGCCTGTTTGCCTGTGTGACAGTGACTGCAGTCTCTGAGCCGCTATTTGTACTCAGCACGTCTGAGAGAAGAGACAAGAATGAAGAAAACCATCCACAGCAACTGCAGCAGGACTTGTGCTCCCATGTTCAGAGGATGGGGAAGATCTGGGTGTGCACTGAAGTCCTCTGTCCATGTAGCCATATCAGCTCTGTTCAGAGTGCCAGGGTGGAGGGCAGACCCTCAGAACCAGGGTCACAGTGCCACTGCAGAGCCAGGTCCCTGCGCAGCAGTGCTCCCAGCCTTGTTGCAGAACTAACCAATTGCTGCCCAGGGGAGATTTGTTTAAATCTGATACTCTTCTTGTGTTCCTTTGCCTCCTTTGTCACATAAAATATTGCCTTTTTCAGCTTGAGTCTTCATTGCAGGAGGCAGAATGGAGAGCACCTAAGTGTGCAGTGGCTGCTGGTGCCTCCTGGCTTTCCTGATGTGCCAGTTTGAATCCAGATTAACTCAGGTGGAGTGAGCAATTTGGAAGGCCTGTTGTGCCTGTGGGTGATGGGCCCCAGGCAGGACATGCCTGTCTGCACTTGGTGGCTCCTCAGCACCTCTGCCTTACCAGCACCCTTTGCCAGACCAGAGCTGTTCTGTAGCAGCACAAGTTTCCTCCAGTGTTTCCCCATCACTGCTCTTCCAAAAGGGTGGATTTCTTCACTATAAATCAGGCTACAAAAGTTCTGTAATCTTTTTGTAAAGAAAAGGAGCCAAACTTAATATAAAGTGCTATTGCCTTGGGTGATGACTTGCTGTTTTGACCAGGAACTTAAGGTGGTAACATGTCTCCCTGTAACTTATTTTCTTTGTTGAGCACCATGAGGGGAGAGTGGCCAGACCTTGCTGGATCAGTGCAGGGGCTTATTTCCTACTTTTATCCAGATGAGACTTGGGATAAGACAGGAGAGCAACTGGTAAAGTTCTGTGAGGAACAATCAAGGCCTGCAACCCTCCCTCCTTCCCACCCTTTTGAGCAATATACTGCAGTGAGGTGCAAGTTCTCCATCAGCTGGAGTGAGGCCCAGGCTGTGCCAGACATTACACACAGCAGGAGTCTGTCCAGAGCTTTGTGCGTGCTTGGGGCATGGCCTTGGCCTTGGGGATGTTGGTGGCAGTGTTCCTGGTGATTCCACTGAATCATGAGGTTGCCCTTGGCTTCACTTTTTTTAATCAATGTATGTGAGATGAAATGAGGAGTCCAGGGTCTACTGTGAGCAAATGCATGAGGGAGGTGGTGGTGTGGAAAGAGGGAATTTGCTGCCCACTTGAGTATTAACTTGGGTAAGCAGAGTTAGATTTGGTCCAGAGGATGGTAAATCTTTTGGGAGGTGAAGGGAGAATGGCTCTCAGGGCATGTAGGTGAAGTGCTTTTGTCAGAGCACTGGACAGCAAAGCTTTTTCCATATGGTAGAAATACTGTGGAGGTGTATTTTAGGGTCTAAGGGAGCTTTTTAGTGGGTTAACTGCTATTGGCATGGGTTCCAGAGGGACTGAATGGTGGGATCTGAGCCGGGATTGTTCCTCTTGATAAAACCCCAATCTCATGGGGGCTTTCCTGCCCACACTTGTTTAGAGGAGGCTGATTCCTGCGGGCCAGTGGCCTGTCATGCTTGTTTCCGCATCCTCCCCCAGTGTCACTTACATCCTCTATTGGCAGGAACAGCATTCTGGATTATTTTATAAACAAATCAGTTAGATGAAATTGCCCTTGAACGACCCTGTTGGTACTTTGACCTCAAGGTTGTTTATGAGCCCAGGCCAAACTGAAAACATATTCCAGGCTTGGATTCAAATCCAGGAGTAAACTGGAAGTGCTTTTGCTGGACAACTTGGCTTTAGCCCCCACAGCACCAACAAGGAAGCAGCCTGAGTGGGGTTTCTGTGCCATTGTCCAGCTCCTTCCTTGTAACCTGAGGTTTTCCTGTGTGTTCTGTAGCCTGATGTGGACAATGCAGTGGAGGCAGCAAAGGCAGCATTCCAGAGGGGCTCTCCGTGGAGACAGATGGATGCCCCAAGCAGAGGACGACTCCTGCACAAACTGGCTGATCTTCTGGAGCGAGACAGAGTCATCCTGGCAGTAAGTACTGGCAGCAGCCATGCACCAGCAGAGTTGGCTGAGGACTCAGCCCCATCCCTCTGGTGCAGCCACATCTACCTATTGTTTTTCTTTCCTCTCCTTTTATGAGGGGCAGAAGAGCCCATATAGGAGTCATGACTTTCTTCTTTCTGCAGGATGATTGTGGGGTTTTAGAAGACTCTTAGTTCTTCTGTATATTTGACTCCTCCAAAGCTTTAGCTACTTCTTGAAGTGATTACAGATATTAATGCTTAAATTTTCAAAGCAATAACACTTTTTTTTAGTTTAACAGTCATTAATGTTCATCGTTGTTTCCCAGCTCTTATCCTTAGAAAAACCCCACTAAAACAATGAAACAAAACCAACCCAACAAAACAACCCTAAAGCACCACAACTGACTCAGTCCTTCTTTACTACAAAAATACAGGGCCAGTTTGTTCAAATTCCTTCCCTTAAAATGGGGGGCTGGAAAGACAATCTTTCTCTTGCTGGATATCATCCAGAGTTTAAAATGTGTGTAAGTGGGAGCTATTTCTTTCCCTGCTGAATGTACTGGCTTAGGGAAGTCTTTCTGTAGCTGTGAAACTGTGTTGATTTGGACATCTGCACTGAAGAGTGATTGCTAATGGTTCTGTAATCCTGTCCTGGAGGAGTCCTGCTGGTGCAGAACAAGGGGATGAGACCCTGAGCTAAAACATGCTGCAGTTGGTAGAAGCTTTTAGACTCCAGACATTTGTATATCTTTCCATATCTCACTCTGAGATCCTCAGCTTAGGGCTGCTGTCCATCCATGCCTAAGCTCTTGGATGAGAGCACTCTCCAGTTCCATGCTGCACTGTTTCCTTCAGGGCAGTGACATCTGTGACATTCTGTGCTGTCAGAGGTGCAGGGTCCAGAGCCAGTGCCCTGCTGAGGTCAGGAGGGGTTAACATACATGGGATGTGCTTAGGAGCCTGGACTTGCATGACTGCTTTGAGCTGAGGTTCTCTCCCCAACACAGTGTCTCTCAACCACATGACAGCTTTCAGTTTCAGCAGGACAAAACCAAACCATTGGCTCTAAAGACAGTTCTGGCCAGCAAATAAAAGGGGGGAAAAAAGGGAATGTGTGTGTGTGAATAAACCCTGTTCATTTTTGATGTGACTTTAGAGGATCCTGCTTTTTCCATAACCAGAACACTCCCTTCAAGCTTTCCCTGTCCTTCTGGTCTGGGAGGGCTTGTTTGGCATTGCTGTTTGCAGTGCAGAACACCAGCCCTGAGCTGCCTTGGCTGTGTGCTAAGTAATGACTTATAAAAATCAGTTGTTTTACAGACATTCGGTGGATAACAATCCTAGTCATTCCAAGGGGAATGTCTGCTCAAGGGCTGTTTGGACCCTAATGTCTGTGGAAGATGACAGGGTATGACTTCATATGTAAACAAAGATGTTCCAATCTACCAAGGGATAGTACTTCCTTTATGGATGTGCTGGCCATTTGTACCAATATCCCCTTTAATGACCTGTGTGGAGAACAAAGCATTCCCAGAGCTAATGTCCAGAGCAGTGCAAAGGACACAGGCTGAGCCTGCACTTTGTTTAGAGCTGCTCAGCACCACTTGTTTCAGTGCAGCAACTTCTGCCTTGCCTTATCTCAGCACAGATCTGAGCCCAGAGGTTGCTTTACCAGAACTCTAAAAAATGTGTTTTCTATCATTGGACAAAAGAGGCTTTTCAGAGGTTGGATTTAGGGTTATGAAGTAGAAAAAATAGTTGGGTTTTTTTTCAAATGAAGGGGAAGTGGGTCTGACTGATTTCAGTGACACCATCTGGACTGCAGACCATCTGTGTTGGAGGGTCAGTTATGGTGAAGTCATGACTCCTGCTTCACTTCTGACCAGTGCCCCAGACCCCTTGTATCCCACCCACACTCACCTCCTGGGGCTTCTGGAAGGTGCACTTTCCTCACAGCCACTGGGCAAAGCAACTCCTGCATGAATCAGGGTTAGCTGGTCTAGTCTCCCTTCTGCATTATTTGTATTTACAAGCTTAAATGAGAAGGGAAGAACCCCCTGTGTCTTCAGAACAAGACAAAGCTGAGAAAGAGTTTTGCTAAAAGCTTTTTTTTCCAAGGGAAAAAAGAATTGTTTTTTCTGACAGTGCATGCAACTTGTGTTTTTTTCAGACTCTGGAAACAATGGACACAGGAAAACCTTTTCTGCAGGCTTATTTCATTGACCTGGAAGGCTGTATAAAGACACTCCGGTATTACGCTGGATGGGCTGATAAAATTCAGGGCAGAACTATCCCAGTGGGTGAGTTCCTTCAGACCCATTTTAAGCAGATGTGTTTCAATATTTAAACTAATGGGAACACTGTGTCAGTGCCTGGATAGACCTCTGAAAGATAATGGATGAGCTCTTCTGTTGATTTTTTTTTTTTAACAGAGAAACCTTTTTGGGTTTAAGTCCAGGCTAATTCTTAAAGAAAAACCCCACACATTATAGGGGAATTTATTTGTAGGCATCACTGAAAGGTCTGAGATGTTGAAGGAGTCAAAGCACTTGGCTCTTAGGGAGACCCTGTCAAGTTTTCTGGCACTTAAGAGATTTTCAAAATGTTTCCTAGGCTGCAGAGTCAGAGCAGTCACACAGAAAGAATCCTTGGGTTCAGGTATGGGTGGGTTCAGGTATGGTTTTGGGGAGCACAAGCTGAGACAATGAATGTCTGTGTGGCACGATGAGCATGAAGCCATGTCAGTCTCATAAACAGAGATGCCACCCTCTTCAGCCATCTGGGCTGTCCCAGAGGCACAAGTTCAGATGAACATATTCAGGGTTCTTTGTCTCATATGGGTTTAGTTCTGTCCCCAACCTGTTAGTGTGCAGTTTTCTCACACACTTCCTGTAAAGGTGAGGATTTTGACTGTTGTCCTTTTGTCTTGCAGATGAAAATTTTGTCTGCTTCACCCGGCACGAGCCAATGGGTGTCTGTGGAGCCATAACCCCAGTAAGTAACAGGGATGGTGCCCTACATCCCCCACAGGACTGGAAGCAGCCCATGTGCACTCCCATCCTGCACTGCAGCCTCCTGCTCCCTGGTTAAGCCCAGCTGTTGTGCAGGGAACTCCCATCTCAGTGGCCTGATGTAGTTTCTCTTTTTTTACCCCCATGCCAATTGCTCTTGGCAACAGAAATCCTGTGCAGTGGAAGGGTGGGTCTCCTAATCAGGCTGACACCAGTCACCAGGGACCAGTCAGGGCTCTCTGACTCCCCCACTGCTGGGACAACCAGCTCGTCATTACGTGTGCTGGCTCTTTGCTGCCTCGTGCTGATGCAGAGTTTTAAATCATATCCATTATTAATAATGCCTGGCTGTTCCCCAGGCTTTGTGGGATTACATCTCACTGAATAGAGGTTGCTTTTCCTTGAGGTCTCATTCTTTGCTGAGGGGTCAGTGTGGCTGGTTCTTGGAATGCCTCCAGTATTAGCATGTGTTGCTTGCTCTCTTTAAACAGCCAGCCAGGAAGACTTTGCAGCTACATGGAAGGCATAGTTTGTTCCTGTCTGGTTGTAAAATGCTTTGAATGGGTTATCCTACAGGTCATGAGGCCAATGGGGCTGTGCCAAGATTCTCTGTCTGTTTGGATCCAGCAGTGAGCCTGCCAGAGTTCAAGAAGCATTTGGACAGTGGTCTCAGGCCCATGGTGGGATTCTTGGAGCTGTCCTGTGCAGGGCCAGGAGTTGCACTTTGGTGATCCTAATGGGTCCCTTCCAACTCAGGATATTCTATGATACTTGGATCAATAAGAGTCCATGGAGGATTTTGACTTTTGGGGTAAAGGTATAGAAGAGAGTGACAGAAGTGCCTGTGGGGCATTGGATTTGCTGGAATACCAGGTCTGGACCAGCTCCCAAAGATGTCTGGGAAAACTGTGCTTTTCCTTTCAGCAGGCTTGAGTTTGTATCCCAGGTGATAAGAGGACATGGTCTATTTGGCAGTGTCAGGGGGAGGCAGAGTGGGAGATGGTCAGTAGTATTTATCAGTGTCTTCTGCACAGCTTTCCTGCTGAGCAAGAAATGTGACTGCTTGGGAGTAGAATTTATGACTTAAGATCAAAATCTCAGGTTCCTCACATTGTTCCTCAATTAAAAGGTCACACTCAGCCACCTCTGGCACTCAGCAGTGCTTTGGAAACCATCCCTTGATGCAGGATGCTTTGGAAGGCCACTATATGGGAACATAGTGGGACTTGTAAGATCTCAGGCTGACCCTGGATCAGCAATAAATACAATAGAAAGTACAGAACCAATCTGACTCCAGTTCAACACTGTGTTTGTAAAAAGGATGATTGGGGTCCACAAAACCACATCTGTCTTCAGTTTACTCAGAACAAATCTCCAATTTTTTTCCCAGTTCAATCTGAATAACACCAACAGGCTGTGGGTCCCTTCCTTCCTGTTTGATTGAAAAGGATTCTGTCACTGTTCTGTATATGTCTCCCTACACCAATTAACAGTTCCCCCTTTTTCCTTGGCTTGACTATATTTAAACCAATGTT
Source organism: Campylorhamphus procurvoides (assembly GCA_013396655.1). Lineage (NCBI taxonomy): Eukaryota > Metazoa > Chordata > Aves > Passeriformes > Dendrocolaptidae > Campylorhamphus > Campylorhamphus procurvoides. Next base: position 187,536 of record WBMV01000966.1, on the reverse strand, counting down.
CTTAACAAGGCAAGTTCTAAGAGAGTGCAACATATGGCTGGTTTTTATCCCAAGGTGATATCATGAGGCAGCCCTGGAGTCCTTTACTGTTACTTTCACCAACCACTCTGCAGCAGAAAGCTCCTAATGGAGTTATTTCATGCTCTGGAAGAGTCGAAAAGTAGAGTAGGTGTGAATGGCTCGAGCTGCAAAGTCAGGCCTCCAAGAGGGCTTAGGAGGAAAAGACAAATGGGCAAATTATGGGATGTGGCCATTGGAGAAGATCACTGCAATGGGACAGGACTGGGAAAGAGGGTGAAGTGAGCTGAAGAACAGCACTTGAGCCTAAATTCTGCCTAGTCTCAGGGCTGCTGGGTTAGAACAGAACTCACTGCTTAAAAGCTACCCTGCTAATTTATTTGCAAGTGTGAATTTGTGGATTCCTAACATATTTGGCTTCTTTGTTGATAGCTGAAGGCCCTTGGCTTGAGTCTTGACAAGAAGTCCCCTTACTGCTGGCCTGCCTCCATCATCCCTGAAGCAGCATTAATTATTTTTAATGAAGAAATCCTTTCTGCTGCCAAATGACCTTTCTGAGATTCATTGTGAGCTAGATTTTCCACTTCTTGCTTAGGCTCCAAAATCTACAAATACACATGACCATGAAAGAGATTAGCACAGAGTAAACTGATGTGGACTGGGTCCTAATTCTAAATTAGAAAACTAATTGGAAAGGAACAATTTACAATCTGAAGAGAGGATAAGACTTCCCCTAGCTTTCCACGACTGAACAACCCACTGCAGTTTCCTAGTTATAAACCTGGACCTGAATGATATTGTGTAACTCCCAACTACTCAGCCAGTGCCTAACACAGAAAAATGAGTTTTTTTCAATGAGGAGTTGCACCCTGTAATTCCCCACATACAGATGCTGTGCAAAAGTGATACATCAGGAAACTGCCTCCAACACAGTTTGTGTGAACAGCCAAAATCCTACACAGAGTGTGATCAAACTCCTGTAAAGAATGAGGTCACAGTGTGCAGAAGTTTGTCCAGCTCACAGGATTAGCATGAGGACTGCCAGCAATATTAGGGATCTCAGGGGGAAATGAAGGAAGTTATACTCTGTAGTCCAAGCAAACACAGTATTGTAAGCAGACACTTCTCTCCATGGCTCTCCTCCCAGTTCCTTTTCTCCCTGAGCTGTGAGGAGGTGGGGAAACACTGCGTGGGGATGAGTAGGTGACTGTGCCAGGCTGCTCTGACCAGTGACTTGTGTTCTTGCAGTGGAACTTCCCCTTGCTGATGCTGGTCTGGAAGATGGCACCAGCCCTGTGCTGTGGAAACACTCTGGTCATTAAGCCAGCTGAGCAGACCCCTCTCACCTCGCTGTACATTGGCTCTCTCATCAAGGAGGTGAGCAAACCTGTTCTCTTGAGGTCATGAAAGGATTCCCTTTTGGGTTGGCTGTCCAGGTTTTTAGGTTTTAAAGATCTTAAAGCCTCACAAAGGAAAGTGAGAACAATGTCCCTATTCAGTCTTTCCAAAGGCCTTGGTGACTGGCAGAGACTGGATGGGAGGTGGCAAAGATCACAAAACTTGTATGTGTTTCTCCTTTCTCAGGAAGCTGCTGAGAGGAAAAAATGGTACTTTTATTCCTCTGCCTTGCTCTCCTTCTCCCAAATGAGAGAAAAACAACAGCTCAGTTTTATTAGACAATGGGACAAAAAAGAGTGATTAGACAGCAGTGTTGTTTGTTGGTTTTAAGTGGGATAATTCAACCAAGACAGAGTGTCCTGGGAAACAACTTTGTCATTTCTGTGGTTCATAGAACAATTTAGCTATGTCTGGCCTGGAAAGTCAATGGAAATAAAGGGAAGATCATAGGTTGGGATTTTAAAATGTTGGTTTAGGGCTTGTCAGGTAGGATCTCACGTGCCCTGTTAATCATACAGGGGGTGGGAGGTGCTCAGGATCTCCCAGCACTGGTCACTACATCAGCTTCCTACAGCTCTGGGCGTGTCTCACAGAGGAAAACTGTAAGAGCTGGAGATGTGCTTTGCCTCAGAGCTGGAAGTCTGTTTGTTAGGCTCAGACAAGTGATAATCATGATTTTGTCTGGTCTTGGCTTAGCCTGGGAGAAAATAGAAGGGTATGTTGATAATTGACACTTAGGGCTCCTGCATTGGGAGGGGAAGTGGAAAAATAATCCCAGTTAACTCTCTTACAGTCCCTTGACTCACTAAGGTCACACAAGAGGAGTGCAGTTGTTGTGGCTTTTAGGGAGCCCTGCACACCATTGCTGTTTTCACTCTGACATGCAGTTCCCCCCAAAAAAAACCCAGTCAATTCTGGTGAAACTAATTTTTGAGCTGGAATTCTAAGCCTGCTGTTTTCTCACAGCTGATCTTCAAGGCAGAAGTGTAATTAGAGCAGAATAATTTTATTTGGAGATGCTCCTTTCTCCACCCAAAATTAGCTGCATTCTTTGCAGTTTTTCAGGAGAATGAGTGAAACTTTTTGGGATTTCATCTTTAAAAGGATGCAGAAGATGTTACCACAGAAGCAAAGCTATGTGTTAGGTTCAATGAAATAATTTCAGGCCAACCAAAGTATTTTTGGCTTTAATTTTTGCTGAAAAACAGAAAAAATATTTGGCTCAGGGTGTCCCGTACCAATTTTTTGCTTCCTTGTGGCTTTGTTGCTGACTCCAAACAACATTACTTGCACAGTTTGACACGCAGTATTTGTTTGAAAACTCATTAGCCAAGACACAAACTCTATTAAATGCACTTTTGTCATTGTCACATCCATAGAAAAAAATGAGACTGCCCTTCCAATTTATGAAGGGGAAAAAATGGGGGAAAAAAAGGTCTTATGAGGATAACTTTTTGCAAGATAGTACATGAGCAATTGCTTCCTTTTTTTCTCCATTAAAAGGAGAAACTGCATTTATTGAGATTTGATATTAGAAAGTGGTAAGAAACCAAACCAGTGTGTTACATTCTGCACTGCATCATTAGAAATTGCAGGGAAAACAACCTTGTGCCATCAGTAGCAGGGAAGGGCTAACTCAGAAGAGCATAATCCTTGAAACTCCTGTTTCAGGAAGCAAAACCAAACCAGTAAATCCCTCGGTTCTCCTCGTACTAGGATTTCACCTAAAGTTTTGCCATTTGTCTCCTTTGGCAAAATCACTCGTTGGCTAATCAAGGTTGTAAATGTGGTGGAAACTTGCATAAGTCTGTTACCATCTGCTTTTGTGTTCCTGTTTTATTAGCCCCATCATCTAGTGAGGTTTTACTGACTCCTTAATCCCTCTGGCCCCCGAAGAACCACAAACGTCAACCTTTGTTCAAAACAAACTTTCATTCAGTTCCCCCTTGGCTCCAGCTGCACTGCAGTAGCTGGGGGCCAACTTTGGCCAAGAGACTCCCTCTCTTTTGACTTGAAACTGGGATTTCTCCAAGAATTCTCACTGAAACTTGGCATTTTCTGAGCATGGCTGGGAGTTTCACCCACGTCTACTCCAGCTGGTAGCACAAAGCCATGTTACTGGAAAGGCTGGAAAACAGGGGTGTATCTGGTGAGAGCTCCAGGGAGGATAGTACAGCTAATCTGAACTGCCTGAGAAATGAGCTGTGCTCTCAGAATCTCTACAGAGCTGTGTTTCGCTTCTGTTCCAGGTGGGTTTCCCTCCAGGTGTGGTGAACATTGTGCCAGGCTACGGCCCCACGGCTGGAGCTGCCATTTCTACCCATGACAGCATTGATAAAATTGCTTTTACTGGATCAACCAAGGTGGGTGATGGATTTCTCTTAGGACACCTGCTGTTACTCTTTGCATTCTCTTCTCAACTGTTATCCATACAGGACTAGACTGATGAAATGGTGGTGATTTCTGGGTAGCCAATACCTTTTTCTATCCCATTTCATGGAACAGGATTTCTCAGAAGTGGTTGGTATTTGTCTAATTCAGGTCCTTGTGCTTGTGCTAATCCCACACCTCTATAAGCTGAATTTTGCCAAACCATCACGTTTCTGTAAGAACTATAGTAGGTGCTCTGACATAAAACAGTCCACAGGGCAGGCTGGCAGTGACTTAACATTGTGTCATTCACCTGATGGAGCTTCTGGGCAGGTTTTCCTGCCAGTCCTGCCCTGCAACTGGAAAACATGTCAGTCAGGGCCCTGAACAATTCTTCCTTGGCTTTAGTTACCTCTGAGGAGCTGGGACTTCAACAAAAACATGGCCCTGTGCCCAAGGCTTCCTCTGCTGACGTGGAGGGGATTAACATTTGAGCTTCTTCTGAGACCTGCACAGTAAAGCACCTTCTATCCAGTTTCTTCCTGTAAATAGGGTTGAGGAGAGGGGTGGAAGTGAGATCTCTGCACTCTGTCATCTGCAGCCATCCTCTTTGTACCTCCATGGGGAAAAGTGCACTTGGCTTGGCCAAGGCCATGGAATTGAGCACAGCTGAGACAGGCAAAAAAATGGCCTCCAGTAATCACTGCTGAAAATTCTCAAACAAAAGATTGCTGAGAAATGTGAATGTTTTTCCACTGACTTCTTTAGATGTTTCTTGCATATCCACACCCCCTGAAGAGAGACAGTGTCCAAAGAATGGAAATGCTGACACCAGTGGAGGCAGTTGAGGCAAATAAAGTCTATTCTCTTTTATTTCTTTGAGGAACATTATTCTTGCTGAGCATTTGCTGGATTCATCCATTCTTCTGTCTGTCCTCATAACTGCAGAGTGTCATCTGAATTTATAGTGATTACCTTGAAAGGTGTTCTGGGCTGGTAAAGGTAACTCTAAACACTGACAAGCTGCTGCATTTACCGACACTACCATCTAGTGGCTCTGTGTACATCCAAACTGCTGTGCACATCCCATAGGAAAAGGTGTGTTAAGCCCCTCTATCTGTACAGGGATCATGGGAACAAACACAACTGCAATAAAGTAAAAGTTCACAATGAGCTTTTACTCTCTTGATAGTTGGTCTAATCTCAGAGTTTACTCAGTGTCACACTTCTCCCCAAATCCTAGATCAGAAACTTTTAGCCCAGATGAGACTCTGGCTGTGTGAAAACAATAGAGCTTATAGACTTATCCAGCCCACATGGATCTGTTTGGGTTTTTAATGAAAAAGGAGTATCCCGTGGATTAGTGGTAGAAGGAAAATCTCAGCTGCTGGAGCCTGTAGGCAAAAAAACTCCTGTAGACACTGTGCTTGTCTCCTAATCCATGGGTGTGCAGGAAGCACCGAGGGAGACAGATTCTTTGCTAATGCATGTGTAATTTAGAAGTGTTTTCTTCCCCCTCCACCCATCTGTGAGTTCAGCTGCATCTCTGCAGCATTTGCAGCACAATGCTACTGTTTCTGAGCCAGGAAGTGAAGCTAAGTCAAAATATATTTTGACTTAGTTTTTAAGCCCCAGCTTGGGCTCAGTGCCAGCTTGGAAATAGTGATCTTAAACTCTATGAGAATTTTCTCATCTAGATTTGCTATCCCTTACTTTATTAACTTGCTCCTCTTTGGCCAGCTAGCTTGTAGTAATGGCTCTTGCAAAGCTATGATGCATCACTTATTTCTGCTGTCTCTAGGGCTAAGCTCTGAGTGACTCGAGATGATCTGTACTGCTAAGTTCAGAGTCATGCTTGAGCTACAAAGGCAAACCATGAGAAATGCAGACCTGTAACAGCCAACCAGCTGCCCCCTGCTTTCCTTGCTCACAGTTCCACTCCAGGGAAACAGCACTTTTAGGCAGAAATAAGGTTTCCACATGCAAAGGGCAAATACAAGAAAATCAGTTGTAATAGATGAAAATGCAAATATACAGTCACTCTTAAGAAATTTACCTGCCCTAACAATAAAAGCTTCTAAGCAGTTTTAATTCATGCTGTTTCTAACAAAATTAGATGACTTGTTTCCAACAAAATTAGCTGACTAAACACTGGAAGGAGAGTAAATCCTTCCCTTCAGGAGAGGGGGGCCAGATAAATGCCAATGGATGGTCAGAGCAGGCTCCTGGGCAGAAGGTGCCTGGTTGGAGTTTCTCTTTGAGAAGGAACATATCTCAGCTACTCTCATGTGTGCAGAAGCTCAGCTTAAACTGTCAGAAAGTATTAGTTTTCTCCTAAAGGTCAAAATCTCTGCATGGCTTTCTGGCATGGGAGTGGTACCAGATAGGAACAGTGAGTTCTTATCATTGCCATGGCAAGATTTACTTTAAAAAGTTGGATTCCTAGTTTCTAAAAGTGAAACTCATAGACCTTGAAGCCCATGGACTGCCAGTGCTTCTCACCAGGTAGCACTGGGTGGGAAATGCCTCATTCTGCAGCTCTGGGTAGCAGATAACTTCAGGACACAAATCCTGTAGCTCTCCCACATAGCCCACCCTTTCAGACCTGCCTAAACCAAACCTTAATTCTGGGGCTGGTTTTGACCCAACACATCCCAGCAGTAGGAAACTCAAACTCCCTGACCTCTACCTGCCTCAGCCACCTACCAGGCTCCTCCACCCTTGTCAGCATCACACTGTGACATGCTGAGTTGAGATTTTTAGGGGAAACAGCTCATGTCCTCTTTATGTCTCACTGCTGCAGGTTGGAAAACTGATCAAGGAAGCTGCTTCTAAAAGCAACCTCAAAAGGGTGACGTTAGAGCTGGGAGGGAAAAACCCCTGCATTGTGTGTGCAGATGCAGACTGTGAGTATGGGCTGCTGGGTTTGCTGCCTCCAAGGGGCTGTGGGGTCTGTGGGTCTCTGCTGTCCTCTGGCAGCTCACAGGGTGGGGGTTTGCCACCATACCCACCCCAAAGCCTGGAGGAGACCTCTGTCCCAGAGCAGGATATGGTTCTGTGTCACTGAAGCTCTTCCCTAGCGCAGGGATTGCTCCTATGGTCTGTGTTGCCTTCCCTGAGCATGGCTGCAGTTGCAGATAAATCTTGCATTTTTTGCTCCTGCTTTCTTTTTGGTTGGCAGTGCTGCAGAGCCTGAACCAAGCACTGGGGAAAGCAGTTTTCTGGAAAAAAACCCTGTACAGGCATTCCAGTGGCAGGAGAGCCTTGTAGGACCTGATCTAATCCAGCCTTCACCTCTATCTTGGGGGTCTCCAGGGCTCCTTTCACATCTTTTGTTGTGATTTTGTTACATTAGTGAGCAGCTCTAGGAGATATGTCTAACCTGTGACCACCAAAATCATCGGAAAACCCTATTTGGGTTCAGGAAAATACTCTCCACTCTCTTGCACAGGAGAGGTTGAAATCAGAGGTATTTGTGCCAGCTGCTGATAGTGAGCCTTGCAAGGACCTGGCCAAAGCTGGCACGCTGCTTTCTGAACAATCACTGCTGAGATTAGTCTTTAGGAACCAGTGCAGGGTACCCAGGAATCCACATTTGAATTCCCACAGCAAGAAAAGCTGGTCACTGCCCTCAGTGAGTCCTTGTGGGAGAAAGTATCAGGAACTCTGGCAAACTAAACCTTGAGAGAACAGCCAGGAAGGGGGGTGGATACAATAAGGGATCTGATTTAGAGGCAGCATGAGGAGCTGTGTGGGCACCATTGTCAGCGTTTTTTGAGGAGTTTTTCCAAAGAGAAAGGAAAAAACCAAGTCTGGAAAGCATGCATGTGGTAACACTTGTCCCTCCTGGGCCATCTTGCAGTGGACTTGGCAGTGGAATGTGCCCACCAAGGCGTGTTCTTCAACCAGGGGCAGTGCTGCACGGCGGCCTCGCGGGTCTTCGTGGAGGAGCAGGTCTACCCCGAGTTCGTCAAGCGCAGCGTGGAGTTCGCCAAGAAGAGACTCATTGGAGACCCCTTTGATGCCAGAACTGAGCAAGGGCCCCAGGTAACTGTGTGCCTGAGAGCCGTTGTTGTTTGGGTTTTGGTTGTGGTTTTGTTTAATCTGCCTTGTGTAAATATTATCCTTACGAATACGGTCCCAGCAGAAGTGCCGAGGGGTGAGTAATGTATCATGGCTTTATTTTTCCTCTCTATTTTAAATATCCATTAATCACAACTGTTGAAATGTTATGTTGTAATATTTTTTAAAAACACAAATGTATTTAATTCAGTTCTTATCCAGCTTTACGGAAGGGGCTGTCTTCCTGGTGCAATAACACAAAGCATGTTGCAGTGAGCCATAGCACTGCTCACAACAGTTCAGCTAAATGACCATTCAGCTCCTTGGCTGTGCTAGTGATGACAAGCAGTTAGAGCCCTGAGTCCTCACTTTCCTTCTCTGCTCCCTTTCTGATCCTTTGGAGAAGTTTCAGCTGAATTAGGAGAAAGAACCATGCCAAGCTGCTGTCAAGACCAGCCTCCTCAATGCTTCCAGAGCCTTCCCCTTAGTTTTTCCTTTTGAAGCAATCTGAGCTGTGCTGGGGAGCTCTGGAGGAAGATGATCCTTGGGTCAGATCTCCTGACAGACCCACTGTTTGATCCCCAGAAATCTCTAGCCAAGGCCTCTTGTTCTCTGCACTGCACTGTGAGTTTTTCTTCCTTGGTGCTGTGTAGGATCCCTCAGAGAAGGGATGGCTCTGAGGGCATCTGCCTCCCCTTTTCTGGCCCTGAATCTGCACATGATTCATGCATGGCAGAACCTCACTACATGTCCTCCTGCGTGGGGAACAAGATGATGGACACCCCCTGCTCATGCTGAGGCTACACCCAGCCCTCTAACTGGCCTAGAAAGAGATCTTTCAAACTGCTCAGAAGTTTTAGAAAATATTCCCATGCTGAGACTTACTTCAGCGGAGAGACCTGACCCTCAAACTGTTCCAAGGTCTGCTCCTACCTTCTGTTAAGGGCTGCCAGCTTTTGGGGTTTGGGTTTTGCTGGGTTTTTTTTAATATAATGTCATTCTAAACCTTGTCCAGCAGTATCAGTGAGTGAGCTGCACTTATTTGTCCCATTAGGACCGTGTTCACCTGGCTGCTCTGGCAGAGACCACTGAATTCATGAGAACAGCCGCTGAATTTGTAGGGAGTAGTGAAGTTTTAGAAGGTGGAACCTTCTGCAGTGCTTGGAACACGTAAAGCTGGGCTGCTTATTTCAGGTCATCCATGGTCCCAGCTCTTGCCAGGCTGTCAGGGCACTCCCCAGGGCACACATGACACAGAACCATCCTCTGGGGTCACTGTGGCTTAAGGGAGACTCCTGGGATACAGAGCTGTCATTAAGGGTAACAGTAAGTCCAAACAGCAGTGTCTGGTCAGGTTTTAAACATGGCCCATCTGTCTCCTTTCCCTGCTCTGTCTTACCTGTTGCACTTGTAGCTAGGGGAGATAGCACACCCACACACCCCTGAACTTCTGTGCTTGCAGCTGTCAAGGCCAACATGGGAAGGTGTTGAGAGAGTGGGAGGAAACTGTAAATCCCAAAGCTTTTATGTGGCTGCCACTGCAAAGGAACAAGCTCTTCCTCTGCAGCTCTGGTTCCTCTGGAGCCTCTGCTGTGGCACACACAGAAACTTAAGCAGAGGAGAGAAATTATGTGGTGTCACAAGGGCTTCAAAGTAGCAAAGATTCACACCTGCCCACAAGTTACTGTTCAAATATGAAGCTTCCAGATCAATTTTTTTCCCCTGTTCCTGAAGTAACCTGCTTGGCTGTGAGGGCTTTTTTTTGTCTTGAGCTGATGGATAAGGGAAGAATCCCCAGGAAAAATAATCTGTCTTCTTCATCTCCATCAGATGCTTCAGATCCAGCCTGTTGCTTTCATTCTCCTTTTCTGTGGGTCAGGGGGAACATACACAGCACATTACAAAGCTGGCCACGTGCTGCTGCATGGCTCTCACTCTGGGATGGTCACTGGCTGAGAAGGCAGCAGTGGGATGGGGTTGGAACCAGCCTTTAGGCTGACAGTGGTTGTGCCCATGATCTTTTTGGTCCCACATCAGCTGTAGGTGATGACAGTGCTGTTCCACAAGAAGCTGATGTAAGCTAGTGCTGGAAACATGGTCCCATGTGCAGCTCTTTGTTCCTACACTGCACTAGTTTGGGGAACTGGCTGATTCAGGTCTGATCCAGCCTTTTTGGGAGCAAGGAGGAAAGGTTTGACTCAGGTCAGTTCCCTGATGTGGATTACTGTGCACTGGCATGGATGCTCGTGGCATGGATGTGGGGAAAAGACTGTGTCAGCTGCAGGATTGGGTTATGCTGATATAAACTGTACTGCTCTGATCAAAATTAGGTCAACTTTCAACAGTATTAAATTTAGACAGAAATGAGGCATGCTTCTGATGAGACCTCTCCAAAACTCACATGTGTCTGGCAGTGCTGCCTGGCTCCAATTCAAAGGACACCACAAGGAACCTGAGGGGTGATCGGGACTGTTTGAGCAGAGTGCCAACCTCAAATGCAGACCAAGGGCAATTTTTAACTTTGGATTCCTGGGAGTTGTATCACAGGAAGCAATAAAGTAAATCTGCACAGATGGCAAACTGGTTAATCAGGGCATTATACAACTGGGAACAGCAAACTGCATTAGATGAGACTAATGTCCTGTTGGACTAGAACAGGGATTAGATTAGAACAAGACTAGACTACTTTTGCTATTTTAGAACCCCAAATGCTGGGATTTGTGGACAGTAAGACCTAGTCTACAGAAATTAAATTGGCACTAATCATGGCACTTGCTAGCCAGGAGTTATTTGGCCCAAAACATATAATTTGACTTATAAGATGGTGAATATTTTCCTTTGACTGTAGACATGCACTTTAGGATTAGAGTGTGCAAGTAAAACACGTAAGTAGAAAGGCTCTGTGTCCAACAGCCTGTTGGACCCAGTTGTGGGTTATTTTGTAGGATTACAAACACTAGGTTTGGAAAAGGAAAAACCTCTCCTTGTGGTCTTGACTTAAATGAAGCAAGAGCTGAAGACTTGGGGGTTCTCAGATTTTCGGCATTGCAGTGATCCTTAGAAGCCGCCTTCTCTATTGAATTAGATGAATAAATAGTAGAATTTGCTTTACCAGATCATGTGTTTTTAATAGAAGTCAATGCTTGAACCATAAATAATAGTGGAGTAGGGGACAGAATTTAAACAAGCCTTGCAAGCTCTAGTTACAATGACAAACAGTTCCACCCTTGCATGTCATTTTTACAAATGTTTTCTTTCCCCAGTGTCTTTTCATCTAACTGTAGTTTGCCTTGCAACAAGTTACAGCTGTATAAATATCCTTGTTTTGTTTTCTGTGATGTGAAGTGGATGGACTGGATTGGTCTGGATCACAGACATGCCAGGATGGAAAGCACTTGCAGATATTTTCAAATTATTTACACTTGGCAACTAAGCAACCAGACAAATAGACAGTGTGTATGACACCTGCCAAACTCACTGTGTGACACTGTATCCTACACGAGGACACGTTTCCTTGTGCAGTAGCATGGATTGTGTCCTTGGGTAGCACCTTAACACATGAGGGAACACCAGCACTCAGGACAAGCTGTCCGCAGTGCATGTGATACACACACATCTGTGTGGCAGGAGATGTGCTGTTCTCTGTTTTTTCCCTGTGTACCAGAAGTACCCCAAGGACACCCTCCTGCAGCTTTGATATTCCTCTGAAAACACGAAAACGTGGATTGTGTGTGGCCAGGATTAACTAGGGACAGGATATAGTCTGTAATCTGGAGGAGTCAAGTGTGGAACACTCCATGTAAACAGTCCCAACTGGCAACTGGCCCTGCTGAAATAAAAACAGATGCTGAGGGAGGGGGATTGAAGCAGGACAAGCATCTGGACATACCTGGCATTCAGAATAACCCCCCAGGCTGCCAGGGCACCTCCAGCCTGGGGGTGGAGTCTTTTATTTAATCACCTCAATAAATTTGTCAAGCTTTTTGTTAGTTTTGCTTTTTAAAAACATCCCTGTAAGTCTTTTATCATCTCCAGCATGCTGTGTTAAGGTGTTTCATCACTAAATTATGCATCATGCCAATAGCCAGGTCTGTTTGAAACCAGTGGATGTGGAGCACAAAGAAGGATCAGTCCTGATCCAGAAGTGCTGGGGGTTTCTGCATCTCTTCCCAGGCACTGCTTGTGGAGTACATGATGCCTTCTCCAAGTCCTGGTGCAGCTGTGCAGCCTCAGGGTCCTGCCAAGGGACTGGCCTTTCCCCACCTCTGTGGAAATCCTGGATTAAAGTCTGATAACAACAGCACTCACTAATTGAGATTATTCCATATTTTGGTGTGGGTGAGGAGGAGTGAGACAAGACTGGTAGTTAAAAGTGAGGACATGGCTCCTAGTGCAGGGAGCCAAAACAATGCAGGGATGGTACAGGTCTCTGAGATCTGTGAAGAGACATTCTGACTTTAAAAGCAAAGCTTCAGTGCAGCAGTTGCTCTGGAGTCACCCCACTCACAGGGTTATCTTTGAGGCTGTGCATAAACTGTGTGTGTGGAAGGAGATGGAGGCAGAGCTCACGGGGTTCTTCCAGCTGGGGACCGAGAGCTGGGGGTGAAGCTGCACGTGGCAGCAAAGTGGAGTTCAGGGTTTATATCCCCTGGTCTCCCTCTCTTGCACCAGTTCTGTTGCTCGTCAGATCCTTTGCTGAGCCTACCGAGGTTGCTTGTCCAGCAAAACCCATCTCAGGCTGTTCTCATGCTGCTACTGAGAGAAATCCGTGCTTGCACAAGGCCTGTCAGTCCCAGAACTTGAGTGAGGGGAGCTGTGGGAGTGCATATCCAGCACACAGAGGAAGGTAAGGTGGCAGCAAACTATTAGATCAGATTAAACTGTCACTTGCACCTTCTGTTTCTGTGGCTCAGGGCTGTGCCCACGTCCTCTGTTCATTGCCTGACTGCCATATCCTAACCTGAGCTGTGAACTGACCTGGTTTGGCAGTGTCCTGAACGTGCCCCTGGGCCATATTCCATAACTCTGGCACGGGGATAATAAAGGCACTGCTGTTTGTTTTCCTTTTGTGTCTGACAGATTGACCAGAAGCAGTTTGATAAGATCCTGGAGCTGATAGAAAGTGGGAAGAAAGAAGGGGCTAAGCTGGAGTGTGGGGGTCTTGCCATTGAGGACAGAGGGCTGTTCATAAAGCCCACGGTGTTTTCCGAGGTCACCGACAACATGCGAATCGCCAAAGAAGAGGTACAGTACAAGGCACCCCAACCTGAGCTGCATTTGCCACTGTAAAGGGGAAAGAAAGAAGTGTGGTGGTGGTTTGAAGTCAAAACTTGAGAGGAGAGTAGAAGTTTCACTTATTTCCCTGTCCTAAGAACTGCCTCATGCTGAAATCTGTTCCACTGATGAAGTATCTGCAAGGTGAGCTTCAGTTTGGAGTGTGTATGAGTTGCAGGAGGAGAAGGGAAGGAGCTGAACACACAAAAAAAAGGTCAAAATGTTTTAGTGTTGTTTTTTGTGCAGTTTATAAATGCCTGTTTGCCACCCCTTCCTAATGCCTTGCTGATTTCCCTCATTTTCTTTGGCACTCACAAAGGGAAGTAGCCCTGTGAGTGTCCTCACTGGACAAGAACAAACCCAGATAAAAACACATCAGATAATACTACCCTAAAGCTTTTAGGTCTCATTTCAGGAGAACTTGATATCATGCAAAATGGAAGCACCCAGATAAATGCTGCTTCAGTAGTAATGGGATGGAGAGGTTCTGTGTGGTTCCTTGATTTTAAATATAAATAACTGAGTAAAAATAACTGAAACTGTGACAGGCTGGAGAAATTCTACTTATTCTTTACCCTGAAGGTTGAAGGTTTTTCTAAAGACAGAGTTCAGCTTTATGGGAAAAGAACTCTGGGACCTGGAGCTGGTGAGGAGGGAAGGAATGGCCACTGAAGAACTTCTCTCAAGTAGCCTTAGTGTCTGAAACAATCCCGAATTCCATTCTCATGGCAAAATCCCCTGAGGGTGACCATTTCTTTCCTATATGAAAACATGGTCAGAGCCAGCAAAGTGCAGAGCTAATACTCTGGCTTTCATTATTCATCTGCAGAAATGTTGAACAAGCTGCATGTGATTAGATCCTGTGATATTCCTTTGAAATAGAAGTTAATCTACTTTTCATCATGTTCCCCAATGGAAAATAAGCAGTTGCCAAAGTCTAACTGGCACTTGTATTTTTTAGTTCAGCCTAGTGCTTTTTATGGGCCTGCTTGCTGTTCACTCCTGGCAAGATGTTTCAATGTCTCAGATCTGCCACAGAACCTCTGAGGAACCTGGGAAAGATATCAGTCAGTTAGGGCATGAGTTACATTCTAAAAATAGAGGGGAAAAGCTGAAAATCCCATGACAGGCCCTTTCTTAATGAACTGACTTCAAATCCCAAGTCATGATTCATGAAGCTTATCCAGTTCCATTCATCTGCAGTTCTGGTGCAAATGCATGTTCACCCTCTGCCTAAGATTGAGGCTCCACCTAAGTACCTGGATATCCCAAAATAAGGACTTTTAGAAACACTTGTGTGAGCCAAAAGGTGGCCCAAGGAGTCTGTGTCTCACCTTCAGTGGGGTTTGCTGTGCTGTGAGAAGCCAAATTTGTGGTCAAACACAGGTATAGCAAATGCAGTGCATGCAAATAAACTGCACACAGTGACAAAATCAGAGTGAAAACCAAGGAAGAAAACTTGCAGTCCTTGAAAGACATTAATTACTGCTTGAGTACACTCAGCTTCAGAGTTCAGAAGGAGAGTTGTAAGTGGAATAAGGATGAAGCATTTGAAGCTTGTCCAGATGTAACTCTGCTTATTTTGATTGTTATAGATGATCCATTAGTTGCTGGATCTTAACATGTATTAACTGCTATAGCACATCACTGTGCTTCCTTTGAGGTTTCATCAGTAGTTTTTAAGAAACTATTTTTAAGAGACCCTACCAGTGACTTCTAGAAGGCAGGAATGTAACATTTGAAATATATTATCCAAACAAAGCATCTGATTCCCATTACTTCACAATGACCACGATTAGCAAAGGCTTTCCTGTACTAAAAGTTTCATTGACTTGTGCAGATTTTTGGGCCAGTCCAGCCAATTATGAAGTTCAAGAGTATAGAAGAGGTGATCAGAAGAGCCAACAGCACCGAGTACGGGCTCACGGCCGCGGTGTTCACCAAGAACCTGGACAGAGCACTAACTCTGGCTTCAGCCCTGCAGTCAGGAACGGTCTGGTGAGCAGGGTGGGCACACAGAGGGGGCTGGGGGCTGGTTTCCTGGGAGGGGACAGGGATTTAGGATGTGCAGTCATGTCTGAGTGCTGCAGGGAAGATGTGTTAGAAGCCTGTTTTGTTCTTAATACGCTGCTCAGAAGCGCCATCCGTTCCTCAAAATAAGGAATGGATGTCGAGAAACTGAGTGGTTTTTCCTTTCAGTCAACGTAGTTCAGTGGAAAACGCTGGAAATGTAGTAGTAAGGATTTGGGATTGTAGTAAGTTCCACCAGACCTGATGCCTTTCAAAATGCTGTGTGTGCCTCACGATCCTCAGGCAGCACCAGATGGGTCTTTGCTGCACAAACCAGTGTGGACAGTAGATGGCAACACACCCCTGTCACAAAGAAAAGCAGCTGGCTTTACTCACAACATTTCTCATTTCATATCAGAATCATTTTAAAGGTACAACCCTGCTTTTTTCTCCCCTCAGGATAGGAATTTGATCTGCTGTCTGATTTTGACACACACAAAGGACTGATTTCAAGAGTTGGCACCTTGAATCTGCCTCCGATCTTTAAGTAAAACTGGGATGTTGGGGTTTGAAGGATGCATGTGCTGTACAGACATGAAGGTGCGGCCCTACAGCACAAGGCACAGCTGTCCATCCTCAGTCATTTGGTCTTACTGAGGTGCTGAGGAAGTGTCTGCATTAGCTTTTTCTCCCACGTGTCCACAGAAATGGGCCCAGTGCTTTCATTTTGCTGCAACACAATGGTCTCACACAGTCCAAGTTTTTTTTCTATACCTGGAAGCAGATGCTGGGCCTGGTTGTGAGTGTTTCGACAGCTTTTGGAGTAAACATGTTCATTTCAGAATGTGCTTCATAAACTAGGGAATAGGTTGTGCTATTTGTTTTAATCACAGCTCTAAGCATGGCCTAAATTCCAGCTCAAGCGTGAAGGTCTTTGCCACTGCAGACCATGAAGTGAGATGTAGGTCAGACTGAATACCACTCAAAAGTTTTCTGTTCCTGCAACAAAATAAGATTTTATTGCTGAAATCTGATTTCTCAACTGACTGAATTGTATAAAGGGAAAACTGATGGATTTCAGCTCTTTTTTTGTATTGTTGTGGTTGTCATCATCTTGGTTCTCTTTGGTCTTGAATTGTCTTTTTAAAAATTGATGTTTTCATTGTAGGATCAACTGTTACAATGCACTCTATGCACAGGCTCCTTTTGGTGGCTTTAAAATGTCAGGCAATGGCAGAGAACTGTAAGTTTTGCTCAATATTCTGTTTATATGTGGGTGGTGAATGCAATAACAATGGTGACTGTGAAAACACTGTTGAATTTGCTTTTAAACTTTCATTGCTCCTAGTTGCCTGTATGATCTCCAGAATCATTCCACATCCCACCTCTCAAGCTCGCCACAGAATTACAGAAGGACCCTCTGTCCCTCTTCCCCAGCCTGACCTGTTGCAGTGGGGCTACCAGACATTTCAGCTCTAATTAGTTACTAAAGCCAAAACTTTTAAACCAAAAGCACCCTATGAGTTAGAGGTAGAGCTGAGAAATTTTCTTAAATCTTTATTTTCTTCTTGTATAGGAGAGAGACAGGGGTTTCTTTTCCACCATTCAGCAGACCCTTCAGAAGAATCTAAAGCACTTTTTCTTTCACAAGCCAGAATGAATTCCAGGAGCCACTTCCAGTAGCTGCTGTGGCACATTCAGGTGCTTCACTTGCTAAGCACAGCAAATGAATGAATCCTCAAATGGGACACAGATACACTGAGACCTTATGGTTTACTTTGCCTGACTGCCTGGCTAACTAAAGGATGTCAGGGCTTCATCCCTTGGGCAAGGCATGGGAATAGAGCCAGTTTCCACCAACCAAGACACAATGCAGTGGTGGGCTCTCTTATCAGTATGTGTTTCTGGAGCAACTGCTGTGGTATCTTTTGGACAGAAGCTTTCTTTCAGTGAAAAAGTAACTTTAATTACTGTCTGAGCACTGAGAACTGTGTGTATGTGGCTGTCTCTTCTGTGACTGCTCTCAGTTTGCATTAGGCAGAGCCACAAGGTGTCACTTGGTGGGTCACACTGACCAGAAGCATTCCATGTTTCTTTTACACCAGGGTGTCATTGTGTGTCCTTGTGTGCATGTACTTAGCAGTTACTAGAGTGGTGGGACAAACCCAAGACCTGGTCTGAGTCAGTTCAGTCCTGGTTTTAATGGCCTGATGGCACTCCAGCAGCTGTCAGTGAGAAGTTTAAATGCACACATGTAGAAGTCTCTTCCCTGAGGGAAGCCCACATTAACATGCTACAATTGTTTGTCCCTTTCCCTCCTCTCTCTTCTTTTCCAGTGGAGAATATGCTTTGGCAGAGTATACTGAAGTGAAAACAGTCACCATCAAACTCTCCCAGAAGAGTCCATGAAGACAGAAGGCCTAAAATGCTGACACTCTGAATGTGACACATGGGGGACGTGTTCAGAGCAAGGGGGAGGGGAGGGGTAGGAAGGGAAATGGAAACACCTGTCTTTATTCCTCTAGAAACACTGAATCTACTGGACTCCATTTTGTCAACTGGCTCTTCAAAAACTGTTTTTCCTGACTCTATGGCAGTACACACTTGTACTGCACAAGTCCCTGGCTGTTCATCTACCTGCTGCCTGTGACCAAAATGCTGGGCAGTCACAGTGTTTGCAGGACATCTGCTTTCAAACTGCACCCTGAAGGACATGGACATTGCTGGCTTGTTGGAGAGATTGCTGGTACCATTGGCATGGCCTGGCAAACACCTTCAGAGGCATTTGGGTTTCACTTGGCATGGATGGACTCGAGTGGCATGGTTAGTACAACTTGGCTGGAGTTGGTGGAGTTTGTGTGAAGATTGCAGCTGGAGTTTGGAATCAGAGTGCAAGCTTTCCTGGAAGGATCTGCAAAGAAATTCTCTTTGGAAGAGCTGTCCTGGTCTCTCTAAAGATACATGCATTCTCCATGCTGGTGATATTCTAGCCCTGAATGAGATTTGGGGGGGTTTCCTCGAGGACTCCTTTGGGGCCAGTATTTCACCCAGCAGAACTAGACTTTCAAGTGTCCTTGGAACCTGATGTTTTGGTGTGCACACACTCCACATGCTGCAAATGCAAGTTCCTGACTTGCTGACCCTCCTGGCTCCCAGTGAGTCACAGTTGTATCTCAAACCTTCACTACAGCACTTTTTGCAAGAGGATTTTGCACTGTACTTACCGTGATGACACCGAGTTGGATGCTGAGCATGTAGCATGGTAGATACCCCCAAAAACACCCCACACCAGTCCTTCTGACCTGGGAAGAGAGCAGAAGAGCTGCAGGAAGCTGTCCTGCTCTCTCTTTCTCTGTAACTTGCAGGCTTTGTGAACATCTCTTTAGTTTTTGAGCCAGGGCTATTATTATGAGCGTAAAACTTCTAAGCTCTTCTCACTGCTTCTTTATCCTGTGTGAATGTAGCTTGAAATACATTTCTGGAAGTACAGTATGAAAAGGCAGGTGCTCCTGAGCACACACCAGGTGCTAAAGGTGTGGGTGTATGAGCCAGTTACCATGGATAAGCTGTGGCTGGACTGAAATGTGTCAGAGCTGTGCAGTGATTGTCCCTGTGTCATCTCATAGCCAGCACAGAGTAGCTGATCCTTCACTGAGAAACCAGCTACCTTGGATTGTCTCTTGCTCAGCTGTCCATGGAGTGGCTGTCACACCGAGTTCATGCCTTAGTACCTCCTGCAGCAACTCCTCTGCATGCCCAGACATTAGTAAGAGATTAATGACAAACCACATGCTGTCTTCAGTTCCTGGGTTCACTGCTTTCCCTCCTCCTCCTGACTCTACTGGCAAATGGATGGCAATTCCCACGTCTGCAGGAGCTCTGAGTGTGCAGGAGTTAGTGGTGATAGCTTGTTAGGAAGTTCAGCTGATGCTGCTGGGGTTGTCCTCAGAGCACAAACTCACTGAGGTTCCTTATGGCATACCAACAGATCTCCAGGGAGCACTGATACAGGTTCCTGCCTGGAGTTCTCCAGATGTCAGTGCTTGAAGCAGAAATGCAGGTCTAACCTCTCTCCTGTGCTGCAAGCAAGGATTTAACCAGCACCTTCCTTTGCTCAGAGATACCCAGTCAGTGACAAGTTCTGTTACATGAGTGGAGCTTTTTTTGGAGGAGGAAGGAAGGTGGGTGGCGATAAGTAAGGAAAAAGTTTGCATGAGCCCAAACTTCCTTATTAGTTAGTGAACATTGAAATTGCACTTCAGCACCACTTCACTTCTTACATGAATACCTCCAACAGTTGTAATGAAGTGCCTGTCCTGCCACGGGGTGTGAGACAGGTAAATCTCCCCATCCAGTGACAAAAATGTCCTCCCTTCCCCATGAAAGGCCAAATGGGAACACTGTAAATAAGTTTCTATTTTTGTGAGACACTTAGAGTGCAAACATCTTCTCAGACAAACATTTTACTCTTGCCTACCGGAGGGTTTTCTTGGGCTGCAGCCAGACAGTAAGGAGGTGAGGCAAACAGTAAAAGGCTGGTTATCTTGATGTATCTCTGTATTTTTGATAAACAGTGGTGGAAACTGAAATCATCTAAAATTCTTAAATTCTTGCTATTCTGATTTTATATGTATGATATATATTTCACTTTTATTTTCCCTTATCAAATTTTTTAAAAGTCAATGTATCTCTTATTGTATAAATCAGGGTTTGACTCTACACACTGAATTTTCTAAGTTATATAACACTAGACACTAACTTTAAAATAACCCCTTAGAGGGTATATATATTCTTTCATTGCACAGTAAGGCTTTCATATGAAATACTAGTTGTTTTTTTAAAGAAAAGAACTATATTTATAAATTAGGATACAGTTAATCTAATGTATTTTTATAGCTAAAAGTACATGAAAATGCTATGTTTAAACCTCATGTATATATTTAGACTATGGGTATCTTTTTGTAATAGTTCTTGTTCCTAATAAATGTTTAACTTTGTGGAATGGGTGTGTCTGAGGATTCAGTATCTCACTGGGGATCTGTGAGGGGATCTGCACTTGGATTTCTGCAGTTTGTGAAGAATTGGGCAAGCACAAAGTCGGATGGATCCTCTTTTCCCTCTGAGGTGAGACCCAAAATGAAGTATTTGAAGATGCAGCCAGATGGGCCTTCCTGCCTTGCTCTGGCTGCTCCTAAACCTCTTTGAGACACATCCACTACTAATAGAACTCTGCTAAATGCATTCCCATTCCTTCTTATTCTCCTCGTCTGCAACGTGGATAGAGAGCAAGAACATTCCATTGTCTTTTTATTCTCCTCCCCTCTGATGTGTGAGAAATACCCATCAGCTCCATACACAGGCCAAGCCAAACTCCTTGAATTTTCCACTTGCTAACAGCATCACTCAGAAGCTTTTAGACTCCAGAACGGGGACGAGTGGAGATACAAAGGAATTTCTGTGAGTGACATAATCAATGGAGACTTAAGAGTGGGATGAGATGTGGGGAGGGAAAGAGGGAAAAGTTAGCTTGAATGTGTGGATAATTTAATTGCCTGGGGAAGTTGGAGTTTCTATAATAATAAAGGGAAAAGAGTTATTTTAGTGTGTTTTCAAACAATTGTCCTAAAAAAGCTGTAAGGAATGTCTGGGTAAGAGCTGGGCTGCGAGGCATAAAAGGCTGGGTGAGAGGTATAAAAGGTGCTAAAAGCAGGTGCCACTGTTCTTAGCTGTGTTAAAAGCTAAAAGACCATGGGGGATAGATATGTTCTCACTCTCTGTTTAGGCTGCAGCTAGAGACAGATTGATGGGGACCTGAGCACGGGTAAAAGCACCAGTGAAGACCCATCCTCTCCACAGAGAAGCACCCCTGGAAAACCTCACACAGCCATTCAGCGAGTGGACATCCCTTTCTCCATTCCCAGTGACCATCAGAGACCCACTGCTAGGTACGGACCAGGGAGAAAAACCACCTTCTGTGTTTAATTTCGAGAGTAACACAGCAGAAGGCAGGCAGGAATGGCAGGTGGGGAGAATTCCAGGCTGGTCCAGGGCAGCTGCCAGGGAGGGAAGAAAGAAGGGGTCAGGGATGGGAAGGGCTGTGAGCTTCATCCATCCCCATCCCTTCCCAACGCAGGGGGAACCTCGCCCTGGGCAGGGGTGCCCGCGGAGCCACAGCTCTTTCATTTAATTTGTGCTTTCCTGGTAAAAAACATGGAGGGGCCGTCTGAGGGGAGGGAGGGCGGCCGGGATGGGGCTGGGCATGGAGCACGGAGCGGTGGCAGGCTGTGCGCTCCCTCGGGGCTGGGGGTGGCACAGGGGACACGGAGAGGGGGCAGCTCTGCCCTGAGGGGGATACAGTGAGGGACACAGTGAGGGGTCAGCCCTGCCCTGAGGGGACAGGGAGAGGGGCCGGGCCGCAGGACTCGCCCTTCTGGGCGGTGGAGGAGGCAGCGCTGCCTTTGGTGCGGCGGAGCGGGGCGGGCGGTGACGGAGCAGCAGCAGCAGCAGCCGAAGGAGGAGGAGGAGGCAGAGGCAGAGCAGGGACGGCCGGCCCGGGACGCAGGAGGTACCGCGGCTCCGCTGCCGCCTCGGCCCCGCCGGCCGGGGGGACGCTTGCTGGGGGGCTCGCCGGGTGCTTTTCATGTGGAGAACCGGGCGGGAGGGGGGTAAAGGAGGTGTTTTTAGAAAGAAAATGAAAGTTGTGAGGGAAGTTTTCCCCGCAGGGCGGCGGCGGGAGCGCGGCCGCCCCGCCCGGCTCTGCCCCGGCTCTGCCCGGCCCGGCGGGACTCGCTCCGGGGGGACTGCCCATCCCGGGCGCTGGAAAGTGTCTGGAAAGGCCTGTGAGACCCCCCGAATCGCGGGATAGCGCCCGGTCTGTCCCCAGAGGGGTCCCTGAGCCCACCCAGGGATGAAGGATGAGGGGGATCCCGATGGGAAAGGGGTCCCGATGAGAAGGGGGTTTCTGAGCCCACCCAGGGATGAAGGATGAGGGGGATCCCGATGGGAAAGGGGTCCCGATGAGAAGGGGGTTTCTGAGCCCACCCAGGGATGAAGGATGAGGGGGATCCCGATGGGAGGGGGGTCCCTGTGCCCACCCAGGGATGAAGGATGAGGGGGATCCCGATGGGAAGGGGTGTCCCTGTGCTGGCACCAGCCCGGCCGCTTCAGCCCCAGGTTCAGCATCGCCCTGCCCAGTGTGACAGCAGGCAGGTGAGCCCCCNGGGTGAGCCCTGCCCTGAGGGGGACAGGGAGAGCGGTGAGCCTTGCCCTGAGTGGGACAAAGTGAGGGGTGAGCCCTGCCCTGAGGGGGACAAGGAGAGGGGTCAGCTGTGCCCAGAGGGGCCAAACTGAGGGGTCAGCTCTGCCCTGAGGGGACAAAGTGAGGGACAAAGTGAAGGGTGAGCCCTGCCCTGAGGGGGACAGGGAGAGGGGTGAGCCTTTCCCTGAGGGGCACAAGGAGAGGGACACAGTGAGGGGTGAGCCCTGCCCTGAGGGGACAGGGAGAGGGCCGGGCCGCAGGACTCGCCCTTCTGGGCGGTGGAGGAGGCAGCGCTGCCTTTGGTGCGGCGGAGCGGGGCGGGCGGTGACGGAGCAGCAGCAGCAGCAGCCGAAGGAGGAGGAGGAGGCAGAGGCAGAGCAGGGACGGCCGGCCCGGGACGCAGGAGGTACCGCGGCTCCGCTGCCGCCTCGGCCCCGCCGGCCGGGGGGACGCTTGCTGGGGGGCTCGCCGGGTGCTTTTCATGTGGAGAACCGGGCGGGAGGGGGGTAAAGGAGGTGTTTTTAGAAAGAAAATGAAAGTTGTGAGGGAAGTTTTCCCCGCAGGGCGGCGGCGGGAGCGCGGCCGCCCCGCCCGGCTCTGCCCCGGCTCTGCCCGGCCCGGCGGGACTCGCTCCGGGGGGACTGCCCATCCCGGCCGCTGGAAAGTGTCTGGAAAGGCCTGTGAGACCCCCCGAATCGCGGGATAGCGCCCGGTCTGTCCCCAGAGGGGTCCCTGAGCCCACCCAGGGATGAAGGATGAGGGGGATCCCGATGGGAAAGGGGTCCCGATGAGAAGGGGGTTTCTGAGCCCACCCAGGGATGAAGGATGAGGGGGATCCCGATGGGAGGGGGGTCCCTGTGCCCACCCAGGGATGAAGGATGAGGGGGATCCCGATGGGAAGGGGTGTCCCTGTGCTGGCACCAGCCCGGCCGCTTCAGCCCCAGGTTCAGCATCGCCCTGCCCAGTGTGACAGCAGGCAGGTGAGCCCCCAGTGCATTCGGCAGTGCCCTGGACCCCTTGGATCTGTGGTGTTCCCATCCCCAAATTCTCAAAAACAGGAGCTAGTTTGAGCAAAGAACTGAAGTTTTAGCAGATGTCTCGTGGTCTCGGGCAAACCGTGGTGTATCTGAGGGCCTGGCTGCATTTTGGCACAATGCACAGGGTAGGAGCAGACAGGCTGGGGAGGTGGTGGCGCAGGGGCGGGCAGATGTGCTGGCACACTGACTCACAGCTGGCAATAGCAGCTCTTGGGAGAGACACTGGAAATGTGTGAAATGGGTGTAAATCCCATTTCAGGTGTATTCTGCATGGTTCTTATGAATGAGATTCTGCATAGTCTATAGATTCCTTTTCCTAAATCAAACCATAGCATGGTGTTTGCACGTGTTACAGTTGAGTATACCTTGCTCTGTAGGTAAAACTCTGTAGGTTTTCTTTTTTTTTTATTTTTTAAATTCTGTGCTCAAAGGTCCTGAAATATGGAAATCCTGCATTCACGGGTGCTGTGTGGCAGTAATACCCATGGCTGCATCTGTGGTGACTTTGCACTTAGAAGGAACTGATTGGCCACACCACTATTTTTCCTGAAAGTTTTATTTTTTTCTTTTTGCTCTATGCAAGGAAAGTTTCAGCCTGAGGAATAAGCTGAGTGGAAAGCTAAAACTCAGGAGCAGGATGGTTTTCAAGCTTCTATGGTCTGCACTGAGCCCTGTGCAGTGTTCTTGTACAGTTGCTGTGAGTGCACATGGTTTGTCCCCATTGCAGAGCAAGGAAATGCCTCAGAAAGCAGCATCTGCTCAGCAGAGCTGGTCTGTTGGTGTGTGCATGGGGAAGTGTTTGTTCTTACTGAAGCTGCTTAGTGCATGTCTAGTGAGGGCGCAGGAGTGGCAGCTGCTGGAAGCATCTCATCCCCTCCATGGTCAGGGTTAACAACCTGGACAGCTTTTGGGAGGTGGGAGAGCCTCCCTGACACCTCTGCCTGTGGTGCTGCACCCATGGCATGGCAGAGGCCTGTGATCCCAGCGCAGCAGCTGTGCCTGCCAGGCTGACTCCAGTGGGAACTCAGCACATTCCAGGGCAGAGTCCAGTCCTACACCAATATGACCCAGTTCACCAGTTTGTGGGCTTGGATCTGGGATTAGGGACCACCTCAGGCACCACAGTCAGGGTCATCAGAAGCTGAGTTTTGCTGTAAGTGCACCTAAAATCCAAATGTTTGCTTAGAAGTGACTGAAGTAAGATGCAGTGATTTTTAGTGTTGTTTGCTAGTAGTTAAAGCCCAACATAACAAGGGAGAAGCTGAAAGCCTCTGGAGAGTGGTGATGGATCAGCATATTTTTGTATTCTCCTTGGCTTTTGATCCAAATGCAGGAGCCAGCTCTGCTCAGGGAGAGTTAGGGATGATCTTGGGCCTGGCTGGCCAGAGTGGGAGGTGTGTCATGAGCTTTGCTGATTTAGAGCCTCAAATCAAAACTTCAGCATCACCACACATGAGAAGAACCAGTAAGAGTCAGTTGAGGGGCATCATGTTACATCTGAGGGACGTTTGCTGACTGAAACTGAAAGCAGAAAATGAGGGAGCTCTGCTGCTCGTGGGCACACGCTGCAGGTTCACTCAGTTTTAAACTCGTGTGGAAGAAGTTAAAAGGCAGGTGTGCAGCTGTGAAGAGGGGAGGAGCTGGAATTGCCTCGGGACACTGAGCTGTGCAGTTTGCTGCTGCCTGTTATGCCAGACTGTTCAGAAGAAGCCAACCTTTAAGGGCTCCTAAGGGCCTGGTTTGCCTCCCTGAATGTTTGAAGGAGCCTGATGCTCCCAGGGTAGGAGAGTTCTCTAAAAGGACTGGGCAGAGGGGACAGGAGCTGGTGTGTTTCTCTTTGCCCTCTTTTCATTCCTACAGAGGATTGTCTCATTAACCACATCAGTGTTTTTCAGTTTCTCACAATCTTACAAGAGCTGTGGTTGTCTTTGTGGATGGGGAAGGTTTTGAGGTTGCATTTAGGATTTTTTCCAGCTGCACTGCGTGGTTTCAATGCTCTGCCTTTACACCAGCTTGTGGAGAATCTGAAAGTGCAGCTGTGGCTCCTGCCCATCCCCATGTCCTCTGAGCAGCTTTGGTGGTGAAAAATTAAAAACATTATCTTTCTGTAGTGGAGAAATTGTTAGTTCCTTCTGTCAATTCACGTTATGCTCTTAACAAAGCTATTATGAAAATAATTGTATTTATAGGATAAGCACATTTCAGCAGTGTAACCTCTAGACAACTGTGCTAGAGTGCAGAGTAATGAGCATCTCACAATATCTATTCTAGAACAACTAATTTGTTCTGTTGTTTATTTTTAAACAGAATAAATGGTGTTTCTTCAGGATGGTGCTTACTAGCAGGCTCTACTCCTGCATGTACACGATGGAGATCCTTCAGCTTTGACAACACTGTTGAGCTGGAAGTGCTGTGGAAAGTTTGTCTGTTGGACCTTCACAACTGGACCCAGAATGTACTGGTGTGTGGGAACTGAGGAATCCGCTGTTTGCAGGGAGAGCAACATGGATCCACAAAATGGTAAATAGGAGGAAGTGTATTCTTTCCTGTTCAGATTGGGACCAAAAGTTTTGAAGAGAACTCAGCAGCCACTGGGTTTTGATATGAAAGGTCTTTGAGCCCTAATCCTTGAAAATTTACAGCATAGAATGAGGAATTTTACTTCCAAGGAGAAGGATGTTCCACTCCTCAGGTGGTAAGAATAGCATGCCCCTGAAAATTGATGTTCTCCAAAGGGCTATGGAATTAGTCAATATATGTGTCATGTCTCACCAGTTCCTAAATATGTTTTACAAGATCTGTGCTTTTTCAGTGTGTGAATGCAAATATGTTCCCAGTCACCGATGCAGTGGGTTTTCAGGCTATGAAAGCTGCTAAAATCAGAGCATCCTTTCTCAGCCCGAACACACATTAACCTGCTCCAGTTTTGCTGTCAGCTTCGATTCGGTGGCTCGCAGTGATTTGTTCCTGGGCTGGATCCGAAGCTCTGTGTTTATGTAATCTAATAAATCCATGGGTGGAAATTCCTCTTTCGCAGGGGGACATATGCTTCAGGTTGCTTCCTGTGAATTTCTCTTTTTTTTTCTCCTGAGCAGCCAAATTATTTTTGGCTGGTTTCTCTCGCTGCAACCCTCGGCTCTCAGGCAGTGCTGCGTTCCTCTGAGTCAAACCCCAGTTCTGTTTCTGCAGCAAGAAATAGCCTCCTGCTCTTGTATAACGGTGTTCCCCCCTTCAGCAGGCACCTCATTAGGAGGCAGCATCTGCGTTTGAAGTGTGGGAAGAAGGTGTGTTTGACGCTCTGGAGTGAGTAAGCAGCCCTCAGCAGAAGCTAATGTTTTTGCAACCTTATTTTGGGTTTTATCAGCAACTATGAAGCACAACCTGCTAGTTTATTCAGAGGCCGCCTTGTCTTGTTTGAAGACGTTTCTGCCCAGCATCACAGGGAGCTCTGGGAACTCTTTCCTGTCTCTGTATGTATTTCTGCTTGTTCCGTGTGACTGATTTTTCTGCTTGCTTTTGCTTTTCTTAATTAGCATCCTAACTTTCTATGGCACTTGGTTATTGAATATTCTTACAGTTCTTAAGTTCTGTCTTCTGAGTGTTGCTCTGGAAGAAATTATCTCCACTTGAATACTAAGCTACAAACCATGAGGAGGATTTTAATCTGCGCTAACAATTCACAAGTGTTTCAAATTGCTAATTTTTCGTTCTGCAATAGTGATTTGATAAGTTTTCTTGCTGTTTGAAGGTGCAGTAAATAGATTATTTTATGAGTGAATAAGGAAGAATGGAATAGTTATGTTTTCTACATTTTTAGTTCAGTTTTTTTTCTTAAGAACTTTATTACATGTTGCTGTTGTGTAACTCTTATTCAGTTAAACTGGTTGACTGGAACTATACAAATCTTAGTGGTAGACTCTTCTGTACTGACGTGTCTGGGTTATATTATTTGATAAACAGTATTGGGAATCTTGGAAAGCTTGAGATCTTTGTACAAGACACCAGTACTGCCTTGGTGGATTTGCTCTTCACGAGGGTATTGTACATGCTTAAACTCACTGTTATTTCAGGATTGAGTCCTGCCAAGAGTAATTGTCATTAGCTAACTGGCCCACTCCCTAAGTTAGCTGGTCCTTGTTCTGCATTTGGATGCTGTTACAGGGATGGAACACAGTGACTCATCCAGCCTCCACATCTGAACCTATTGTTTATGTGCCTCTATTAGCAATGTGGATGCAGCCTCTGCTCCCATTCAGTGGGAACTGCTGGGAAAGGGAGTGAGATCCCACATCATTCCTTTAATGCTGACAGTCTCATTAGTGCTTGCAGAGCTTGGAATCTCTTTTGGGGGGGCAGGAGGGGCAGGCCTGTGGGTGTGAGGGGTTTGACAAACAGTGCCATGGCACCAGGGGCTCCAGGACAGGTCCATTGGAGGCACCTTCCAGTGGGCACCATGTGCACCTTGATCATTTCAAAGCCTGGAGGTTTTTAGGGCTTTCTGTCCCCAGCCAGAGCTGGCCAAATGTATGTGAAGAATGTGCTCACAGTATCACTGTTAGTTAGAAATGTAGCCTGTGATGCAAGGGCTCCCCTTAACTCTCGTGTCTCCTCTGCAGTTCCTCTCAGCTGTGCAGTGATCTTGCTGTATCCCAGCAGCATTCCTGCTTTCCCTGGGGTGGGTGGGCTGTGTTTCAGAGCTGGACCTTGGCTGCCCTCCGGGGATGGTGCTGGGCTTGGTTAAGCACCCACTGTCCACGGCGAGGATTTGTGAGTGGAGCTCAGAATAACGCTCCAGTTTGGGTGCAGTCACATCTCCTTTGCCTCCTCAAACTCTGCTTCCTCCCCTGAGATTAGTTCATCTTGTCCTAATTAAGAGATAGAAACTGAGCAGAGATATGGGGGTGGCTGCAATCTCTCACAAAGCACAGGGCTTGGAGGGTTTTTAAACTTGGTTAAAGAGCTCTACATAAAATAGTGGACGTGACATAATGTGAATTTTGTAGGAAATACAGTGTAAGCCTGAAGACATCACTGTATGAATGCCTAGAAAAGCATAAAAATTCATCTTCTTACTATGGGCTGGAGGGTTTCTTTGAATCTTCTGAAATGTTACAGCTGAGATTTAATTCTTATGTGGTTTTCTAGGAGACAGTTCCTCAAAGGTGTAGGAGAGCAACCATTGTCTTCTGAACTGTAAGGGCACTTCTGTTAAAGAGCTTACCCCCCTGTTATTGTGAATTTTATTCCAAGTTGCAGAATGTTCATATGCCACTGGTGTGTGTCTTGGAGGTGGAATTGGATTATCCTTCAAACATGCCAGAGGGTGTCTCTTCTCTCCTGCTAAATGTGGAAATGAGCACTGAAAAGGGGTGTTATGTTGGAATGTATCTAACATTACATAATTAGGGACAATGATGCCAATGAGAACTGCTAGAATTTTAATAGTAGCTTTATAGATATTAATTA
The DNA here is from genome assembly GCA_013396655.1 of Campylorhamphus procurvoides. NCBI lineage: Eukaryota > Metazoa > Chordata > Aves > Passeriformes > Dendrocolaptidae > Campylorhamphus > Campylorhamphus procurvoides. Next base: position 158,643 of record WBMV01000966.1, on the reverse strand, counting down.
AATGCACCTCCACAACGTCTTTTCATAGCAGTAAAGGCAAGCAGAGCCCACCTGTTCCTGGGTGGGCATGGGCATGGCATCCAGATGAGATCTTTGTTGGGGTGTTGTTTGCAGGGCCAGGAGCTGGACTCGATGATCCTGATGGGTCCCTTCCAGCTCAGCATATTCTGTGGTTTTCTCAGAGTTCTGCACAGTTGGGTTTTTTGTCTTAAACATGAAGGGCGGGAACTTGCAGTTGTGTGTAGTGTGAATAAAAATCCTTCCTGCTGAATGGAGGAGGGAAGCAGCACAGATATCACTCTGCTCCTCGTGAAATCACCATGTAAACCTTGAAATCCTCACATCACCTCTGTGCATGGCCAGCAGTGAGTCCTGGGCTGTCTTTGTGGCACACTCTGCTGTGCAACAGGGGAAAAGTACTCACAGCCTCTGTCCTGCTCTTGCCATCCACACACTGTCCTGTAGTAACATTACCCTGAGTTTTTTGTGCCAGTGTGGGGTGAGGACAAGGAGGGCATCTGGGACGTGATCTGAGCACACTGAGACCTGCAAAGTGTGCTGGTCCTGTGAAGTTCTGGCTGATCAGACTAAAGGATTTCTGTTTTTCTTCCTGCTTGTTAAGCTGGGAGTTAGTGTTCCTATAATTAAAAAAAATAGCAAAAAACAGAACAGGTATTGTCTTGAGTTTAGTCTCACTGCAGAGTGCCCTGCAGAAGGAGAAGTAGGAAATGCTCGGCAGGAATAGGAAGTACACTAGTAAAGCAATAATAGGCTTGTATTTTTAAATATTTAAATAAACTCTTCACACAGAAGTGGTGCAATCTCACAGGGGCCCAAGGGCTGATGCGGAAGGCTGGTCTGCAGCAGAACATGCCTGTGGTTAAACCTGCTCTCCTGGGCAGATCCACAGCACAGCTATTGCAACATCTCTCCAAACTGAACCTGGATGTTCCTGAAGGCCAAGGAATGCTGAGGCATTTACAGTTTCCCTGCTAAGTGCCATCAAAGCCAGCCTGCTCTTGAACTTGAGGGCTGTGGCAAGGAGGGCAGAGCTGCTGGGAGAGCCAGTGGTGCAGTAAAGACCTTGGGAAGCTAATTGAGCAGAGAATCCAGCCTGAGAGCCAGTTTGATTTACAGACAGTAGTAAAACATTGATCTTTATCTGAGTTGTGTCTGGCATTATCTGCTGCTTTACAGCTTTATTTTTCCACCACTCCCTTAAAATGTATTTATGGTGTTTTACATTGAAATGTAACTTAGGACAACTCTATCAAGAAGCCTGGGAAAAAAACAAAGATAAGGTGATAAGGTAATAAAGAAAATCCTTTGCCCTTAGAACTTGTACACAGGGACTTCTTTTACAGCGTTAGTAAGGTGTGATTTATAAGCCAGCTGTGAGGTGAGGGTTGATTCTGGGGTCACAGGATTACTGTCCTGTGTTTCAGAGGGAAAAAAGCAATTGATAGTGTTCACACCAACCCAGCCTTTACCAGGCCTGTAATTGATTTATTGTTTTGTCAGAGATGTTGCATGTGATTTTATGCTTGCATTAAGAAGATGCTATGAATTATGTTTTTTCATCCTCCCCAGAGCCCACAGGGCCCTTATCCAAAACCCATTAAAGACTTTGCACTGACATAATGGGATCTTCAGGGATCCTTTACAGCACTGAGTCTGTAGTTTGTTTGTTTTTCATCGCTCTGATCGATAAAGGGGCTGCCAGGGCTCTGCTTGGCAGAAGGCAGCGAGCTGGGAGGAACTGTTTGCATTGCAGATGGGGGTGTGGGGGATGGATTTGATACCATTCAGCTCCCAATCTGCTGTGTAGAATCATGGAATTTTTAAGGTTGGAAAAGACCTTTAAGGTCTCTAAGCCCAAGCCTTAACCCAGCACTCCCAAGCCCACCGAGTCCCCAAGTGCCACATCCACATGGCTTTTAAATCCCTCCAGGGATGGTGACTCAGCCATGAAGTCTGTCTCTTAATGGGGTCTGTTTCAGGTTTTGCATGAAGTCAGGCTGATAGTTAATTCCTTAATCCAAGTCTGTATGCTCATTAATGGGTCAGCAATTGCTTATTTGCATGATTATGTATCACCACAGCAGCAGCTCTTTTATGTAAGCTGCTGGTAGTTTCACAACAGAAGTGTCTCTGTGCTTTGAGTTTGTGCCTTGCACTCACTCAGAGAACTTAAAGAAGAAGTCTTTAAGTTTTAGGGAAGGCTCTCAACCTCCCCAAAGCTCTCCTGCAGTTTGTGTTGCTCCAGGACTTTGAGTCTGCCATGGAGATGCACAGAGTAGTGGGAAATCTGGTGCAGATCCTCTCCTTTTGAGCAGCAGATCCATGGTGAGCTTTGGGAACTTCTCAGCTGCAAAGACAAGCCCCATGTTGTGTCACCCGAGGGTGAGCCAAAGGGTCACTCAGCCACAGGAAGGGCAGGAGGGTGGGAGGAGCAGGGACCTGGTGCTGGGAGCTGGAGGAGCAGCTTTGTTCCCTCTCTAATAGTCAATATAGGGCTCCCAAACATAAAGGTTGGCATTTCGGGTTCTGCTGGGGAGAGCTCAGTCCCAGTCTGTCCACAGCTCCTTCTCTGTGCATAGCTGAAAATCATGGAAAAAGAATGAACCCAAAGCAGTGATTCAAACAAGAAGTCGGGATAAATTTAGCTCAAATATTCTTGGTATGTTTGTGGTCACTGTGGAAATTGCATCACCGCTTGCTTTAATGATCAGAATATCGCATGGCTGCCCGAGAAGGGCTCAGCATGGAATCTTCTAAAAGCATGTGTGTCTTTGGATTTGCTTCACCTACTGTTAATTGGGTGGGGGGATTATTTGTTTTATTCCCATCTTGGTTAAGGAGTTTTTGGACTAGAGGTTATTGCTGCTTAATTGAAAAGCCACAAGGTTTCGAGCTGATAGGCTCTGCAGCGGGATTATCTTCTTCACAGGAAAGTTCTGTCTGGGGAGTAGGATTCAAAAAGTGCTGGTAATTGCTGGAGACAAGACCTCCTCCAGAATCTGCCTGCACGGCTTTCTGTCTTGCACATCAAAGAGCCTTTGAAATTGCTTTTATTTTTGCATCAAACAGGAACATTATTCTTTTTTATTTTTGTTTTTTTCTGTAGCACTAATGGACAGGATCCCTTTTCAGATCTCATACATGGCTTGAAAAACAAAAAGCCTGGCTCTTTAAATGAGCTTGTAATCCTGGTCACCTTAGACCTTTCACACAGGGTGGGAATAAAAGCTATCAAATCAAAACCATTTGCATGGATTGGACCAGGTTCTAGGATGGAGTGGATCCGAGTTCATCAAAGGCTGGTGGGAAGGAGGTGAAATGCTTCTTGCCTCACTTTGCTGTCTCTGCCTTGGAGCAGACCCCACTGCAGCTCACAGCAGTTGCACATCAGGAGCTGGAGTCTCACTTTCTCCACTGTTCTGTTGCTTGGGTTTTTTTTTCTTTTTCCAGACTATCATATCCATCTTCCCAGCTCTGCTGTTGCCAAATTGCCCCTTCAACTCTTTTGATGCCAACCACATCCAGTACCTTGCTTGCATTTTCTTTTCTGCAACATTTTTCCAGAAACTAACCTGGAGTGGTTGTTGTGGTGATAAACAAGAAGTGAGGGTAGAAAAGAGTAAGATACTTTATTAGGCTGACAGGCCCAGTTAAAGAAACTCACTGAACTGTGTCTAATATGCACTAAGCTTGGATTTTGCTGTGTGGGATGTTTACCCCCTCAAATCTCCTGAAAGGGCTTCTCCCTTTAGATGTGTCTGCTTTTGCCTGGATCTGTCAGTTTGTTTAATAAAAGATATTCTCTCATTCCCCAAACTTTCCTCAAAGTATCCTGGGAAGGTGTTATAATCCCAGGAGTTGGTGCTTGGGTTGGCTCCTGCCCATGTTTGACATGGGGCTGTAGGGCTGGAAGGAGGGTGTGAGTCACTGTCCTGGTGTCACACTCCTAAATCCTCTGCAGGCTTTGCTTGAAGCAAGTTGACTTATCTGTTGCTTCTGCTTTTTCTAGAAGACTGTTCCAAGCCTCATTTCTCCAACATTTTATGCTTTTTTCTGTCAACCAAAATGAATTCACAGCCTGTACACAAACAGCTCTCCTGGTGTCTCTCTCTGGTTGTATTTGTAGACAGTACTCTCATCTCTATGCAGCCTTCATTTTTCCAAGCTCAACAAGCCAAGCTCTTCTCATCTCTAGTCTTGTAATTAGACCATCCATTTCTTCCATTTATCTTCTCCACCTCTTCCAGATTCTCTTAATATCCCTTGAACATGATAAACTGGCCATGTGGAGTTCCATGGGACTGGAGAGGCAGATGCTGGCAGCTTCTGTGCTACTATTTTTGACCAGCAGCTGAGTTGCAGTGTTGTAAATGGGTTTTCCATTCAGGAGGGTGTTTACCTGTGTCACTAGAGTGAAACATAAGCTGCTTTTCTCAGCTCAGACAGGCTGTGGGGTCACTGGATGTGTGTTTGGTGGAGCCAGTAGAAGACTTGGACTAAGAGGAGACCTGGGCATAGACCTGGGGCTCCTTCTCCCCTCACCCTCACGCAGGGAGTCCCTCCTGAACTCCAATTGTAGCCTCTCCCAGCTGGGGCTGAAAGCATTTGCCTCTTTCTAAAGCAAGTTTTAAACACATGTTTAAGGAGGTTGTAGTAGAAGTGGGCTGGCCATGAGTTGGTCCTTCCCTGATGTGAAAAATTAATGAATGTTGAGCAGATTATTTCTTTGGAAGACAGAAAACATTGATGCATGGGATTTTTTCCCTTCTAATGAAAGCTTGAACATTAGGGAAAAGGAAAGGTTTCAGAAGAAGCCAAAGTTAGCCCTGAAATTTTATTTTACGAAGCTCCAAATGAAATCCAATTTGGGTTTGGTTTCATGTCTATGATATTTGATTCAGTTGGACAGGAATGGCCTCACTGGAGACACCTTTCATCATTTAATAATCCTCTCTTTGCTGCCCTGCCTGGAAGAGAACACAAAGAAAATCCAAAAGCGTAGTCATTCTTCTGCATGCTTAATGTATATCTTCCAATTTAAAATTTGGAAGGCAAGAGTGGCATAGCTGGCCTTGCCTGCAGAAGCATATTTCTGAATGATTCAAGCTGTAGGATGGGAACCAAATCACTGAGGCCAAAAGACAAAAATAGAAGCTTTCACTTAGAGCTGAGTCATATTTTCAATACTAGCTCTCTGGCCATTTGGAGCTCTCTTGGTTCCCTCCAGAGCTTTCCTTTGGGGGTGAAAATTAACACCACCAGCGTTCTCTGTGGTCTTGGCTGATCCTTTGCACCCCAAAAAGGGCATTACTGGAGGGATGTGGGGCATCCCCCTTCTCTGTGAGAGCCAGCCTTTGCCCTGTGCTTGCTGGAGATCCTCCCTGTCCCATCCTTTCCCTGTCCAAAGGCCAGGTGTGTGTCTGCTGGAGGGGATGGAATCTGCCCCTGAGAAATGGGTCATGGCCACTGATGCTCTGAGTGCTCCTGCAGTTTGAAAGGGATGGACATGTGCATGTGAAGCTGCTTAGGCCTGACTCTCATCCTCCAGGGAGAGAGCAAAACCATCATTGTCACCGCCAATTCCCAGTCCATCGTGGTGGAAAAAGGGGTGGCAGAGTTAGTGAAGGGCTCTCTCTGATCTCATTGCCTTGCAAGGGCTTTGTGCAGCCTCTTTGGTACCTCAGCAAGGAATAGCCAGCTCAGTTTCTTGTTAACTCCTTGGACAATGCAAATAACTCCCAGAGTCCTGGAATCTGGGATGTGAGCACAGAACTGCAGGAGCCTGCTCACATCTGGCAGAGCTTTTCAGCCCCACTCAGTGCTGGTGTTGGCAGACCCTGGTCCTGCCCCGATAGCGCTGAGTCTGTGTTACCAGCATTTGAGGCTTTTCTGTCCCCTCATTATCCTGGGTGATGGAGAAATGATTGTGTAAGTGAGGAGCTGAAGCCTTTGGAGGCAGCTGTTTTTCATAATTCCATTCTGGAGCCCAGTGAAAAGACAGCAGGCCAAAGCATTTTTCCATCCGGGACTTCATATTTTCCTCTTAGGTTGGCGTTAGCAAATGCTTTTTTCCCTTGCAGGTTAAGAGTGTTTCTGAATAGAAAATTTCCAAGGATTCTGGTGATAATTGGTCACTTTGCCCAGCTGTACCTAAAATTGTCAGCATGCCCCTTAGGTGCTCCTGTGTGCTTGCTGGAAAAGGCTCAGTGCAGATCAGTAGGTTGCATGTGTGGTACTGGCATGGAAACAAAAGTACTTCCAGAATATGCAATAACAGCGACAAAAATCCCTCCAGTGCTGGATTTTTGCCTTTGTGGCTTTCTTCTGTGTTTCATATCTGGTTTCTTTTAGGATTCTGAGTTTCCTTTTGGGGCAGTGAGCATTGATTGTGAGCCGTGTTGTAGATGCGGGTGGCTTTTGTACTCAACACATCATCTTTTCCACTGCCTTGGCAGGCAGATCTTAGTGCAGAGCCACTCCTTTAATTAGCTGGAATAATGGATGTTTGGGGGAAATGGAACCACAGAAAACGGGCAGAAAAAGTGTGTGGAGGGTTCCCACTGTCCTGGGAAGCTGGCACGTCTCACTTGTTGGGAGAGATATTAATCAGGGTCAGAGGGACACGGCCCAGTTCTGGCACAGCTTCTCCTGTGGGAATGCTGAACTTCCCAGAGAAACCATCTTGTTCTCTCTCTCTCAGTTGGATTCACTATAACTTTCCATCCTTATCTTCTCACAGGGGGATTTATAAGTAGTTCTGACTGCTTTTGAATCCTTTCAGGCCCATTTTCTAGCAGAGTTGGTTGAGCCGTGTGTATTTCGCCTAAATCTGAAGTGTAAGAGATCACCGGCTACAGGACCCTCCTTTGAATGGTTCTGGGCCAGGTCCTGGCTATGGGGCCAAGTGGGCAAGTGGAGGGCACAACTTCTCTCCTGGGGAGATCTGGCTCTCTCACTTTATCCTCTAAGACAAGAATGAATTAAATGAACAAAAAAATCAGCTTTCAACAAATGAAACCTTACTTTGAAGTGTCAGCTAATTAGAGAAGGAACACAAAAGGTACCTTTGTTTCATGAAGCATTTTTACTGACTTGGGCGTTTTTATTAAAGACCCCAGGGCTTTGGGGTTTTTTCTTTCTGTTTTGGGATGGGATTTTTCAGTATCTCAAGGATTTCCAGAGGACTGAAAGATTTTTCTTACCCATCTGAATGGAAAGTTCAGTGTAGGGCAGATCCATCATCCTTTGGAGTCACTGGAAGCTTCCCGTTGGCTGCTCTTCAGTTTATGAGCCTGAAGTTTCTCAGAGCAGCAGAAGATACACCAGTCTGTTGCAGAGACTCAGAAATAACATGGCTGTCCATGAATTTTACAAACCAGCTGGGCAAAGCTTCCACAGGGTGGTACTGAAAAATGTCCAGTGACACTGGTGAGTTTTTAGGCGTTTGGGGCTGTTGGTTTTAAATATTCCATGCACCTTAAGCCTCATCTCTGCCCCATTTTTGATGTGTGCTGTGGCAGCACTCAGGAGTCAGAATGGCCAAAGGTGAAGCTGGGGAAGGTTTAGCTATAGCCATGTGGTGCTGGTGAGGAATTAATGGCTGAGCTGAGCCCGCAGAGGCTCTGCCCACCCCCATCCCCACATCCCCCCAACCACAGGCTTGGATTTCACTGTAATGGCACATGGAGATGAAAACAACTGTCAGGGCTAAAGTGGAGTAGTTAATTCAGACAAAGAAGCAGCCAGGCTGCTGAAAGCTGCTCCAGCCAGTGGCTGCTGTGGGAGCTGCTCCTGCTGGAGCAGAGGTGGCTGGTTATCAGCCCAAGGAATTAAGAGCTTAATTACATCGCTGAATGGGAGCCCGTGTTAAAGCATCGTCTGCATTTGCTGCTGCCTCTGGAAATACCTGCACACATTATGACAAGGTCAGTAGCAGTTTTCAAGTGTTATTGTTATTGTTATTATTGTAATTCTGCTCTGGACTAAGTTATCTTCCTGCCCTGTTATATCCTGGGTCAAGCATCTCATTTAGATCTTTCTCTGCTAAATAAAAATATCCTGCTTAGTTGCCCAAGAACTTATCAAAGGACCTAATGTGACATGTGCAAATGCTGTGGGTTTATGCTGGAGGTGCAGTGATTTGGGATATAAAGATAATAATAATTTATACAGTGTGCTGCTTTGTTATGCATCCATTTGCTGATTCACAGCATTGACCTGCAAACCCTCCCCTTTTAATACTGGCACACTGTGCATTTAGGAATTTTAGAGGGCTTTTTTCACCTGCTGTCATAACAAGGCCTGTGACAGGGTATAACTACATAAACCCCAGAAATTCTCATGGTATTCCTTGTTATTAATAAGACATTTTTGTTTTGTTTCTCTGAGCTGGGTTAGCAGTCTGTTGCCCTTTAAAAGTGATATCTTGTAACCTTTGCATGGCAATAAAATAACTGTGTTTGCATTGATAACCTTTATTTCCATTGGGATATTTTTAAAAATAAAATTAGTCTTCTCCTTAGCTGTTACTGCAAAGCCAAACTTTGAAGGTGCTTCCAAAGTATAAAACAGTAAAAAATTAAGAGTGGGAAATATTTCTGTATTTTATTGTTTTGTTACAAGCTAAGGGGGTGTGAGGAATAATTGAGGGATGCCTTTTTACCATCAGCAAATGCCTCCCCTTTTCCCCTTACAAACAGCCACTGCTAAAAAGAAAAGAAAATAAGCCATGGATCTACAAAGAGGTGAAACAAATGCAGAGGTGCAGAGTCTGAATGATTTAGAGTAAAGTGCATGGCTTTATTTTCATTGACATTCAGAGGTGTTAGAGCAAAGAACCCACCTCAGTTCCAACAGGCTTCTTTATCTGCTTTTTGGTGCTGCTTTGGGGCAGTGGTTTTAGAGGAACCTGTCCCATATCTGTGTGCAATAAAGTAAAAGCTAAAGGAAATGACAATGATTGTGCAGGAATTCCTGGAGTTTCTTACAGGAATATCCAAGAAGTGCTGCTGGAATACCATCACTTGCTATGCTGCTTTGCAGGTAACAATGTGCCTGATTGTAGAGAAATGCAGACCCTGCTGTGCAAAGTTCCTAAAGCTGTGCAATCTGAGAATTAAGAGCACTTTGTTCCATCCAGGTTTAAATGCTCAGCGTGTTGCATGTCCAAGTCCAAAGGCAGAGGTTCAGTATTGCTCTCATTGCTCAGGGCTGTTTGTGAGGGAGGTGGCTCTGTCAGGAAGGTCAGGAGGAGCTCAGGTGAAGACCATGAGATTTGTAGGGTTAAAACCACAGGCAGAATTTCTTTGGGTTTCAGCCCAAATGTTTGCTAAGAATCACTGTTGCACATATTGGCAAAACTCTATTCCCAGCCTACATGAATCCAGTACTGATGATAGTTCAGTCCTGTATCTTGTAGAAATGAAAGTCTATAGTCAGTAGAATGTAATTTTCCTTTTTTTTTCTCTACTGGTGAGTATAAATTAAGATTCCCAAACATGCTGTTTCTTGTATTTTCCACTTGTATTTCAGAAGTCAATATATCATTTACTGAGTCACCAGGAAGCCTTCTGTGAATTGGGTAAATTGTTTGGCATGATGCTTGGCTTTGCAGTGGATGGATCCTGTGTTTTTTGGAAACTTGGGAATGGATGGCCAACCTTCTCTCATTTAACCTTTGAGAGCTCAGGTTAACTTAGGAACATGTGGGTACAGCTGTTGGTTCAGGGCAAGCTTTTTAATCACTCTGTATCCCACCAGTTCTGCTCTTTTCTTGTAACTAGTTCAGTCTCAAGGACTATTCCTTTCCAAAGACTTTTGGCTGCCTCTTTCCTCGGGTCTGAGGCACGAGGTCAGTTTACTGAGCAGAATGGAATCACAGAAGGAAGCTTTGATGACAGCTACGTAAGAAACTTGAATGATGAGCAGCATTATCTTTTTGCCAGGAATATTTCATAGAAATGTATTGGTTTCAAACAGTAGAATTGCCCAGATTTCTTCCACTCAATGAAACTTTTATCGACTCACACTTGATGGATGTTCAGATGTTCAAAACCAAGAGGTTTCCTTAGATCAATAAAAATTTGACAAGACTGAAATTGAGTTTAAGGACTAAAATGAATCTCCTGAAGACTCTTCAGGTTAGATATAGACCTTCCCATTCCTGGAGAGCCCAGAAGTCTCTGCCTAACACACATGGGCAGGCTGTGCTGGTTGATGACACAGTGGTGGTGGCACCAGTGGTTGTGACTGAGCCATTACACTGCAGAGGACTTAAGAAATTCTGAGGGGGCCAAAACTGCAAGAGGAAGCATGACACATGAACCAAGTTGTTTTGTGAAGCAGTGGTTTGGTGAAACACAGAAGTGGTCCTGGGATCAGGGTCTGGCATGACCAGTTCCTCCCTCCCTCCCTCCCTCAGTTACGATACCCTGATCCTTCCTGTGCTCCCTGGACAAATGGTTTGGTGGTCCCCTGTGCACAGTGGGGCAATTCCAGAGAGAGAGGTGGAAAATGCTCCTTCAAGGAGAGTTCTGGTGTGCAGGATGCATGGGAGGTTGGCCAGGGAGCTCCCTTCTAGAGCAGGATGTGACCCCAGGATGAATGATGAATAACGAATCTCTGTGAGATACTCATACCTCCACCCTCATGGCCATGGGTTCAAAAGAAAGAAAGATGGCTCTGCTCAATTCTTGTGCAGAAAGGATGTGCCTTTACATCTGGAGTGGCTGCAGATGTGGGTCTTGAGTGCTAGTCCCCAAAATCAGGGGAAAGAAGGTTGGAATGAAGGAAGTTCTGTCCCTCCTTGCAGCCCTTTTGTAGGACCCAAGTTAAAGCTGCGGTGCTCTTGCAGCCCTGGCTTGCAGGGCGTCTTGGGCAGGAAGCTGAGCAGTTTTCCAGCTGTTTTGTATCTCCGATGTGAGGCATTTTTTCCTCCAAGGGGAATTCCAGAGCTTCTCTCTAGGTTCAGGATTTCATCACAGTGTGGCTGTGTGTTCCAGTAACTGCAGGGTTTGCTTGGATTTATGTTCTTTGGTCTTACTTAGTCCAGTTCTGTGTTGTTCTGACTGGAGAACTGTTTTGCTTTAAAGTTCTCCCTTCTGTCATCCCTTAGAGTTACTTTCCTAGGATTCATTTGGATTTCCTACCTTTGGTGTCCATTAAAATGAGAATTAAATCCTATGCAGTATTCTTAGAGATTCCTTATGGGTGTGTGGTCTGCTCTAAAAGACTGGGACAAATGCAGGACGAATTTCTTTTCCCACATATTCCCTAAAACTACAGAATTATGAGGGCACTGCCCCTATTAACACGAACTCTGAGGTGCTGTTTATTGTGCTGTTATTTAATCCCCCTTTCCTCAGCCCTGGTTTCTGCTCCTTGTCCTTCACACGTTCTGCATCATCTGGGGAAGGTTATTGGTGTGGGCACATTTGTAATGGCACGAATCTCTGGAGCCGTCTCCGATGTCTGAGTGATCTGAGCTTCCTTTAAATAATTGATGAGAAGTGTTAGTCACAATCTATTGGTGATTCAGACTGCATTATTCAAAGATATTTACTGACAGTTATAGATTGCTCCAAATTTACCTCTTTTTCCAGGCTGCATTAAACTAGGCCCTGTGTGACATATGTCTATTTAAAAAAAATATCCTTATTAACATATGTGAAAATCTGTGGGCTTAAGGGCTTTATTTAACCACTTGCAAGTAAGCAATAATAATTCATAATGTTTTAGCAGGAAAAAGTGAACATGAAACAGTTTCTTTTCAAGTGAGAAATGGTTTTTTTTGGCCTCTGTCTTGCATGTTGTTCAGGAGGAGACCTGAACATCTTGGAATTCAGTGACTTTCCTGCAATTTTCCCTGTGCTGATAGTTGGAGGGATGGGTGTGAGACTTCTTGGCTACCTCAGCTTTAACCACCCACCACAAGCACCTTCTCTAATGGCTTGCAGCTTTTAATCTTTGACATGTGAAAGCTCTTCAGGCTCCTGATGGCATTTAGGAAAAAAAAAAGCCTGGTCTAGGAGATTCTCCAGGATTGATTGGGATGACAGTGGGCATCATGCACAATCCTCAGAGTACAAATATTCCCAGTTTCGTTTGTGCTCACTGAGGTGTGTGAAGCTCTGGTTGGAAGCACTGGAGAAGCACAGCTGTTGTCAGCAGTGAAATGTGAGTGCAGGCAGGCCAGGGAGAGCCGAATTGCCTTCCAGGTGGTGCAGATTCCTTGTTTCCTCAGAGCCCTGCAGGTGCCAGTGCCATGGAAGCCCCTCTGTTCTGCAGCAGGAGGGGGAATGTGCCAGGCAGCTGCAGGGCTTACATGGCTCTGTGTGTGAGCTTTCACACCATCCTTTGGAAACCACCTCTGGGAGTGTTTGGGGAACTCACAGCCCCTCTTAGTTTCATGTCCCTCTTGGCAGCTACTTGAACTTATCATCTTTCTCTATCAGGCTCTTTTTTTAATTTTGTGCAGTAAATATTCCACTGGAAATAATTCACCCCCTGCTTTTTATTGCCAGGATTCACTGACATTGCAGCTGTACATGTGCAATGAGCAGGTGCTTCTTCCTGACTCCTCTCTCCTATTTTCCCTGCAGGAACTGTGGACATGGGTGGCAAACAGTCCACAGTTGGAGAAGTCTCTGTCATTCAGACACCTGTGACAGAGAGCATTCAGGATGCCTACAAAGCTGGGGACACCAGCAAGGCCCAAGAGCTGATTAAGTTATCCTGTGAGGAGACTGCACTGCAGGTGGAAAAGGTAGGGTTGGGATACTGCTCTTCCTCAGATTTTATAAGGAAAGAAACCCAAATGCCAAAGCTGCTGTCATTTTTCATGGAGAAAATCTATTCAGGTATAGGGGCCCAGTTCTATGGCTGGTTGTGTGGGGCACTTCAAAAACATGCCCTTGAAAACAGTGATGAGGAAGATGAGACAGAGCACAGGGAACAGTGTTTGTAGGAACAGGAGGCTGTGTGAGGAGGGGTGCTGGTGCTGTGGTCACCAAAACAGGGAAATACATTTTCCCCATAAAAAGGAAGCAGTTTATAGGCTTAGCAAAACGTGTATCCCCCCCATCAGTACAAAGATGGTCAGTGGCCCTTTGGGCAGATATTATTGCTGCTTGTGTTTGGGTCTGTATCACAAGCTCTGTGCCAGCTCCTGCACTGCTCTGCCTTCAGAGCCCTCATTTGGAGCCTGCTCTTTGCACAAAGCTGATCTTGGGGTTTTGGGAGAGCACTTGTATATTGGCCATCTCCAAAACAGGAATTACTACACCTTCTAGCTGAGCTGTGCAAATGCTTTTACTTTTGCCCCATGCAAAATGGATTTACACTCACCAATTCTGTGCCTCGGGCCCTTCTGTGATAAAGCCATACAAAAACTATAAAACAAAACCCCCAACAAATTCATATAATTAATATATCACACCAATGATTTTAATGGCTATTAGTGTTTATGGCCTTCTCAATTAACCACAGTGACAGCGTGCATGCAGGAGCAGGGGCACAAATAAACAGCACAGCTCTAGAAATGCTCCTTCTCTGGCTTCACAGAGAGTTTCTTCTGCTGTCTTTTCGTTCCCAGTGTCAGCTCTTAGGTATTGCAGCAGCATATGGAGACCTGCAGGCGGTGAGGTACCTGCTGAAGGAGGCGTTGGTGGTGCTGCCAACAGAGCCTAATGATGACAACGCGGCCGTGGTGGCAGCTTATTTTGGACACAAGGACATCGTGAAGGAGCTGCTGGATTCCCTGCGTGGTAAGCCTTGGCTTGCCTCTGCCTTTCCTCAAGCACTTGGGTAGCTACAGCCTCAAACAGGCATTTACTTATTTATTGCACATTCCTTGAAAGGGCGGGGATTTTAGTCCTGGGAAAGTGCATGGAGGGAGCAGAGCTCTGCTGTGCTTGGAGGAAACTTCCCCCGTGGGGGAAAAAACACTTACATAAAAATATTCCATGTTTGCAAATTGGAAGTGGAGGAAGATGCCATTTAGACAGTTCATTCCCATCAGCCCTCACAGCTGGGTAAGATTCCAGACCCTGCAGAAAAATTAGGGGATTTTTGAGGAAAAGCATCATCCCACTGCTGATCCAGTAGTCACAGCAGTGCTGGTGAGGAACAGTTTGGGTGCACAGCTGGCACCCACTTTGTTCTCTTCTTGGCATTCTGTTTTGTCTTTCAGGGGAATTAATTCCTTCTTTAGAATCATAATCATATGTTACTTAAATTTTATTTGAGCAATTATTTTACAGCAGAACAGAGACATTTTTAGACTCAGACATAGTTCTTCAGGCAGCTGTGGGGGCAGGGGCAGAGCACTGCTCTGAGTCAGGGCCAGGAGCTGTGTTTGGGTCCCCTATTGCTCTCTCAGTGTTCTTGGCTTAGCAGCTGCTTCTCCCTGGGATTTGGGATCCACTGGTCCTGCCTGGACCTCAGGCACTGCAGAAACCACGACAGCTAAGCTGGCTTCTGCAATATTTGACCTGATTTTAGGTCTAGCTCCTCACTAAATACTTGCCAGTGGCCTCCCTGAGAACAGGAATAACCTGTTGGGAAACCTGCTCATTTGGTGTTCTGTTAGAGCACTGCTAGGCAAGAGAAATGCTCCAGTTCGGGGGATGCAATTAAATGTAATGTTTCCTTCAGCCAGAAAAGAAGCTGATTAACCTAGGAGCGAAAATTAAATTATATTAATATAATACACTGAATAATGAAAAGTGACTCGAGTAGTTTCTGGAAACTTAGCTCAGTTTAGAACTGACCAAATTCCCTCATCACTTGCTTTGAGGGGATCAGGGGAACAGCTCTATATAAACAGACATTTTTGTGCAGGACTTTCGAATAGTTTTCTTGGGAAATTACACAGAAACCAATCACAGGGCTTAGCAGGAGATGAATTTGCAGTTTGGCTGCTGCACTGCAGTGATTCTCTCTGGAACACTGAGAACCACTTGTGGCTTCCAGCTTAAGGGGAGCCCATTTTTTGCAGTATGAGGGTGAGGGATTTAGTCCAGTTGTTAAGAATGCAAAGAGCAGTGTAATTTCCACATGGATAAGCTGCAGAAAAAAGGGTTGACATGTGAACTTGGGCTTCTGGATGTTCCTGTAAGTGTTTTGAAGGGGGTGTGAATTTGTGAAGTAAACAGAGGAGGTGCAATGAATCAGGGGAGATTTGAGGACTCCTTACTGTTGGCAGAAATAATCTTGTCGTGGGCTTTTAGTTCTGTGCACAGAATTAGGCACACCTAGAAGAAAGCTGTGCTTTGCAGGCAAAACATTATTGCAATAGAAAAAGCAGATTGGGAGTGACTAAACCAGTAGCAAATTCATGCAGAAATCAACATGTGGTATTTTAATTTTAGCCTTAAATGACATTTGTCTAACTTTATTATGAATTGATAGTAAAGTGTTGACCCAAAATGAAATATTTGAAGGGGAAATGAAATTTTTTGTGGGGACTTTGGGCTGCAGCGAAAACAAGCTAAACCAGTTATTTTTTTGTTGACTGAAGCATTAATTTTTGTTTTATTCACCCAACAGCATGAAAAGCCATTTGGTTTTCCCCATTCTTTGTATCCCCTCTCATGAACTTGGGAGAGGGGGCATATCTTGGGTGCTTGGATCTCATGTCTGTTGGATCTGGATGCAAAGACAGTCCAGGTCTTCCCACCCCTGTTTGGGATCAGATGTTTGGTTTATCTGCCTGTGTTCCAGCTGGCATCCTCAGAACCTTCTGCCTCCTCTAGGTTAGGTTGGGGACATCAAACAGCTTCACCATTAGCTGGGTAGGTGATGAAGAACAGTTAAGCAAAGCTGAGAACTTTGTGCTTGACCAGCTTAGGGCTCTTCCCCAACACCCTTCTGCAGTGCACTCTGCTCCTTTGTCCCCAGGGCCTTCACCCTGTGCCCAAACCCTTTGCACAGCCCTTATTTCTGGGTATTTCTCACACATCCCAGCCCCGTGGTACGAACAAAGCCACATACCATGTCTTTTTGGCAGGTCCTAACACTTGCCAGCAGCTGCTGAACTGGATGCTGGCCATAGCCTGCCAGCAGGGCCACCTGGACATCGTGAAGCTGCTGGTCCGTGCCTACAGTGCTGACCCCGAGAGCTGTGCAGTCAGAAGGAACGAGTTCCCCGTGCTCATCCGCCTGCCCCTCTACGCTGCTATCAAGGCAGGTGGGTGTTTGCACAGCTCCCAGTCTTGCCCCTTTGCTGCAATGTCTTTGAAGAATGGGCTGAGTTGTTGTCTTGCCTAGAGACCCAGTGGGAGAAATGAAAATAAAATTGGCTCTGGATCTTCTGACTCAGCCAAATTTAAGTCAGGGCCTTCTGAAGTTAGATTACTGTAAATGCTGTGAGGCTGAACTTTCCTTTATGAACTCCTAGGGAAAAGAGCCTTAGAAACTAAAATCCTTGCAAGTAAAAGCATTATTGTTATGGACACTCTGGCACACATGCTTGATTTAGGCTGAATAATTCACACTTCAAAGCACAGCTGTGTGTACAGTTTAATAAGACAGGGAAAAAAGAGGCAAAAAGAGCCTGGGCCAGCACTTTTCAGCAGTGTCTGTGCTGTCTCAGTTTGACCAAAGTGAGTGCTGTCACTGGAGGAAACAGCCTTTACATAGTTCAGTTTCCTTTTTGCACACCCCGTGGGGGTTTTTCAGAAGTGGTTATTTCCCAGGATTTCTGTTCAGGTCCTTGTTGGTTCATTTACATGAGACAAGGAGAACAAACAATCTGCTTTTCTCTGAAGGCAATGAAGACGTGGCTGTGTTTTTATTGCGGAATGGAGCTTTCTTTTGTTCCTACATCCTGATGGACAGTCCTGAATCCAGCAAACACCTTCTGAGGAAGTATTTCATAGAGACCAGCCCGCTCCCAGGTAGTGCTCCAGCAAAAACAGTAAGTAGCCATTTATGTGTCTGAAGAGATGTGATTTTAAAGAGGCGTCGTGTCAATAGTTGATAATGGTCTCTGTGTACCGTGTGGTTGGTGATTCTTCTTCTCAGCTAAGAGCCCTGTGGTTTGCTACCCCTTCAGAGAGCAGGCTGTGCCAGTGGCTCTGATGCCACTTTGAGCTGAATTGCAAGGTGTAAAACCTCAAGCCTTTGACTGGCATCGTTGTGCAGGGCATGGTCTGTGGCAGCTTCCACATGGCTATTCCAACACCATCGTGTGAGTCTGGTGTGTGCTGGGCAGAGGGAACATCCACTTTGTGCTCAGGGGCTTCCAAAAGAGAAGCTGGGCTGCTTCTAGCACAGGTTTCCTCTGTGACCCCGGGGTAATCACTTCAGCTGGGCTTTTGTTGTTCCTCCTGCTTGATATTCCACAAGCTCTGTGCTGTCCCAGAGCATCAGTGTGGCACAGGGTAAACCCTCCTGTGGTTGACAGCTCAGGGACAGCACATCCAAACAGGGACATGTGGCTTTTTGTTAATGTGGAGCACGAGCAGAGGCAGCTCACATCTGCTCAGGATCTTCCTTGCTTCAGATCCTCATCAGTGAAAGATGGCTGGGAGCCCTTGCTGTCACTTGCTCAGGACAGATGTGGCTTTCTGGGCCAGCATGGGGTGTGATCAGATCGTGTTGCTTGAGCTGTACTTGTCCCACAGAAATGGGTTTTAATGAAACACAGGGGCTGACACAAAGCAAGTGAAGCCTTTCTAGATTGGCAAGACTAATATTAAGCCACTTAGAACATTCTGACCGTATTGGTAATTCATTTGCATCTCTCTCCCACTGCAAAACAGGGAAATTTAAACTCCTCAAGTCTCACAGTTGCTGAAAGGCTTAGTACATGGGGATGATGCTTTGAGATCTACAGACCTCATTGTTTCCGTGCAGGGTATTATTGCATTTCATTATTATTCAATGTCTTTAGATGTCCTAATCTCTGTTATCCCAGTGTCCTTTATTCAGGACTGAAGAATATCTCTCATTGTTACTGCTTTATAGGGAAGCACATAGTATTTCATATCATTTATACTGTTACCCATTCATCTGTTGTCAGGCATTTTTTATTTTCCCTCCTGAACAGGAGCATCAGATCCCTGAGCTTTCAATAGTTACAGTTTTCATCAGGTCATAAAATTTTTTGTAGTGAAAAATAATCAATCCATTTGAGCATCTGTTTGCTCAGTTTGTAACATTGCAGGCTGTTGAATCTGCTTTGTTGTTAAGTAAAAATAAGCAGAGAGGTTTTCAGAGTTTTACAAACTTCTCCATTCTCTGTTTTCCTGCCAGAACCCTTCACTGGGTTCCTGATGATACTCTTGATTATTAGGAACTACAGACCACATATGTGAGCTTCCCTTCATAAGGTTCAGACAGCAGATTCAGAACCCTCTCTGTGCTATTCTGAATTTTGATGACAGAAAAAACAAAAGGGAGCTGAATCCTACACGTGGGATAAGAGTTGATAAACCTACATGCTATTTAGAAGAAAAAAAAATCCAACTGGATAATTCAGCTTGAATAAACTTGGAATAAATGTTTGAACACAGGGAAGAGGTCTGTTTTCCATGTGAAGTTGCTGGCAATATTTAACTGAGCTGCTGTAAAAATGACTCAGCTTTGCTGTTGTCACACCCTGAGTGGAGAAGAGAGCAGTCTTAAAACATCAGCTAATTGCCAGGAGGGCCTGGTTTAAAAAGACAGAAAATGAAAAAAAAAACAAGATTAAAAACCCCAGAAATGTGACCTTGATTTTTCTAGTAGCTGTTTATTTTTAATATGTTTGCTTATTTAATGCTTTCTCTTTGAATTCATTCTGGCAGGCTGGGACAGCTTGGGGAAGATGTGTCCCAGTTTGCCTGCAGAGCTTGGGTCTCTGGGAAGGGAGGGTCACACGCCCTGATAATGTTTTTAAAGCCCAACTTCATGGCAGCTGCAACCGAACTGCTTTCTCCTTGTCTCAGGAAGGTTCTGCTCTGGGAGGAAGCACGACTGGAATGTGTGCAGAGTGGGATGTGTGTGACAGAGAACCTCTCCTCTTGGGCAGGGCAAACCGAGCGCTGATCCCTTCTGAGGGAGCCCAGAACTTCCAAAGGGTTTGGCCCATCTGTGGCACAGTTGATTTCACAGCAGTGGGTGCTGCAGCTGTGCAGAAAATGTGCTTGGGGAGCTCCTTTGGGCTGCCATCCTTCCAGGCAGCCACTGCACTGAGACAAGACGGGTTACATGTCATTTTTCTGAGAGCTGTTTCTCCTTTTTCCCCCCCCTGGAATATATTTATCCCCACAGCAAACCACAGCCTTGCTAAAGAGAGGAAGTGGTCCTTTTTTACAGGAACAGGTAACAAATGCCAAAAAGACCCTCTGCAGTAAAGGGGCTGGGCACAGATTCCAGACTTCCATAGGTGTAGTCAGCATGGAGAGGAGACAAATGTAACTTTCCAGTGTGTGCAGCTTGAGATATATTGAATTTTTCCATTACAGACCAGAAAAGAGCTTGGGCTGCTGCGTTTTCCCTGGGAAGTATTTTACCACTAGTTTTATCCACAAGCACGAAAATGTGTGGGATCTTCCTGTCATTTTGTTGTCCCTGGTTCCATCCCCATCAGCTGGGAGAGCTGCAGCAGTCCCACTCAGGATTCACAGCAGTGGTGGAGGAGGAGCAGATCCCCACCCTCAGAATGTCCCAGGTTCTGTGGGGACACGTCACGTCACTTAGGGGAAAGGCACAGCAGCCTTTTTTAATCACCTTACCAGACAGGCTCAGATTTAAGTAAATATTTTTCATATTTATAGTTGATCCTTTGCCCAAGAGCAGCAGGGTTTCTTGCTTCTGCACCATTTCCAGTCTCTCGCCTTCTTCAGTGCATCCCCTGACGTCACTCTTGTTGAAGGTTTCAATTATTCTTCAGGGCTTGTATTGAGAAATTCCTGCCTTGGCGAGAGAGGGGAGTCTGCAGAGGATTTCCTTGCCCCTCTGAGGAGCAGTGAGCTACCTGGAGTCAGAGCTGACACCCTCTGTCTCTCATTTGAGCACAGGGCTCACCAGCTGATCACAGAGGAGGGTTGGGTTGCTCACTGGGCTCTGCGAGTTTGGCACCACAGACCTTTGGCATCAAAGGCACAGGCTTTTCTGGGAAGATAGTGGAGATGATGAAGTATGAGTTGGGGAGGAAATCCCCCCTCTTTTTGTGGCTTTGCTGGCAGGCTTTATTTCACTTAATTGCACTTTCACTGCAGGGTCCTGAGCCAAGTAAACCTCTAAGGTGACTCCACTGACAGCGGGTTACTTCTACCAGGATGAATTTGGTCCACTGTCCCTAAGTGAGATGAGGGAGCTGGGCTGATCCCCCAGTTTGCAGCACTCAGGTGGAAGAGACACTGTCAGTCCTTGGCTGTGGGTGGGAAGGAGGATTGAGTGGGAAGGAGGGCACTGATTGCTGAGATTCCAAAAGCTGCCATGGAGATGGGACACCAACCCTGCAGAGTTCACAGCAGGTGCTGGATTTCACAATCTGGTCTGTGGTTTGGGAAGTCACTGTCTGAAATCTGCAGGTATCTTTTCATCACATTAAATCCCCCAAGGCCATGGCTCTGCATTTCTGAGGGAAAGGATGCACAGCAATCTAAATGCAAAGCAGAGATGGGTATCAGTCTGCAAAGAGAAGCTGCAGAGAAATAGTCCTGCTTGCACTCCCTAAAAGCAGGTTGTAGGTCTTGTTTTTACTGCCTAGGTCATGTAGTCAAGGACAGGTGCCTTTTTCCTGGGGCCAGGGCTTTGTGTTGCTGGTGAGAGGAAGTGGCACAAAGCTACATACAGGATTTAAAATCAGTTTGTAAGCAGGGAGCTGTTAAATACACAGACTGGAGAATGGAGCTGTAAAGCAGTTTAGTGTCAGTGTGAACTTTGCAGTGTGACCCCACGGGGTACTGTGTGTGTGGAAGTAGCAGTGGATACTCTACTGAATTTGATTTCTGGCTGCTGTTTTACAGGGATGGCTTGTGGTGTGCTGGGGAATGTAGCTTTAAACAAACAGCTTGTGCTCTCTGCCTTGGCTTCCCCAGTGATACAATGGGCATAATATTCTCATTCATATTTGCAGGGCTGTCCTGAGGCATCACTAGTGAAGATTTGAAAAGCACTGTGTCTGCACTAAGGACAATTGCTGCCAGTATCTAAAGAGTGCAACTCTTTGTGCTTACCCTTTGTTCCATTCTCCTGCACATCTGAACAGTCTGATCTACTTTACTTGGAGTTCTGAGTCTCAATTAACCATTTGAGATAAACCTTTACTTCTTTTTTATTTCTCTCTGTTCCCTAAATATATTCCTTTTAATTTTAAAGCTGGGGTTAAAAATCTTAACTTCTAAATCCTGGGCACTGGAAAACAAATTGATTTGCTGTCGGGTCCTTGCTGCCTCCTGGTGGAGAATTAATGATCATTCCACCGAGGCTTTCTGGGGATGAGTTCTGTCAAAAACACTGAGTTTATGAAAACGTTTTGGGAGTAGCATTTGGCAAATGTATATTTTGGAAGATCGATTGGAATGCAATGAGGTGATGTTAAAAAGGAAGCCTTGGGTTATTTCCTTGCATTGATGACCATTGTGTGTTCCTGTTTTCTTCTGTCCAAGCTGGAGTCTGAATAAGCAGTGATACCTTTCACAACAGCTTCTGGTTTTTCTCAAAAGAGGACGAAATTCCTTCCTTGTCTTACTGTCAAAAGCAGCAGAACATTGTCTAAAAAGGAGCCAACTAACAATATCATGTCTCTCAGAAACTAAAATATATTCCTAAATGATACTGAGCAAATGTCTAGTGTTTAGAAATGCTTTACAGGAGGTGTTTGCCTTCCCTTGCCTTTCCCAGGTGTTCCTTTGCAAAACCTTCCCCAAAACAGTGTGGCGGCTTGTTGGTGGAAGGTTTCAGATAAAGAGCCTGGGCTATATTAATGATTGCAGCAGCAGGCCTCTTTCTGAAAAAGTCATTTCCACACTGAACAGATCCATCCCTGTCCTCTCTACAGATGCCCAAGGAGTGATCCATCAGTGTTTCAGAGGCTGCCTGATGCACAGGGCTCCTCAGGGCTCTGCTGGAGCTTCTGTTGGTGTCCAGAGTCCCCTGGAGATGTGGGCAGCAATGCAAACCTTGTCCAAGAGACAGAGGGGGGTTGTGCCAGCAGAGGCTGGATTTATGATGGTTTCCATGATCTGTCCATATGTAGTGTAGGGTGGGGACGTGTCGTGTGGGACTGGGACCCCAGTCTCATGGAAACTCACCATTACAGTCTGTCCAGCTCCCAGCTGAGTGTGCTGCTCTCAGGCAGGGGGCTCTCAGAAGCTGGTGTGTGGACTGGTGAAGAAGTCCAGGCCCCCTGGACTTGCTTGCACTTGCTCATGGTCTTTGGAGCGAGATCTTGGAGCAGATACAGCAGGAGCTGCTGATACCCAGCCATGATTTCATCTCTGAGTCAGTTTAATTCCTAGAAACAGATTGGAAAGTGAGCAGAATGTTTATGGTCTGTGCTCTGCTCTGCCAGATTCCCACTGGTGTAACTGGGACTTCACTAATGTGGTTTTCTCTTCTTTCTTTGACCTATGCAGGCTTTGTGTGTGAACTGGTCAAACCTCAAACTGCCCTGGGTGGATCTAGACTGGCTGATAGATATCTCCTGTCAGATAACTGAGCTTGATCTCTCTGCCAACTGCCTGGTGTCCCTTCCATCCGTGATCCCGTGGGGCCTGATAAACCTCAGGAAGCTCAGCCTGGCTGACAATCAGCTGATGGAGTTGCCCAGTGTCCAGTCATCTGATGAAATCATATGTACAAGGTGTGTGCACTGGATGCCTCCAGCAAACTGCAGCCCTATGGAGAGCAGGTTCAAATGAGTCCTTGTGCTTGTGTGAAACTGTGTCAGTGAAGAGGATATTGCAGGAGCTTCTTGGTTTATTTTCTGCCTGCTGCAAGCTTTAGCTTAGGATTTGCCCTTTTGTGTTTCCAAGTTAGTTGTCAGGACAATTGTAGGGACTTCTATTCCTGTATTGTCTCGTGTTGCCTCTGCTTTTCTCCAGCTCTGGTGAGCCCTGTTCCTCTCAAACTAAGACCTGAGCTGACTCAGGCTGACATTTACTCTCTGAAATCAATGATCTGCCCAGACCACTTCTCTCTGCTCCCTGGGAGGGTTAATTTTCTAATCAGGGCCTTATGCTTTGCCTTGTGAGGCACATTTCAGCTGCTTTCATTCAGAACTGAAGCTGTCCTGGTAAAACAGATGTCTATGGCAGCAGGATTCTTTGCTAGCACTTTACTGATGCCTGACTATGTTCTTTACTCACAGGTTACTCGAGGTTGACGTATCCAGCAACAGGCTCTCTACTCTCCCTACTGGATTCCTACATCTCAAAAACCTTAAAAAGCTCATTGCTTCCAAAAACTATATGGAGAAGTTGTTTGATGAGGAAAACAGTACGTACAGTCCAGTACTTTGCTTACATTTCCAGGCTGAGCTGTGGGAGGGGAGAACCCCAAACTGGTGTATAAATGACTTAAACCCAGTGTTAGGTGGAGGTGCTTAGAGGCTCTCCATCCTTTGTCTGAAGTACAGGACAGGCCTGGGTGTTCTTCAGCCCTCATGAAATCCTTTGGCTTTTATCTGACTACTGTGTGGCATCTTGCTGGATCACACTGCTGTCCTGCTTACACCAACTCCACAATGTGTCCTGTTTTCTAGCAACTAACTGGATTGGTTTAAGGAAGCTGCAGGAGTTGGATGTATCTGACAACAGGTTGGTGGAACTCCCAACCGTCTTCCTGTACTGCTTCAAATCCCTCAACACACTGAATGTTTCCAGGAATCAGCTGAAAGTGTTTCCAGACCCCTGGGCCTGCCCCTTGGTAAGTTGTCAGAGGCTGAAAAAGCTGTTGAAACAATGCTAGAAATGTACTGTGATGCTTAAAAAGCTGTCAGGTGCTGGAAAGGGTGTTCTGGTTCTGTAGGAGTGCCCCTGCCTAATTTGGTTTATGGGTCTCAGATCAAGTCTTTTGTGTTCTCACCATGTTGATGGCATTGGTGGAAAACTTCTAGAAAATGTCTTACATGGATGAGTTAGTTTTCTCTCTATGATGAGGATTATTTTAGAATCATTTTACAAAACACCCAACCTTCCTCACAGT
Organism: Campylorhamphus procurvoides; assembly: GCA_013396655.1. Classification (NCBI taxonomy): domain Eukaryota; kingdom Metazoa; phylum Chordata; class Aves; order Passeriformes; family Dendrocolaptidae; genus Campylorhamphus; species Campylorhamphus procurvoides. The sequence continues at coordinate 134,484 of WBMV01000966.1, read as the reverse complement.
TAACTTTGCTCATACCCATGGCTCACTATTTATAGCCACCCATCACTATGATTTCATTCCTCATTCTTACAGACACAGGAGGACAATATGCTCTGGTGAAGTGTTTGTTTAGGGTTGAAAAGCAAAGGAGAATGATTTTCAAAACTACTTTGAAATACTTTTTGCCCACCAAGGAATTTGCCCATCAGTTGAGTGCATCTCCTCAGCAAACCCTATGTGCCTGCATGCCCCATAATTTATCTAGACCAAAATCTTTACTAGCATGAATTATTAATGTCTTTAACATGTATCACTCATCTGTCTCATTATTTAAAGTGTGTGTTTTCTTTTATGTTTTCTAGAAATGTTGTAAGGCATCTAGGAACTCTCTGGAATTCCTGCCTGATGCGTTGACTATTTTCTGGAAAAATCACCTGAGAGAAGTGGATTTTTCTGAGAACTCACTAAAAGAAGTTCCACAAGGACTCTTCCAGCTTGAAGTAAGTGTCATTGCTTCATCCTTCACAGCATTTCTTCTGACTCTGACCTCAGAGTCATAGCAGTGGCTGCCTGGTTAAGGTAGGAGACGAGAGCACCCCTCAGTCACTACATTCAGGCCCTCATCCAGTGTGATGTGATATCTAGCTCTTGACCCAGGTCTTCTGATCACCCTTTGGATGTCTGTGCCTTCCAGAATTTGGGAGCACAGTTTGGAAGAGCACCAACCACAGCACTGTAGCTTCAAACTCCAACCATGAAAACACAGATGTACTCAAACATGCTCCCAGATAGCTCTGCTTTTTCTTCATCTGGCACCCCAGAGTTGTCTAATTAAGAGTTAGTTTTCTGTGCTGAAAACAGCATGTTTGAAAGCCCTAAGCAATGCTACTTGGGACCTCTCTAGTCTTGAAGCTTGTAGATTAAATAATTCTTGCCAGTAGACACCACAGGTCAATAGTTTTACATCAAAATTCTTCAGAATTTGTGGTTTCACATGGTTTTGACATGAAAGCAAGCAGAACTTGAGGTTTTCCTCCAAGCTTCCCTTCCAGATGGTGAAACTGAGAGTCATGGAGAGAGGAACAGAGGTAAATATTTGTGCAGAAGTTTCACTGCTGGCCTTTGTGGGGAGGTTGCAGAAGTGATGGTTCATACCCATGTCTAGTTGGAATCTCAGGAGGCTTCTCCAAAGGTGCCTTTTGCTCCTGCTGGAACAAGAGCGTTGAGGGCTGGACTCCCTTGGTGCTTTTAAATGACCCCTGCACACCTGGCTCTGCTCTCTGGTAGCCATTTGTTCTCAGCTGGCATTTCTCCTGGCACAGAATGAATCCTCTGGACTATTGCCTCCAAAGCTTCGTTCTTCTGGGTGCTTTAAGAGTCATCCCAGTGGGTGGAAGCCACCATGTCTTAGTTCTCTAGACTGGTTTACTTCTCCCTAGTTTGCTTGCCTGCAGAGACCTGACCCTCCCTGGGGGCAATGATTCAAGTAAGACTCTGGTCAGCTTTTCCACATCAGGAGCTGACTGAGGCACCCTGATCAAGATGCTGCAGTTCCTTCACTCAGTTACAATCTAAGACCCTTTTTGACATCAGGTTTGAAGGAGGTTTTTCTGCCCCTACCCTCATTTCTCATCCTGAAAGGCAGCAAAAATGAAAAGTTAGAGATGAGAGAGAAAAGGCAATTCCAAAAAAAAGAGTTACAGCTGTGAAGAGCCACAGCCAGTTGAAAGTCCCTGATTTTCCCTATAGAGGCAGCACATAAGCATTGGACAGAATCTCAGCAGGCTCTCAGCTTTGCCTTTGCCAGCATTTGGGGTGACATGCAACACAGATACAGCTGGCTGAAAATGCAGCCCCCCAGCTAGACCACCCAGAGCAAAGTTCGTGCTAATTCTGGAACGTGCAGCCTCCCTTTCCTCCCACCCCCTGCTCAGGGCTGCTTTGGGGACAAGGCTGAGGCATTGTCGCTGCACAGCCCCATGCTGGTGCTTGGACAGAGCTCCACACCAGGCACTGAGGGTGGGCTGGGCCTTCCTTCCAGAAGGAGCTGGAGCCAGTGGGAGACCAATGATGGCAGAAGCATTGGCTGTGGGGTCTTGGTTCTCCAAACCTTTGCTGCAGTGGCTCGGGCTGTCTGTCTGCACTTCTGTGCTTCGCTGCACCTTTCCCAAACCCCGCCAGCGCTGCCCCTCTCGCATCACTAGAGGGAGCGTTTTGCACGGGAATTCCCACTCCAGCAGCTCTGCTCGTGGCCCATGGCCTGTGTCACATGGGCACCTCCTATTTTTCCAATCTGAGAGAAGGGGAGGAAGGCCAGCAAACTGGCTTCGTGAGACATTGTTCATCCTGCTCGATGAAAAGGGGCAAAAGCCTTTTATAATACGTGGAGCACATAAAACATTTAGCTTGAAGCTGAAGCCTCTGCTGGTAAACCATGATTTCCACGGGGTATAATTCATTAATACTGCTTTACTTGGGGCACGAGATAACTCAGCTGACATTCTGCTTATCTCAGTTCTCATGGGGTGGACTTGCAGAGTAAACTTAGTTGGAAACTACACAGAAGACTTTTTCAGTGGAAAATTGGATTTTCAACCAAATGAAAATGATCATTTGAGCTTCAACATTATTAAGGACAGATGGAAAAGCATAACTTTACAAATCTGAATGGGAACTGCATTTTTTCTTTTATATTTCAGTTAAGTGTAAAGGAGATCTTACGTGTGACCTTATTCCTGCTATTTCCAGCTGAATCCTCTCTGTGTGGTGTTAACTGTAGAGTGTCCATCAGCTTCACTTGTTTTTAAAATTCCTGTCTCTGGTGGGAGGGGTGAAAAAAGTAGATGGGTAACTTGTACAGATCTTGGGAAGTTAACATAAATCCTTTCCTTTTTAACAGAGATGTAATAAAAAAGCAACCAAATCTTTCCTTGTGTGGAGTTTTGCACCTTGGTTTTATTCACACACAACAGGTGTAACCTGCTTTGACCCCAGCTGGCACACACAGACACACACACATATATAACCTCATCCATACGTGGCATGCTGTGTTGGTAAATCACACTGTTCTTTTCCACTTGGAAAGGTTTCCTCACTAAAAGTAAAATGTCCTCTCACATGGGTTGTTTCCAAGTGCATCTGTCAGCAAGCAGACTAATCATCTCCCCGAGTTCAGAGTGGTGCTGCTCCGTGCAGAATATGCTTGCTGGGGACAAGGAGGGAATGTTTGCATGCTGGGCAGCATGGACAGGATGTTCTGATGAATAAGATGTACTTTCTTCGTGTTTCTGTTATTTAATAGCCACACTAAAAAAGCTCTTTCTGTGTGTTTGGTGCACTCTGTCTTCTGACTCCAGGCTGTTCCTCTTTTTAGGCTTTGGTGTCCCTGAAGCTGCTGGGAAATCAGTTAGTTACGTTGCCTTCGCAGGAGAAGTGGAATTGCAAACAACTGAAATCACTGGATCTTTCAAAAAACCAACTTGGGAAGTAAGTGTTTTCTTCAAATTTTGGCTGAGAAAACAAAAGCTGAAGGAAGAATGGCAAACTCCATCCCTCGTGTAACACAAAGGGTGTCAGGAGAGAATTAATCACCTGCACAGAAGGCATTGATGTCCACATACCATGTCCCTGAGCATATTGTGTGTCTGTGACAGTGATGAATTATCCTTTGCTGATTCTTGGGGCATTTAGCACACTATATCATTTATTAAGTGGATAGATTGCTGATAATGGCACTTTAATTTCAGAGCATGTAGGAATTTCTTTAACCCAGTGTGTGGTTCTTCACTACAAATACCAGTTTGTGGGGAGCAGATCTTAACCATAAAGCAGCTGGCTGGACTGCAGCTTGTAGTTAGCGTGGGAGTGTTGTTTTGGAAAAAATGAAAAATCTTTGTTTTTTAAATGGAAGTGTAACCAGCTGCAAGTTCATAGAGAAGATTTCCAACCTAAAGGATTCCATGATTCAAAGACTGACGTTAAAAAGGTCATCCAATAAAAGAGTGATGTTCTTCTGTTTAGAAATTCCAATAGGAATGTTTAATATAGAGAGTTAAAGGTCCCTGATCTTCTCCAAAACTTCACTGAATTGTGTCATGCTGATATCCTCTCATTTGGGTGCCTGTCCAACACATTTTTTGGAGTCCTTGGGAGCTGCTGTGTCAGTTGCAAAAGACAAACTGCTACTTTTTGAACATCTCAGTGCATTCCCAGAGTGGTGTTGGTGGGTCACCTTGCCAGAGGCTCTCTGGTGAGGGCAGGGAACGGCAGCAGGTCGGTTCTCCAGCACTTCTCATGGAGCTTCTTCAATGAGCTGTTTGACAGCCCACTTAACCTCGACACCCATAAAGCTGGGGGTCAAGTGCTCTTGCCCTGGCAGCTGGAACTGCTGCCTTGAGGAGCTCTGTTGATTTGCCAGGAGAAAACCACTGGGCCTGGACAAGTGTTGGTGCAGTCTGGCTCTGCGACTGCACGGCGGGTTCCAGTCCCTTCTCTCCAGGTGGGAGCCTGGAAGAGCCATGCTAGGGATCGACAGCCTGGATGGGGCCAGGCTGTGGACCCTGTAGCGTCCTGGGCACGCAGCTCCAGGCCATGTCCAAGCTCTTTTCTCCAAATGTCACCATTTTTTTTGGCCCACAGGAGCGACGAGGGATTTAAAACGAAGCGGATCCCCTTTTTCACCACGAAGAACAGGGTGCGTGGTGGCCCAGAGACAGGTGAGGGACATGGGGACATGGGGTGGAGAGTGCTCAGAGTGCCAGGTGAGCTGGGAAGAGCAGGAATCTGGGCAGCTTGTCTGGAGGGAAACCAGGGCTAATTAATAGCAGTTAATTGAGAAGAAGGAAATACATTTAGATAAAATGTTTCTAAAGAAATGGTGCAGCTGGTTGGTACCATCAGTACAGAAAGATGAAAAATGAGTGAAACCAGTTCCTTTCACTGAGCTTCTGTTCTTCTCCTGAAGGTTATGCTTTGTAGGCAGAGTTCTAACTGGTGTGTTGAAGGGAAATGAACCCATAATTACCCCAGTTACTCTTAGGGTTGTTTCAGTTGCTGGCTTTGTAAATGGCACATTTTTCCCTGTCTCTGATTTGCACCCAGAGTTTGGGGCAGAGCAGAAGAGATGCTCTGGATTAGTGCACATGAAATCCCAGACAGCACAAAGGAATATCTTCAGAAATTACATTGCTTTCTGATCCCTGTGGGATTCATCTTCATTTTATTTTTGTTTGTTTGTTGTATTTTAAAGCACTTGGGGAGCTTTGTCACTCTGGCTGCCTGCAGAATGCCTGGCTCTAAAGCAGAGTGGGATGGAGCCTCTGTCTTCCTGAACACACTGGAGCAGCCCTCAGCTGCCTGTGGGAGGGAGAGACCCTCCTGCACCAAATGCTTTCCTCAGTTCCCCTGAAAATTGTGTATGTCAGGGAAAACTGGTAAATGCAGCATGTCCAGCCATAGGTGTGGGTTAGGGCTGGAGCTCCTCACCTCACTCTGCTCCTCTGGGAGGCAGAGGCTCTGCCTGCACCTCCAGGCCAGGCTGATCCCACCTCGTTTTGCTGCTGTACAGCAAAGTGCATGAGCACCCTAAGGAGGAGCAGAGGTTGCTCTGCACTGTGTCTGTCACAGGTAGGAAGTGGAAGTGGAACCAGAAATGCTGAGACACTGGTGAAAACCTGAATGTGAAACAACTAGAAAAGGAGTCTGGAGTGTGGCATCCTCAGAGCTTCCCTGGGAAGTGCTGCAGCAGCATTTCCCAGTGGGGAGGCAAAGACAGGAGCAGCAGGCAAAGGCAACTAAAACCAGCTTTAAAAAGGGAATTGCTGTCCTAATGGAAATGCCTGCACACTGCAAACTCAGCATGACCCCCTGCCTGAAGGAGGAGAGATGAACTCTGCAGTGGTACCAGTGAAAACCTTGGCACGGGATGCCCTGGTGCAACTTGGAGCTGCCTCAGGTGGCCCCAGGTTGCAGGAGGGCACAGAGTAGCCCACCTGGCTGGTGCCAGGCTTGAACAGCCACAGACACAGAGCAAAGGCAGCTCATCCATTTCTCTCTGTTCCTCTGCCAAGTATAGCTTGGTGAGACTGGAGGATGTGGCCAAGAATTTAAAGAACATCAAGAGAAAACAGAAGCTGGAGTACATCAGCTGCTCACAGAAGTCTCCTGGTGAGGTGGGGGGGCAGGTTTTCCTATGATTTACCAACAAAGCTGTTTACTTAAATCTAGATTTTTTAAAGAGAATAATTTATGGATGCTCACTATACTTCATTTATCAGAATCTCAGAATAACTTCTTGCACATGCATGTGGTGTTGGTGGTGTTTACTCATCCCAAAATACATTTTCAAGATGGGATTTGTTTTAATTTTTCTACAGTTCTTTAAAAGAAATTTTGAGCTCAAGCCAGAGAAATCATAAATAACTCATGAATAAATAATTACAATTCATAAACACCTCAAGCTTGCCTCCAATATAGTACACCCCTTTCCACTTGGGACTCTCTGGTGAATTCAGATTCTTGCTGCTATTTTGGGTGGCTGCTCCTACATGTCCAAGAAGGACTGAGCCAGTCTGTGCCTAGGTGCATGCTGAAGAGGAACAATGAAAAGTTTAAGTCCAGTGATGAGCCAGAAAGGAAGGGAATGGCATCCATGAATAAGCTTGCTGTTCTCCTAAAATAATCCCAAGGATGATTTTTTTTATTTGAAAACTCAAAGGGACACTGTGACATTCTGCCCACAGCAGACGGTTCTGTCACGTACATGAAACACCCCTGCAGACAGTGGGACTCTATCTCGCTGCTTTTCTGATCCCAGCTCAGGCTGGAGGTGCTGTTAATATTAGAACTGGGGAGTTTTCTCCTGAGAAAACCTCTTCCATTTTTTTTAAATTTATTTTTTCTGCTAAGTCTAGTTCCAGTTCCTCAAGTCTTCGCTGCAAGGGAGGAAGGTGTTGGTGGAAGTGGAACTGTCCTCCCCCTGAGGAAGGCACAGCCCCACATCTCAGGGAGTTGCTTTGATGGATCATGGAGGCAGCAGGTGGTGCTGGTTGTTCTTTGCTCATCAGACTCAAAATTTCCCTAGTTTTCCTTGTCTTCAGGATGCTCCTTAGCAGATAAATGTGGCACTCTTAATGCAGCAACACAATCCGTGGCTTTCGCATGGCTATCCCAGGAGTAATTTGGGGAGTGAAATGATGCTCTTTGGAACCAGCTGAACTTCCTTTGTTTGAACCTCTCCAGCAGCAGCAACTCAGCCATGCAGTTGTTGCTATTATTGCTTGGGTTGCTCCCAAAATACACAATCTGCTGCTCAGCCATGGGGAGAGTCTGAAGTGCCCTGAGTACTTGCAGAGTAAAACAGAACAGAGGGGTAAACACCAGCGTGTTTTAGAGACAACATGTATCAGTCTGTCAGCTGCAGTTTGGGTTTTCTTCTCTGTTGTTCTTGACCTTGGTCCACCCTAAATTACTGAAGGATGCAACGTGGGGGCCTGAACATAAATTCTGACTGGCTTCTGGCTTTCCTCAGGCAATATGGAGAAAACATGTTGAGAACCAGTTGTGCCACTGGTGTGCCCATCCAGTGCCATGCTGAGAACCAGTTGTGCTCTCCATATGCCCTTTCCCTGCCAGCTCTTAGGCTGGAGTAGGGGCAGCTCACAAGATCTTACCATCTGCTCAACTGTGCCACTTGTGCCCTGACTTAAAGTTGTTTGGGCAGGCTCAGAGTTCTCCCTCAGCACCCCAGAAGTCCTGGGCACTGTCACCTTCAAACATGGGCATCCCCATGAGTGTAAAACATTGAGATGGAAACTCTGATGTTTGATTGTCACTGAAAGCCATTTGCTTTTCTGCTCTTACTTCGTGGTGGTCCCTGCCAATGAACATGATCTCATGTCCTGCCTACAATGTTCAGGTGAAGTTCTTGGTTCAGAGCCTTGATGCCTGTTTTTTGGGTTTGTTTGTGGTTTTTTTTTTAAAGGTGCAATTTGTTTCCTGTCTTGTTGCAGGTCCTTTTTTGGAGTTTCCAGCATTTCTGAGTGATTCTCTGGAGGTTCTTTATCTGAACGACAATCAGCTGGACTCTGTCCCGCAGTCCGTTTGCCTTCTGAAAGGTTTAACAGAGCTTTATTTAGGAAAGTAAGTCTGTGTCCTAGAAAAGCTTTGCACTGTTATTTCCATGTTGTTTTAGTGACCAGTCTGGTGTGGAGCCCCACCCCAGATGTCCAGTGCTTTTGAAATCAAAAAGCTGGAAATAGTCAGCCCCTTGTTAGAACTGGGCCCATCGTTTGTTTTAGATAAGGAGGAGGCTGGTCTTTTGAATTAGGGAAGATGATCTAATGCTTTGAACACAGGCCTGGGAATCTAATGTGCCTCTAGTTCATTCTGGCTTTTTGCTGTCTGTTTCTGTAGTGTTAGATTCAATAACCCATCATTTTTGCCTTTATTTCCTCCGCTATCCAGCAAAGATGATTACATTTGTCTGCCTCAGAGGATAAATTGAGGTTATGCATCACTTTCAGGATGGAAATCGCTGCTAAAGTGCTGAGTAGTCTTATTAAAATGTTAATGGAAGATTTCTGCAAGGAGAGAATAGTGTAATGTGAGAGTCTGTGAGAGCAGCTACTTACACACAAAGCCTGGTTGTTGGTAGATTTATTTGTTTTTGTACAGTAACCCTGGTATCCGAGAGCTTCCTCCAGAACTTGGACAGCTGGCTAATCTCTGGCAGCTGGATATCGAGGAACTAAATATCACTAACGTTCCTGCAGAGATCAGAAAAGAGGGTAAGGCTGAGCTTGTGTATTCTTTGTGAAACTCCCTGAACATAAAATGAAAAGCCCTTCCTTTTAATGGTCAGCAACAGGAGCAGGCAGTGTGTGCCCGTGTTGCAGGTAACTGGAATTGCTCAGGGAAACCTGCTCACATTTGCAAGCTTGATAAGCAGTGCTAACCTCTGGCTGTATGAGCAGCTTAGGATAGATCACACGTTAAAATGATGCCTTATAAATGAAATATTTCATTTTCAGTATGCACACCAGATCAATGCCATGGCTTGCTTCCTGGATGTGTATATTTTAGGGTATTTAGATGGTCTTTCTAAAGGCTGAAGTGTTTAGGATCAGCAGTCCCAGTCCCATTGAAGTGTCTTTATTGTGAGCTGCTAGGTTTTTGGATCTCTCACAATACTGTTTTCTCTTTTATGCCTTTGAATCAGAAAATCCTGTGGGAACAAAGTTATTAGGAATTATTCCTTCTCCAGCAGTATACTGTTGAAGCCTAAGTCTAATTTTAACTGGAAACATAAAAGTAGAAGGAAAAACTGAGTATTTTCCAATACTAAATTAGTATTTTATGTTTCCTTTCAGCTTCTGGAGCATGCAAGCCCCAGCATTTGTTTCTCCTTACAGTGCTCCATTGTGGAGCCTCCGAGCAGTGACCTTTCTCTGGGGTCTCTGTCTCAGGTTTGTCCACTGGAGGTTTCTTTGTTTATTCTCCGGGTTGTCTCAGCCCACGGCGAAACTGCAGGGAAAACATTCACTCAGCTGATGTGTCTGCAGCAGAAGGGTCGGGGCAGTCCTGTTTGGAACTGCCAACCCCAGCTAAAGCAGCCTGTTCCCTTCCCACCCCCAGGCCCCAAAACGGTGCTGGCGTATTTACGGGCGCAGCTGCGCAAGGCAGAGAAGTGCAAGCTGATGAAGATGATCGTCATCGGCCCCCCACGGCAGGGAAAGTCCACCCTGGTGGAGATCCTGCAGACAGGGAAGGTGCCCCAGATGATGCACAGCGATGCCACCATACGGACGACTAAGTGGGAGCTCCCCAAGCCAGTGGGACACAAGGCAAAGGTGAAAGGCAATCAGAGATCTTTATCCTTCAGTGGGGTGTTTGGGGCCTGCACTGTCCATTTTTGGGCTGGAATTGCCAGCCCTTCTGCAAAGACCAGTTTCAGTTGCCTAGCAAGTGACGTGTTTTTAGACCCATCATAATTCCTGTGTCTCATTTCCAGTTTGTTCTAGAGGACAGGGCTGTTTTTCTGAGTGCTCAACTTTGTATTCTAAAGAGAGAGCCATGTGTAGACCCTTGTGCTGAAATTCTGGCTCTCCCAGCATGGGTGGCCTTTGGGCCATTCTGAGAGAATGTTTTAAATCAGCTTCTCTACAGCTGAGGCCAGAAAATGGGACATCAGGACCTAAAGTTGGGCTCCCTTGATATCAGAACTGTCCAGTGTGGGGAAGGTGGGATGCCTGACCTCTGCTGTGACCCAAGAATGTCTGAGGTGTACCTTAAACACTGAGATCTCAGATGGCTCATTCAGGGAGTGTGTCAACCCCTACTGAACTCATCTGGAGAGCACTGAATTCATTCAAGCATCTGTAGGTGACCCTGTCCACCACCTGCACAGGAGCCCAGGGATTAGAGCGTGCAGAATTGGTCCTGAGGTCCTGTGAGAGCTGAGGGGGTCCACATGCATGGCTCTCCATTCCCAGATGAGAGCCACGACCACCAGAGTATTCTGGAATGGGGGAAGGAGCCTGCTGAGCTCAGCTATTCTACAGCAAAGAGTGCCAGGCCAGAGAAGGAAAGGAAGGAACAAGCACAGGCTGAGTCCTTAAAGGGAAGACTTTGGTGGGAGAAGGGATCTGTGCATTTTGTGTTGAAGGGTGGTTAATAAAATAAAGACACAGACAGCATCAGAGACCTGGAGTGGGATCAAGATGCTGAACAGGTTTTTGTCCCTACCTCTGAGTTTCTGTCTCTCCACACACACACTCACAGCTGAAGGTCTTCTGGATGAACAAAGCAGCTCTTGTGCTAGTTAGGGCTTGGTTTAAACAATATAGAAGTTCTTCCAGCTGTTTCTGGGAGACTTCACACTGGGATTCTGCTGGGAGATCAGAGCCCTGCTGAGATACCAAGCCTCCTGCTGAAACCTCGTAGGGTGACTTGTGTGGGATCAGTCAGGACTTGGACCCCTAAACAGCCCCCTCAGTGTTACGTGGTTCTCTGAGGATGGTGCCTGGAGCAGAGTTTGCTTTTCTGTTGGGTCACAGCCTTCTTGTCTCCCCAGGGCCAAGTGATTTAGGGACAGAGCTTCCAAGGCATGGAGGTGCTTGCTACTGCAGCTGGGAGCCTGAATGCCATTTAAGCAGAGAGCCAGGCTCCCCCCTTATTGCTGTCACAGGGCTGTGAGGGGGAATGGATGCAGAGATACCTGGAAGAGAGCCAGAGGTGGGGAGGCCTCCATTTACACATTCCCCCCGAAATCAGTGGGTCTGATTTACAGAAACTGTATTTCTGGCCCATCTCTAACGTGGCACACACATCAGAAGCCCCAGAGCAATATGTAGGAGGTGTTTAAGAGAGGCCTGAGAAGTTTCCCATCTCCCGAGCATCCCTGTTCTGCTTGGCTCAGCTCGGTCTGAGCTCAGTGGAAGTGATTTCAGCAGGGGTTTCCTGTTCCCCGTAGCAGTGGCTGATAAGGAGCTTCAGCAGTGCTGTCGAGCGTGGCATGGACAGGGATGAAACAGTTTCTCTTCCAGATGCAGCGAAATACAGTGCTCAGAATGAGACCCTTGTTTGTCCTGGAGAATCCACAGCATGAACTGGAGATTTACCAGCATCAAGGGCACCTCTATGGTTTTAGCAGCGAGTAATTAGTCTTGATTTCCTGTGGGGAAGTGGTAGCCATGCTTAACAATTGCTTGTTGATTTATCTTTCCTGGAGGCACAATTAGGACATTGAACCCCTTCTTGTGTCATACATTATGCAGGCGTAGGTTTATACTTCAGCTATTATCTGCCAGTGATTTACTGCCACCGTTTGATTTGAACACTTCTCTTTGTCTAAGTAGGTTGATTCAGTGGAGTTCAATGTCTGGGATATCGGAGGCCCAGCAAGCATGTCTACAGTCAATCAGTGTTTCTTCACAGACAAAGCATTGTACATAGTGGTCTGGAACTTGGCACTGGGGGAAGAGGCTGTGGCAAACTTACAGTTCTGGTTGCTGAACATTGAGGTAAGAAGTCACTGGTGGGCTCTGGGGTATCTATTTATCAAGTAGCAGCTCAGCACACAGATATGTGATATTACAGATCCTTTCTGGTCTGCTTTTAAAAAGTCCCCGAGCTATGAATTTTGCACAGCTTTTGGAATTCATTTTCCATTACACTGTAGGCGTATCGCTATATTTAATGGTTTAAATTTATCTTTTGCTTTGTTCTCCCTCACACAGAGCAGAGAACGAAACAAAAGCTGATTTATAAACCCTTGCTAAGTAAGGCTGAACGTACTTATTTTGGAATTAGTGTTTGACCACACTGTGCTCCAAGGGGGGTTTGAAGCATTTTCTTTCTTGTGTGGGTTAGACACACATTAGTCTTGAGGTTATATTTTTAACACTTTAAATTCAGAATGGCTGGAGAGTATTTCCCAGGCAGCTCTCAGAGCTCTGAGACTCAGAGCTGCACTGAATTCACTGGTGTTGATGATTTTTATATTAACATGTTCATAATTTTTTGTAAATGTTTATTATTTGATAATTACCTTAACATTGTGTACACAAAAATGGGCTCTAAGCTGGTGCCTCTCAGAAAAGAAACATCTTGTCATTACAAAAATATTATCTTAATGGTCAGCAGCAATCAAAAACCCAAACTATGCAACAAAGCTGAAAGCAAAATTGTGATATTTCAAAAATATGTGATGTGCCTGTGTCCTTAATATATCCCAGCAAGCACATAGTAGCATCAGAAAAAATACAGAGAAAAATGAACATGGTGGTTAAAAGTATGGAAAAATGAGGAGAGCTGTGTGCAGACTTACTGGGGTAAGGAGAAAACCACAAGAGAGCCTTTGTTCATGATCTTTTACAATGGAATTGGGAGAGATTAAGTGAAATAATGAACTGGTAGCTTTGAAACAAACAATGGGAAGTATCCTAAACAAAACAAAACCTGTGGAATTTACTGGGACTACAATGTGCTGTGGGTGTCAGAAGTTGGAAAAACAGGCTGGTGGAAGAAAATTCCATCAAGTGCTGTTAATTCAGAGATTCTGTGTCATGCTGAGGAGGTCGGTGAGCTGTGGGCTGCTGGATACTGGGAGAACATCTCTGGGGGGGACATCTCTGCAGGCAGCTGTGCCTGTGTCTGCATTGGCCTCCAGGCAGTATATTGGGCCAAGGGGGCCCTTTGGGCTGGCTGGGGACAGCCACCACTCCTGCTGGCTTTGGTGTCCTTCAGGTTGGGAGATTTCAGTGGGCATTGTAACAGGGAAATGCACTGACTGCCAGTAAGCATACATTGCTGCATCTGAGTGTTCTTCTGTGGTCAGAGGCATTGGGGTTGGCAGTCTGACCCCTGCTTAAGCCTGTGCAATCCCATTGTATTTGGCAGTGTGTTCCCTGAGATCTGGACATGTTCCATTGTGGTAATACAGTCATGGAAGGGCTGGAAGAAACCACGAGATCATCCAATCCATTCCGTTGCTCTGATTCAGTATTAAGTAGATTTAGACTTTCCTAGCAGTTTATCTCACCTTTCCATATTCCTCTGGTGAAAAAGTTGGTGTAACTTCCCCAGGTATCCATTCCAGGGTGTAAGTAGCCTTTTGCAGGATGTCACAGTTAGATCTTCTGGCTACAGGTTACATTAACTTTGTCTGGGCAGACGTGGTTCCCATCACTGAGCTGACTCGCAGCTACTTGATACCACAGGGCAACTCCCTTTATGTTAAACCCTGATGTAATAAACCCAAACTGGCAGTTTCCTGCTCTGCAGTAGCAGCAGATGATTAAGTGGTGTTCTGCAGAACTTCTGTAATACCCACATCCCCTGTTGCTGTTGTCAGGCTGCCACGACAGGTTGCCTCTATTTTATATATATACATACATTCTGTTTTATTAATGTATGCGACTCCCTCCTCTTAAATATTTTACTTTTCACATGTCCTCACTGCATTTACCACGACGTAATCTGGGTGAGATCACTGTCAGTGTTTTCCCTTGCAGGCCAAAGCTCCGAATTCAGTGGTGCTGGTGGTAGGAACACACCTTGATTTAATTGAAACGAAATTCCGTGTTGAGAGGATCGCAACGCTGAGGGCGTATGTGCTGGCTCTGTGTCGCTCTCCCTCTGGAGCCAGAGCAACTGGCTTCCCAGATATCACCTTCAAGCACCTGCAGTAAGTACTTGTGCCTTTTGGAAGATCAGTCACTGGTGTGTCACTTTAAACAATTTTGAAATACTTGATCTCCTTGGCAACGGAGACCATTTAAGGACTTGTCAGCGTTGCATTTCATCTATTTTTGACTGAGATAATGTGGTATAATGAGAGAGAAGGTCAGTGTTGCTCAGGGGGTCTGATCATAGGTTGTGAGAGCTGGAAGCTCCAAAGTCACGACCTTGACCAGCCTGTTTACTGCTCCTGCTTCACTCAGGTTTCTCACCGTTAAATGGTAATACAGTTTATTAGTCACAGGGAGAGAAGGTGCAGATTGACTAATTAATGCTGCAGAGGGTGAGAGCGTGACTGCTACAGGGTCTGTTAAGGGGAGGCTGTGTGGGTGCTACCCATGTGAAAGCACAGCTCCTGGGGCAGCAGTGGCTGGACAAGGAGTGGGGTCAGCCCCCTGAGCTCCATCCAAACCTGTGCCATCCGAGTTCTCCCGTGTGGTAACAGAGGTGGTGCTGCCTGGAAGGTGGGTGTCAGTCAGGCCATGCAGTCTGATTCCTCTCCCTCCCTTTGGTTGACAGAGAATGCCCTTGGGGAGAGAAGCTGTGTCTAACTGGGAAAGAAGCAGGTCTGTTAGCCAAGGGGTGAACATGAATGCAGCAGGCTGGCACCACACAGTGTAAAGTCACCACTGCCTGGGGCAGGAGCAGGTGGCAGCTGGCAAGTGAGGAGAGGCACTGCAGTGTCCCCAGCACTTCCCATCTGCTGCCTGGCAAAGTCATCAGCCCACCTCCCACACGCTGCTCTGCAGACATGAGCGTCCTGTTGGGCATCCCAGCTGGCTCTTCCCTTGGGAGGAGCACCAGGGACCCCGTGTGAGGCTCAGAGACTCACAGTGAGGAGGAGGGAGCTTTGTGTTTGAGTCACCTCAAGCCTCTTTTCCCATCACCACAGAGCATCCTAACATGTCAGTCATTCTGTCTCAGGGGGACTTTCTTACACCCTTCCACGCATCCTGCATATTCCTCCTCACCTTCTTTTCCCCCTGCGTTTTTTCCCAGTTAGAGTTGTGCCTGATTTCATACCCCCTCCCTGCCATGCCCCATCTGGGTGGACCCCACTGTCTACCCTTGTGGAGCTCCTCTGAGCAGCTCTGGGGCCAGGGGACTGTGAGGAGAGTGAAATCCTTGTGTGGGTGACCCAGAGTGCTTTTATCAGTGCTCAAGGTTCTCCAGCATCCCAATGAAAACATTCTTACCAGTGCCACTGAGGGCTGAGGTTTAAGATAAAACATACTGCTTTAGAAAAGGATTTTCTGTCTGCCATGGGAACACGTGTAGGATCAGTTAGAAAGACTCTTTGTTGAGAAAAGTGAAATAGAACTTTTCTTATCCAGCCCACAAAAACCCCAAAACTAGTGGGAGCTGGAGAGAGCAGGCTTTTAGCTGTTAAAGAGATAATGAAGGCCAGCTTTTAGAATCTAAGCACCAATTCCCAGATTACAGGATCCAGCTGAGTGAGGACCGGAATGAGGGTGGGAAAAGGTGTCTGGTAGTCATCATCATGCCTCTTTGATCTGAGGCAGGGAGAGCTGGACTTGTCTCCAGAGATTCCCAGGGCACAGTGTTTTCCTCCTGCCTGCAATCCCTTCCAGGATGTGTGTGGCACTGAAGGGACAGAGGGGGATGACTTTGGTCAGGCTGCCAGGGGCATCCCCAGAGATCACAGTGCACAGGGGACAGAGGAGCAGTGCTCAGGGAGTGAAGCAGGCAGAGCAGAGCTTGGCCTCGTACAGATGTGGCCTAATATATCTTTTCCAGGCCACTTTGTATTTTCTGCAAAGCTAAAAATGCTCACTGACAGCCTTCCTCCCATTCAGCTGACACAGGAAATTTAAAGTCACTGATAAGAGAAAGTGAGCCTGGAAAGGAAGCCAGTGTGCTGATAAGGCTCGATAATCTTCGCCCTTGCATGGCTTTTGCAGTGAGCTCTCCTGTAAGACCCTGGAAGGCCTCGAGGGACTCCGGCAGCTGATTTTTCACGTCACTTGCAACATGAAGGATGTCGGCAGCTCAATTTGCTCCCAGAAACTTGCAGGGAGATTGGTGAGAGCTGGGATTTCTTTGTGATCCTTACCAAAGCGGGGCTTTGGGGAGGCTTGGGTTTGGACTGGGAGGTGAACTTTAGGAGCTACTAATGGAGGAGGCATGTGAAGTATGAAGATGGCAGTCTGGCTTTGGGAAAAGGCAGCCCCATAAGATCCCTGTGAAGGGAAGGTGGCAGCCACTTCATCCCCAGCAGAGTCTGATGCTGATCCTGCTGTTTTTCTCATGTGGCTCGCAGATACCAAGAAGTTACCTTAGTCTTCAGGAAGCTGTCCTTGCAGAACAGCACAGGAGGAGCCAGAATGATGATGTGCAGTATTTAACAGACAGGCAGATTGAACTGATGATTGAGCAAACGCCTGGAAATGACATCAAAGACTATGAAGACTTGCAAACTGGTAGGTCAGAGCAGACCAGTAATTTCTTGGAAATTAATATATGTGTCCAATAGAAATGTTCCACAAATAATAAATAAATAAACTGCTCTACATAGTCTAAAGGCTGCTTTGGAAATTGGTAAGATATCAAATTAGTAGTGGGACTTCAGGGAGACAACTGGGAAGTTTCTGGGATGGTCTGAGTCTACTGATTTAATTTTTTTTCTTTTTTAAACAAGCTTTGTCTTATTTCTGCTCTGAAGAATGAGGGTTGCCATAGTTTCAAGGCTGACTTCTCCGTAGGGCCCCAGTCTTGTGATCTTTACAGAGGCCTTGCTCCACAGGAGGCAGGGAGAGCCCTTCCCTGCGAGGATGGCAGGAGGAGGGTAAAGGGGAGGTGTCGTGGGGACACAAGTACTGACTGCAGAGCAGTGAGATGTGGGGTTTACAAGTGGAGTGTCAGATAGCAGCACTCCTCAGATAAATGTTACCCTCTTGTCTTGGCTACGTGCTGGATGTATCTGGGATGCATAAAACTGCCCCAACTGCCTCATAATCTCATTCTTCTGTGCTGTGGTTTCCTGGTGCTGGTCTCTTGCTGATCTCCAAATCTTTCCTTTGGCAGCGATTAATTTCCTCATAGAAACAGGGACACTGCTGCACTTCCCAGACACAAGCCACGGCCTGAGGAACCTCTACTTCCTGGATCCCGTCTGGCTCTCCGAGTGCCTGCAGAGGATTTTCAACATCAAGAGCTCCAAGTCTGTGGCTAAGAATGGAGTCATCAGAGCAGAGGATCTCAGGATGCTGCTGGTTGGAACAGGCTTCACCGAGCAGACTGAAGAGCAGTACTTCCAGTTCTTGGCCAAGTTTGAAATTGCACTGCCTGTGGCCAATAACAGGTGAGTTGATAATCAGAGAGGCTTTGTCAGGCTGGAGAAAAATGGCCATTTAATCAGTGGCTATTGCCAGGCTTTGCCACTCTGAGTGGTTGTCGTGACAAGGATCTTGCTGTGAGAAAGTATTTGAGAGCATTAAAGAGGGCAGTGGAAGCCGCCCGTCCACTCAGGCTGTATTTCCTGGCTTGAGCATCCTTTGGTCCAAACCAGCTACTGTGAAATGCTTAGCAAAGCAGGTCTTTGTCCCCGGGGCACTTTGAGGCTGGTGACACCAGCCACCAGCCCCGGGGGGCAGTGCCACCGGCGGGGATGTGGCCCACGAGCAGGTGGAAGCTGCGAGCGCTCAGCCGGCACAGCTGCAGCCCGGGGAGGATGTGAGGCCGTGGCTGCCAGGCCTGAAATAGAGATGGGCTGGACTCATCTGTTCCCAGTGAAAGGCCCTCCATTCAGAGCGTGGCAGAAAACTTGGGGTGATCAATAGTTACATCAGTCCCTGAGAGTGGCAGTATTTTATTTCCAGTGAAATCAGGAAAGTGGAGCTTCTGTAGCAGCATCACTCGCCCAGTTTTTAGCAGCAATAGGTGGTGATCAATAGTTTTCCTCGAAGCAGTCTGAGAAACCTCATTCTCTTTAAATGTTAATGAGCCCTCCTCCCCTCTGCCCCCCGGTCTCTTTTCCTCCGGGCAGAGTTCCCTGCGATTTTTCTCTCTCCCATCTGCTTGGCGACAGCCTGTTGTTGGGTGAGCGGTGCAGGCGGAGTTGTATTGCACTCTTGATGTGGCATTTGCATTTCACTTCCTTGCCCTTCGAGGCCAGCGCGGCTGCATCGCCCTGAGCCTCTGGGGAGCTCTGAATGCCAGCACAAGTGCAGCATTCTCTGGGCTGTCATTATGCCTGTCACTTATCCAGTCCCGGATGCCAACAAATTTTCTCAGGCTTAGCACAGATAAAGCAGCAATGTTTCTGCTTAGGCTAAAATGCCTTTTGGACTCCTTGTCACTATCTGCCATTTTTCTCCGAGGCAATTACATTGTCTGTGCCTGGGGAACGAGGAAACTGCTTTTTCATGGCCTGCCCAATGTTTTTTTGAGCACTCCAAGCCACATTAACAGAATATTCTTCCCACTGACGGACTGTAGCTATAGCAGGTTGGATTAATTTAATGTACTAGCCAGACACAGAGCAGTTATTTGTTGCTGTGCTGCTGCAATTATTGTCTAGATTGCCAGATAGGGTTTCTGTGCAGTCAGTAGAGAAAGCAGCTGCCAGTTTCTGTTCTGAAAGGGTGGATGGGGGCATGTTTCACATATTTTCAAAATTTGCATTGGCTGTTGTTCAAGAGCGTCGAATCACCATCTGTGTTATAATCCACTATATGGTTGTGGTCCAGAAGGGCCTCACTGGCCCTTCTTATATTCCTAGACCCTTTCTTGGATGTGCTGAGGAAAATTTATTGTCTGTCTTATGATGCATCCACTGCTTCTATAGAGCAAGAAGTTTTAGTTTGTTGCACTCCACTTTTGTGCTTAAGGTGCGTGTGATTTGGCTGTGTTCTTGTTAAATTAGGGTTAAAAATGGGCATTCTTACTGTAATTTATAAGGAACATTTTTAATTTAATTCAAGTTAACTGAAGATGTTTCATGGAATGGATAATTCAATGGTGTAAGATGTCATCAGATGTTATGGACTGTGACATCTGGAGAGAGCTGTTGTCTAGTGGTGGCTGCTTTTTCTGAGCTGATGTTTCAGGTTTTGCAGAATACTGCAGCTGTTGGAGAGAAAATGTCAGGGGCTTCAAGCCTTGGATCCTGACCCAGCATTGGTTCTAGTTGTGTCCCTGGCACTGTTATTTTGGTCAAGTCCCTTGGCCATGTGCCTCATTGCTGTCATTGTGCCTGTCAATGAGGAGCCCCAGATGCCAGCACATTTTCTCAGGCTCAACACTGATAAAACAGCAGTGTGCCTGCTTATAAGCAAATAACATTTTAGACTGTACAGGCACCCTGGGATGTATTTGGTACAGAAGAGTATCACTGTCAAGAGATTTACTGGCAGGTATTGAAAGCCATAAGCTCATGGTTTTCAAAACTGTTCCAGTGTTCCAAAGGGTTTTAGCTGCCCAAATACTACACATCAGGACAAATGAATATTCTGGGCTTACTGGAGATCTGAAAATAATTTGAAAAAGTTGTGGCCCCCTACACCAGCATTACTCTGTTCCTGCTGCCTGGTCAGGCACAGATAACACCAAGTCTCCTCCACACTTGGGCAGAGTACCTAATAATGTGAGTGCAGGAGGAATCTGAGCAAGACAAGGGACTGCTCTCTGGCATCAGCCTGGCAAAGCGAGCTCCTGCCCTGTGAGTTTGGCAGGAATGAGGCAGGGATCCAGTGTGGAGCAGCAGGGAACCCCACCATGCTGACCCACGAGGTGCTCTCACTGTGGGCTGGGGGGAGAGCCAGAGCAGCCCAGTCCTTGCAGCCTGGCACTGCCCCATTGCCACCTCCCAGGGCACCTCCTCTCCCCACCTTCTGGGCTTACTGAGCCCCAGCTGCTGTAGGTTATGTTACATTTGTCTTCTGCTCCACAGCTCTAATTCCCTGCTTACTACCAGGACAGAGTACAACCAAAAAATGAGCCCCAACATCCCAGCTGTTCTAATGACTCTTATATTTTAATGCATTTAATTTGTGAGTACACAAATGCCAATTACATCAATCTCAGCCCTGTCCAATAGCCCTGGCTCGATTATGTAATGTCTGTTTTGCCTCTGCTTGCTTCCATAGTGTAAATTAATTTCTCCATGTATTGCTGCAGTGCTTTAGTCTAAAAGCTTTTTTATATGCAGTGGGCTGTGCCATTAAAAATCTCTTTGGAGACTGAATCGCCTTATTATCCAGTAACAATGTACTCACTGTTACAAGCTGGAGCTAAAAGCTGAGCTGTTGAACTTGATGTGTTTCAGCTACCTCCTCCCTCATCTGCTTCCTACCAAGCCAGCATTAGATATCCATGGGCTCTGCCACCAGACCACAAACACGGTCCAGAGGGTCTTCAAGATGAGTTTTGTCCCCGTTGGCTTTTGGCAAAGATTCATAGCCCGGATGTTAATCAGCCTGGCAGAGATGGACCTCCAGGTAGGTTACTGTGTCTCTCTGTGGGCAGAGAGAGCTGGCTGAAGTTGTGCAGTGTAAGTGGGATGGATGTCTCTTCACATCCAGCTCTCTTCAGTCTCAGACTTCAGTAGCGTTATTTGAGTAAATAGGGAGAGATGAGACCCTGCAATCAAAATCTGATTCTGTTTTTACAGTAGGTGTCATTGAGAGCAACAGATTGGCCCTGGGGAAGAAAGCCTGAGCTCTCCACAGCCCCTTTATGACATGATCCCCTGGAAGGTCTCAGCACCTCCAGCATCTTCCAATTACAAGTAATTGGAGTTCTGCCTGTGGCTCTTGTCCATGACCATCCCACCAGGCCAGACTCTGCTCACAGTGTTTGCCAGAGGAGATCTGGAACAGCTCCACCAAAGTCAGCTTTCTGAACCTCTCTGGTTTAAATGGGAAGAAAATCAAAGGGCTGTTCCCTTAATGAGGCACCCTGTTAGGGCAGGTGCTACGAATGTCATTAAAGGAGTGTTTGAAGGTTCTGAGAGCTCCCTGGATTTTGATGTTGTTGCAGACATATGTTTGCAGCAGCTTCTATCTGAAGCTGTAATAAGTACCTGCAAAATATTTATAGCCCTGCTCTGGTATCTTCTTAACAGCTTTGCATTAAAGTGTGGTCTGTCAGTGATGTACAGAACATGGAAAACATGATACCTGTTTTTGGAAGCCCTCTGTGTTCCAGGATTCTCAAACCATGTAATAACTTTAGCTCTTTTAACGGGCTGTCTTGGCAACCCCTTGCTCACATCCTCCTGGGCACCACATAATCCTAGAGCACCTTTCCTGGGGACCTCATCCAGTGCTCAGGAAGGGGATGGAAAGGATCCCGGGCATCAGACCCGTCTGCAGGCACATAAATGTTGGAGCATTGAGCACACCGGAGTTCTGCAGATTAACTTCTTGGTTTTATAACAGAAATACATTTTGCTCTAAGTACTGAAGTGTCTTGGAGAAGAGCCATCTTCCTCCCACTGAAACAGGTGGAAAAGTTAACTCTCTGCATTGAGGGCAGACTTTATCACTCACTAGAACATTTGGTTCTTTAGGTTTGTAAGGCTTTTGCAAATGCACCATAAATATGACAAATGTCACAGTTATAGAATTAATTTTGTTCACTGATATGAAAGTGTTCTTCTGTGAGTGGCATGAAAAATATTTCCATTGCTGCAAAACCAATTTTACCACATGTATTTCCATTCCACTGCAAAATTTTTTATGAGCACGAGTCGCTTTTAATGGAAAAGGTACGAGAGCACCTGTGAAAGCCAAAAAAAGAAGTCACCTTATTGCCTGATTGAAACAGCCTCATGAGAAATTTCAGCAATTTAACGATTTCTTCATTTTCTGCTCGTTTCAGCTTTTTGAAAACAAGAAGAACACCAAGACCAGGAGCAAAAAGGTGACCATCTACAGCTTCACAGGCACGCAAAGGAACCGCTGCAGCACATTCCGAGTCAAAAGGACTCACACTGTTTACTGGCAGGAAGGTCTGTTCGTTACCTTTGATGGAGGCTATCTTAGGTAATTTGTGTTCCTCATGCAGCATGTGTGACAGGGCACTAATAGAGTGTATGAAACACATCAGCTCAGTGGAGATGAAAGGGCCTGACTCATGCTATGTGCTCACTCACCAGCAGAAGAGGAGGCTCTTTAATGGACATAACTCATCTGGTAATAACTGGTGACAAAAATGATCTATACCTGATTGTTTGGCAGTTCTGAATATATCAACCTTATCTGTTGCTGCAGCCACCCATTTAAAGAGGCCTGAGAACAGAAGGTGATACTCAGAGCAGGACTGTGCTGGCACAAAATCATGCATATTCACATGCAAAGATTTCCTTACCTCAGGCAGTTTTCCACTGAATCCTAAAGCTTCAGCACTGTGTCGATAATCCAGGTCAATGGAGCTGCCTCTGTGCAACAGGGACTGTGGAGGCATTTGCCCTTTCAGTCCCTGGCAGGACAGGGAGGAACCACTGGTGCTACTCCATGGTTGGAGATCAGAAGGAAACAGGGACTTTGCTGAGCTTCAAAGCTCGGTAGAAACTTGTACCCAAATACTGCAAACCACAGGCTGGAACCCCAAATTCTGGCCCATGGTAATGGTCATACTCTCATTTCTTCATGTACTTCAGGGAGTTACAGTTTCATGGGAATTGTGCAAAAATTATGTCAATAAACTTTTCCTAATGGTTTTTGGAATTATTATTATTCCACTGGAATTTTATTACCAATTTTAAAACTCAACCTTCTGTCATCCTGTGTGGAGCATTTCTGTCAAAACTCTCCATCACACCCAGCTCACTTAGGCCAGAGTTTTCTCTAGTTCTGACCTTCTACATTGTTTATCCTTTTTGACTAATTGGCATTTCTGGGCAAGAATTCTCTTCTGAAAGTCCTTTGCAGAACAAACTGAATTGCAAATCACCCTCAAAAGCTAGATTGCTGTTTATTTTGGTGACTCAGGAACTACATGTTTTTATGTAACTCAGGTTTCCTTCCAGAAGGAAAGTTTGTTGACACTGATGCTTCACAAGAGCTTCACAGGTCTGTCTTTTGGCTTTCTCACAGTGTCGAGTCTTCTGATGTGAACTGGAAAAAGAAAAAAAGTGGTGGAATTAAAATCATTTCCCAGTCAGAAGTGAGAGACTTTTCAGCAATGGCATTCATCACAGACCACGTGAACTCCTTGATAGACCAGTGGTTTCCTGGTAAGAGAATGGCTGTGATTTTCCATCTTTTTAACAGAAGGTTCTTCAACAGAGCTCTCTGGTGCACAGTATTGTGTGTTAATTGAAGGCCCCTCATGCTCTGAGAGTCTCAAGCCAACAACATTTGATAAAAACTGATAAACCTGCAGACAGATTGAGCTTAGTTGCCAGCACACTTTGGTCTAGACATTGTTCTCTCAGTCTGTCAGTCACAGGAGCAGAGATGAAACACTGCAGTTCAAACAGCACCTGCAGGAGTTCAAGAGACTCTTCCAGTGCTTGTAGCAGGGGCAGGGTTTGGCCCAAACAACTTGGCACTGCCCCTTGAACCTGTTTTGACATCAGCTGGGATCAGAATTTGCCCACCGTTTCTAACATCCTGTAAGTCATAAAACTGTGATGTGAGAGGCAGGAGTGAGTGTGGTACCAAGGACTCTGTGCCAGGGTAGCTTCCTTGACTCCTGCAGCTGCTTTTCCTGTGCTCAGCACAGATCCTGCTGTTACCCAGCAGGCTGTTTGCAACTCCAATACACTTCGTTTAAAACCAAAACAAAATCTGAAATGTTCTTTGTCGTCCCACACTGGTCTAGGAAACAGTGCCAAGGTCTCTTAATTGAAGGCTCTGGAGGAAACAGTGGTGCACTCTCACATATTCATGTTCTACATGTTTTGAAGATAAAAGAACATTTTATTTGCCTTTGGATTACAATAATGCTAACGTTAATCACGGAAGCTTGAGAAGAGCCATGACTTCAAAGGCTACAGCCTGTGTTCACCCTGACTAATTGTGAGCATTTAACAAGAGCCTGTCACCACTAAATCCCTCCGTAGTGCCTGGAGAGGTGTGAACCTCCCAGAGGCTTAGTCTTGGTAGACTCCTCATTTCCCCTGGAGGGGCTGAAATGTGTCCTGTGAGGGAACCCACAGTCACTGTGTTCCCAGTCTGGGTGAGCAGGTGAGTGTTTACCCTGAACCTGCAGGTGCAGTGCTCAGCCTGAGCTTAGTGTGCTGTGCCTCCCAGGCTGCTCCCATTCCCCTTCCCATTCCCATGCCTGCTCTCCACCTGAAGCCACCTGGCAGCTTGCAGTCTGGGAAGACAGAGATCCCCAGCAAGCAGAAGGATCTCTCCAGTGCTTTATTCACATACTTCTAATTTTACTGGTCCTGAATATCCTGTCTTCTCAAGCCTGTGTGTTACCTGTGACCGAAGCAGGGGACATGTTAGGTGACATCCCCAGCCCTGTCTGCCCAGTGCTGTCCCTGCTATCTCTGCATCCTTTGCAAAAGGCTGGTTTCTATTCCAGCCAGCACTCTGCTGCTCTCAGGAGCGTGACTGTTTTCACCCAGTGGATCCAGGCAGTGCCTGCAGCCATTGGGATGCACTCAGAGCTGCTGTTCCTTCCCAGTTTGGGGCACTGATGCTCTTTGGTGTCTGCCTGTTTGCTTTGCAGCTCTCACAGCCACGGAGAGCGATGGCACGTTGCTGATGGAGCAGTACGTGCCCTGCCACATCTGTGCAGCTGCCAGGGTGGAGGAGGAGTGTGGTGAGAGGGCAGAGGATGCACAGTACTTTAACATGGAGGACTGTGTCCTCACTGCCATTGAGCTGGACTACATCACATGCCCCAACCACCCCGACATCCCCGTCTCTCTCCAAGAACTGGTGCCAGAGCTTTTCATGACCGACTTTCCTGCCAGGTAATGTTAATTGAGGGCCTTTGGTTAAGTTTTGCTGTACTAATGTAGTTCGGTTGGACTCTTTTCCTGAGTTGTCTCTGCTAAAGGAACACACAGAACTGACCACAAGAAACAAATCCATCTGCTCTCAATCCCTGCTCTGGCAATTCATCCTAAACTGCTCTCCTGGTGTTCAGTGCACTTGCCTAGACAATAGCTGTGTGCTGACCGAGTCATCACGTCAGGGGTCCTTTGACATCACTGTGGTGCAATGTGAAAGTCCCTTTCTAAAACCACAGCTGTCCTGCATTGCCCAGTACTCTGGCCAGAGCTTTTTGTAGTTGGAGTCTTTCTGGGATCTCACAAAGGAGATTTTAATGTGGCAGAACCAAAAGGAAGTGCTGCTGCATCACAAGATTGGCCCTGAAATGCTGAATTTTTTAAGAGCCTGTAGGTGAGTGAATTTATAGACGCCACAAGAGAATTCACACTGAATTGAGGCTCCTGCTGGGCTGAGGGCTGCAGGATGTGTTGGATGTGTGGCAGTCCTGAACAGCTGAAACAGCTCTTCCCTATCCAGAGCAGCACTGCCAAATCTTGAGGCTGCTTAACTGCATTCCCAGATGGGTTCAGTCTTATACCCCTTAGTGTGTAGAACAAGAGACCTGACAGCAGGCAGGAGAGGAGACCAGTGTCCCTTTTGGTTCACACTCTCTCAGACCTTTCAGTGCCCAATGCAGAATTACTAAATGAAACTGTCCTTTTGGCTGTTCTTAGAGCTTTCTGTGCTCCCACTGGCCCCTGTTGCTTTCTTGGGGTCACTTTTCTGTGCAAACCCCCCATCAGCTCCTCAGGACAGCCCTCCTCACACTGCTGTCTCCTGCAGATTTGTTTGACGGGTGCGAGGCGAGTGGAGATGTTTGAAGTGTGAACAGCTGTAAAAGTAGTCTCTGGGAGAGTGGGGAGATGATGAATTACAGCCTGGGAACACTAAGCTGATTTGAATAATCAGGGTTCAGAGTGTGGGGCTGTTCATAAACATCCTGTCCTGCCTCAGTGGAGAGAAGAGGAACAGGAGGTAAATGAAGCAAAAAAAATTGTTAATACAGATAAACGGTACAAGTATCAGTACTCGTGTCATCTGCTTGGAAAAGAAGCTTATGTGCTTTCCAGATCTGTTTGGTTCTTGTGGGATAAATTAGTAAAAAGCCTTTTTTGCTTATTTGCCCGAGTTACTCTTTTTCTGTGAGAAATCTGTTGTACAACACGAGTCAGCACAGAGTACACTGAGATTCTCAGGGTAGTTTAGGTGATCCAGCCCTCTTGGGAGATAAGACAAGAACCTGTCAGGCATTTGTGAAAATGGAAATCACATTAAAAACATGAATTTACAATGTCTTTGAAACTTTAATTAAAAAGCCCCAATTTCTCCTTGGCAGACTGTTCCTGGAAAATAGCAAACTGGAATGCAGTGAAAATGAAAACAACCTTCTTGGCCAGGGTGGAAGTGGAACTGTTATATATCGGGCACGATACCAAGGAAAACCAGTGGCTGTGAAGAGGTTTCAGATTAAAAAATGCAAGGGTTCTCCCACCTCAGCTGCAGGTACAGTGCATGGAATCAGTGTGGGGAATCAGCTCCTGCAATCCATGATCCCAAGCTAAGACCAGAGAGCCTTTGCTCTCCAAAGTGCTGGCAGCACCTGTTTAAATACAGCTTGGAAAGAAATAGCAAAACTGGTGTGTTTCAGTGAAGGAGGAGGATACATCTTAGAGTTCTTCAGGAACACTTGTGGCCTTGCAGGTCACTGGCACTGTGACATCCACACACAGCCCCTGCTTGGACAAGCACAGCATGAGTTTTCCAAAATCATCCAGGGGATATATGAGAACAGTATGTGCCAGACACACCTGAGCCTGGTGTGAAAGGTCCAAGGGAGCTCTTGCTTCCCAAGGCACCACATATATCCTCCTTATAGCCAGTGTCTGTTAGTGGCTCATGCATCCACCTAAGGACTCAAAGCCTTGCTGTTGGTGTAATCTCACCAGCTGCCTTGCCCCTGCAGCCCTTGCTGGATGATTGGCACCTTCAGAGAGCAGGTGGCTTGCTTTCTGAGCTGGGCAGTGAGAAGGGGGGGTTGTGTCTCTGCAGATACCATGCTGAAACACCTGAGGGCCATGGATGCCATGAAGAACTTCTCGGAGTTCCGGCAGGAGGCCAGCATGCTGCACTCCCTGCAGCACCCCTGCATCGTGTCCCTCATTGGCATCAGCATCCACCCGCTCTGCTTCGCCCTCGAGCTCGCCCCCCTGGGCAGCCTCACCACCGTGCTCTCTGAGAACTCCAAAGGTAACACCGGGGGCTGCCCCCTGGGACACGTCACTCTCCCAGTGACAAACTGTCAGCAATAGTTAAATTACTGCTTGATTTACTGCAGGGGGGTTTCTCTTCCAGACTAGGGGGAGCGGGAGGGATGGAATTGTTCTTACACTGTGCTTTTGGGAACTGAGTAAAAATTTGATGCTCGGGGTTTTCAAAACTGGTTTGGAGAGCTGGATTTTCACTTTCTCTGCAAATTAGTATGAAGTGCATCTCACTTGAGTGCCACATGGATGGTGCTGTGTTCCTCCCCCTGCAGATGGGTGTCTGGCACTCTAAATTATCTCATAAGGATCTTTATTTCTGTCGCTGTCAAATGAACGACACTAATTCCAAGATAAGCTGGGGCCATCTGACCCTCTTGGCACCTTGGCTTTGTGTCAACTTCCAGTCAAAGACTAATTTTCACCAGAAGATTTAGGAGTCTAGAAGTGAAAGGGTTTAAAAAAAGAATCTAATAGGACTGTCAGACACATATAGTAACACAAACAGTGTCATTTTAAGTGGTGGCATTGAGTGATGTTTTAAAAGGTTGTCAGTTATAGCTCTGGAGTTAAAAAGAGAAAGAGAAAGGAGGGGGGAAAGGCAGTAATGGCAATTAGAAGAGCTGAAGACAGGCTGTTCCTTTGTGCCAGGGTCTGCCTTTGTGCCGCTGGGGCACATGCTGACACACAAAATAGCCTATCAGATCGTGACAGGCCTGGCCTACCTGCACAAGAAGAACATCATCTTCTGTGATCTTAAGTCGGACAATATCCTGGTGTGGTCCCTGGATGTCAAGGAGCACATCAACATCAAGCTCTCCGACTACGGCATCTCCCGGCAGTCGTTCCACGAGGGCGCGCTGGGCGTGGAGGGCACGCCGGGCTATCAGGCCCCTGAGATCAGGCCTCGCATCGTCTACGATGAGAAGGTGACTGACTGGGGGGTGTCCCTGGGGAGCCCTCCGTGACACCAGTGGGTGTCCTGCCTGGGGCTGGATTCCCTTATCCATGAGCTTTCCTGCTGTGCCCTTCCCTGCTCTCCTCTCTGCCCACCAAGGGAGCTTTGCCCTGATTTTTCTCCCTGTGTGGCTCTAGGTCGATATGTTCTCCTATGGGATGGTGCTGTATGAGCTGCTCTCTGGCCAGCGGCCAGTGCTGGGACACCACCAGCTCCAGATTGCAAAGAAGCTGTCCAAAGGGATCCGTCCTGTCCTGGGGCAGCCAGAGGAGGTGCAACTCTATAGGATGCAGGCACTCATGATGGAGTGTTGGGACACTAAGCCAGAAAAGGTATAAGCCAACCTTCCTGACCCGTGTTTTCTCATCTGGCTGCCCTCTTCAAGCAGGAGGGATAAGCTTGCTCTTGGTACAGCAGAACACCTCAATTGCCCGCTTACCCCTCCTGCTGATTTGGCCCAGAACTTCTGCTGACTTAAATGAGAGTTTTATGAATGAAATAATGACAGATCTGTGGCCTTAGACTTCTGTGGTGACTCGAAGGTCCCTTGATGTCAATGGCAGTTAAGCTGTTGATTTCACAGGCAAGACGTTACCCGTAATTTCTAGAAACAGCTCCAGTATCACGCTGTGAGTGTAACTACAAAGACTTCAAAACCCATGAGATTATAAGAGGAGGTATGAGGAAGGAAAAGTATGAGAAAAGGATTATGCTGCCATTGCATTTTTCCTTAATTACAGCAGGTGTTTCAGAGCTGCTCTCCTTCAGACAGCAGTGAGCACGTCTCTCTAAACAGCTACATCCTGTCATGTCAGCTTCCAAAATTCATAAACCTGAAGAAATTAATCAGTAAAATGTGTAAGAGAATGACAGACCAAGCTTTAATAAAAAGGCACAGAAGGGTTTGGGTTGGAAGGAACCTTAGAGACCATCTGGTTCCAGTCCCTTGCCACGGGCAGGGACACCCAGCCTATACTTGTGCTCGGGATTGCCCTGATCCAGGGGCAGGACTTTGTTGAAGCTCATGTTTATCATGGCTCTTCTACTTCATTTTGTGTGCCACATGTCTTTCTCTTTTCCTTTCCCCTCAGCGCCCACTGGCCATTTCTGTGGTAGGACAGATGAAAGATCCTACCTTTGCAACATTCATGTACCTGCTCCCCTGTGGGAAGCAGTCCTCCTTCTTCTGCTCCCAGGGACAGGAGTACACTGTGGTCTTCTGGGATGGGAAGGAAGACACCAGGTGAGACAGCTGAGATTAATAGTTTCTTTTTTGATTTTTTCTTTTTAAGTAAATCCTTCAGCATCTTCCCTTGTGCCTCTGGGAGGGAGGTAAAGAAGGTGAAAGTGAATTTGGGTGAGTGCCAAGGGTACGGTGAACACTGTTTTCCCAAACTCTTTTAATTGGGAACAGTGGTTTCTTTATAAAGGATATTTAATGAGCTTAACTCTGCTTCAGTTAATATGAGGAGAAGATTAGGGCAATGTAATGATTCACACACACAGGATGAAGCATTTGCACATGAGAACAGACGTGTTCTGCCTTTCCTAATGAGGCCATTTAACACTAAACCTTTCCTAATTGAGGCTGCAGCTCCATCTCTCTTCTGCAAAGCAATTAAGCACATGCTTAAATCCTATTGCAATCATTGGGAGTTAACCACATGCCTGGAGCTGTGTGTGCATCCAAGTGTGCACTGCCAGTAAAAAGTATTCCATACTGAAGGCATGTGCTTAAAATGTTATTAAATTGTGACTGAGATGATGGCATTTTGCTCTGCCCCATGTGACCCATGGCTAGTTAGTTCATTTTTATGGATGCTACTGATTTTTATAGCCCCAGTCTTATTTGGAAACATTCACGAACTGATCTGAGTTTTATATTAATGTGTTCATTATTTGAGACCATTAAGCTAATGGGAAAGGTACGTGATTTGCTTGTGAACTGTTTGCTTTGCTGTGTGTGGTGCCTGGTCAGTCATTCAGTGCAGACAGTGCAACTCTTCCTGCTGAACTGGTGGAACACATGGCACTCACAGATGTGTTTTGAATACATGGATGTTGTCCAAATATTCACAGCAATATATCCCAGTGAATCTGCTTCCTGACTGGACAATCCAATTTGGAGGCTGCTGAACAGCCAATTACTTATCTGTGGCAGATTTCAGGATGTGTAATTGCTTGTGCCACAGTTGGTAAAACATCTGGGCCTCACAGATGTGGTCATGACTATCCAGTTATTTGTTCAAACACCCAAACCCAATAAACTTCCCCAAACAAATAAAATCCTTTTAGTTATAAAAAATTATTAATGACTCATATTTATAAATTCTTTGATAGGGTTACAGATCTTTGCTCTTATTGGGAAGAATCATTCTCTTCTGTTTATGTGCTGGATTAATAATGAAGCCACATAATAGCGAGGCAATGAACTTGGAGAACGAGCAGATATTCTCTTGAGAACTTAATGGGCAAGATGGGCTGAGACCTCCCAGCTATTAATTACTGCTGTTCAGCTGGAGCTGTTTGTCTCACAGCTGAATTATAGTAAGAGGCCATGGATGTCCTCCTAATCCATTTCTGTGCAAAGTCAGAGGGCTGAGTGTAAATCTTCACCACAGCAATTGCACATCTGCCCCCTGAGGAAGAGCTGTGGCACATCTGGATTTCTCTTCCTTCACAAGGACTGTTTGGAGGGGTGTGGGTCCTCACAGGTCCTCACAGCATCATTCCCATCTGGACAGCTGTGTTATGGCTTGGCCACAAGTGCCCTGTGCCACCCCACAGCCGTGTCCAGGCTGAACGTTGGCTACAGGAAATGGTTATGTGCTCCTTTTTCAGAAACTACACGGTGGTGAATCTGGAGAAAGGAGTCATGGAAGTGCAGAGGATGAGCTGCCCAGGAATGAAGCTGTGCTGCCAACTCAAATTCCAGAATGCCCTCTGGGCAGCCACAGAGGTGAGCGTTGCCTGTGCCTTGGTGACCCCCTCCAGAGGGGCCTCGTTAGGAGAGACACAAATGAAGAGGAAGGGCCTGTTAAATTAGTAAAGCCAAGAGTGCAGGAGACAATGGGCATCTCAGATGAGCAGTGTGACTTTGCATGTGCTGTCTCCAGGTTTATTGTTTCTCCCTGGAACCAGATCGTGCCTCCTGGTGCTCAAAGCCATCGTGGGAACCTCGAAAACTCTGCGGGCTGGAGCAGTCTGTACCCAGGGGTTCATCTGGGCAATGTCCTTATCTGCAAGCCATGAAGGGAAGCAGTGACAGAAACCATGCCTTGGAGGGTGGGCTTCTCAAAGAGCCCCCAGGGGTTTCAGAGTTGGTGGGAAATGGGCACCCAAGTTTTGTGTTCACCGTGGAAAATCACAGCTGAAGAGATAAGAGTGAGAGGGCAGGGCTGATTTATAGCCCAGAGCCCCCTCCAGCCTTCACAAAGGGCTGTGTTAAGTGTCGGCCAGTTCTGATAAGATCATTTGACACACAACAAAATACAACCAGCCAAAAAAATGAAATGTACCTGAAATTCAGTGTTCCAGAGTGGGGGAAAAAAGGGCACACCTTCTGAATAACTAATTGATGTTGGTTCATTCTCTCCACCCTGGTATGGATGTTGTGATGGGGTGAGAATGTTGATCTTTTTTCCATGTAGGAAAATAACTCATTTTGACTTTTTCTGTTTACCAAATAGAGGTAAATTTCAAATATTCACATTTTTTCATAGCAATAAGTGTAGAAAAATTAGAAATAAAAAATCTTAAAGCATTGTGTTTCCACCTTTTGGATGGCATGTGTTCCTGTTCCTCAGACTGGATGCTCTTGGTCAGTCTAGCAGATTTGTGAGGGGTGGAGCAGGTGCAATTGCACATAAAATGTAACACCAGCTTTCCCTGAATTGACAGATTAATGCAAAATAACATACAACCCACTTCAATTGTTTGGGATTTTTGCAGTCAGGGTTCTCAAATGCTGCTTTTAGATGTGGTGATAAACCCCATATAGTGGTGATTTTTAGTGGCTTTTGGATAATGCATATATTGCCCACAGCTCATTCTTGGGAAGGCAGCTCCTGCTTTCTAGCCACAGGCAGGGCAAAGACTCTCCAGGGGAAACAGATATCCAGGCTTTGGGTATCAAAAAATTACCAGTAAAAGCTGGTTTTGGACCCAGTTAAATCTTGTTCAGGTATCAAAACATAAGAAGTATGGAAAGTGATTTGCATTTATGGACTTTTCTGTGCTCTTTCACAGGACCAGAAGATTTCTGTGTATGCATTGCAGGGCATGTGTCCCCTAAAGACTCCACTGAAGGGTTTAGACACTCCTGCCCCTGTGAGCTGCTTCCTAGTGATGCCTGTTGTCAAAAAGGTGAGGAGCAACCTAAAGAAAAAGGGGCACTGGGGAGACCCAGCTACCTGCTCGTGGGCCAAGCTGGTTTGAAGGACTTTGCAATGCCCAGGCACATTTTGGCACCGTGAGGAGAAGGTTTGCAGGTCTTTGTGTCTCTGCCAGGAGACAGAAGTGTGGGCAAGAACCTGAGTCAGGGGACCAAGGCTGGCACTTTCAAACCTGCTGGGGAAATAGTCAAAATAGATCAAATTTCTCTGCAAGGAAGTTTTCCAGCTGTGTTTCCACATCACTGAAAGACGAGGTTTAGGCTGATCAAGCAAAGTAGAGGGGACGTGAAACAATAATTAGAATAGAGATTTGTTAAGTGCTAATGCAGGATGTGGGTATATCCTGCCTCTTGTACCCTCTGTTTTCCTGAGATGTGTGCTGTCATTTGTGTGCACAGTCATCTGTGACGCTATCTGGGCTCAGCCACACTCCTCTTTTGGTTTGGAGTGAGAACACTTAGGTCATACAGCTGTTTTGGGCAATACTCTCATGGATAACATGTATAATTACTCTTAGGGGTAATAACACAAGTTATATGCTCTCTATCTAGTTCTGCCATGGCCAGCATCCAGTTCTTGGCAAGAGAAATGTGCCATGAGTGCCTATTGCGGGCAAGCCTTGGGAGATGTATAAAAACTGTTTTCGAGCTAAATTACCTCCGGTTTGCTTACAGCCACCTCGAGTGAAAACATGTAATTATGTTCCAACATTACTGGTGGCTGTGTAGTCTTTGCAAATGCCAGCAGACTGGTATGTGTCTGAAAGCTCGACGTGGAGCAGCCCTGGGAGCCACGGTGGGGCTGGTTTATGCCACAGGCCTGTCCGTTCCAGTTGTCCATTTCTGGCTTGATTGTTGGAATTCCTGCATCCCTACAAACTGGATCCAAGGCAGATGGTTAGTGTAAGGTGTGCTGCTTCACTTCCAAACATGGTGTAAGCAGCACTAAAGTAGGGCATCGATGTAAAGTTGGCACGGGGAGGAATTTCTCCTGCATCCTCAGCTTTCTTTGGCTCCCAGACCTGCAGCGTTTCTGTGCCGTGGAGTTTCATTTCTGATGTGCAGAGCAAATTTCTTTTTCATGCTGCCTGAGGTTTTGTCCAGGACAGTCGAACGAGCCTTTCACTTTTCAGCTTTTCCACTGTCACACAGCTTGCAAAGCCATTCCTCGGGGGTTACGAGTGGCTTTATGTCTCCTGGTTTCTATTTCCAGTTTGTGGCTTGCCTAGAAACTGTCATAAATAATGCCAGGCCCTACAATAGCAATATTGAGTCTAGACACCTCCCTTCCTCCCCCGACCCTACCCAACCTTCCAGAAATCCACATCCCTTCAGCATGCTCCTTCTCGCTTTATTGGACTTACTTTTTCCTCTCTCCTTTCTATGAATGAGTTTGGCAGTGAAATGGCCAGAGCAGCAGCCGTGGGGATGTGCAGACCAGGTTGGCAAGAACTGAGTCAGCCACTTCTTCCAAAAAATCTGAGTGGAAAGCTTACACTTGTCACACTCCCTGTATGGCCAGCGAGCTGTATCAGAGTTATCACAGTCGTTGTTGTCCAGGGAAGAAGGGAATTGCCTTTCCCTGGGAAGAAAGCCTTTAGCTGATGAGATGTGAGGTAACTTCTAGTCAGACAATTGCCGGGGGATGTTGCTGGGAAGGGGAATTCTTTACGACTGCCTTGGGAAGGCTGATCCAAAAGAAATAGTTTCCGAAACTTGGTTTCTCATCCAAAGGAAGCATCATGGAAATTTAAAAGCAACAGAGAGGGGCCCAGAATCCGAAACTCACACGCCAGGGAGAAGTCTTGTATAATTTAAGCTTTTTGTTGTATGCTTTCTGTCACCATTATCATTCTTTTTGGTAAACAATACAATTTTCAGTAGATTTCCTTTCTGGAAAAAAAAACCCAAATAAGCTCACAAACAGGTTAATAGCAGCAAACCAAGATGCTTTCTGGCTTGGTTTGCAGCATTCTTCCAATGACATGAGGAGGGGGAGAGAATCTGAATGGGTGCAAGGCTCTGGCCTCTTGCAGGAACCTGGAGCCCATGGAAACAAAAGCTGCATTTAAAGGCTGCAGCCTGCCCTGCCAGCAGTGCCAGACCCCGCGGGGATGAGAGCAGCAGCAGCAGCAGGAGGAGGAGGAGGAGCTGCCCAGCCCTGGGGTCGAGGGCTGTACCATGTTTTTCATGCTGCTCTCCGTGGCCGTGCCCATGGCCCCGAGCCCTGCGCTGTCCCCAGCCCGAGGACAGGACGTCTGGAGCCGGCTCATCCCTGCACATCCCTCCCCACTCTGGGCCTTCCTCCTGGCACGGCAGGGACCACTGGCAGCACCCAGCCTTCAAATGCACTTCTGTTGCCGTGTGTTTTTGTTGGCTCTCCGTGCAGCCCCAACATTGGAAATGAATTCTGAGAAAGTTACTTAAGGTTTCTGGAGGCTGCGGCCCTGCCTGCCTTTGGTCGCTGTTGGAATACCCTGATCCAGGAGAGTTTTGTGTCCCTGGCAGGTCGGTGGCACCTGCTGGGGGGTCACCTTTGCCATGGTCATCTGTGAAATCGGTCACTCCCCTGGCTCAGTCATGTGAGGGATTGCAAAGTGAGGGCATTTCTCAGATGTTAAGCGGGTGAAGAGCATCCAGAGGAGGACAGTGAAGATGGGGAAGGGCTGTGAGGGCACTGAGGGCACTTGGTGTGTTCAGCTGGAGCAGACTGAGAGGAGACCTCATTGCAGGTCCAACTTCTTTGGGAGGAGCAGGGGCTGCTCTCTGCCCTGTGGGGACCAGGGGCAGCACCCAGGGAATGGCTGGAGCTGTGTCAGGGCAGGCTCAGGTGGGATCTCAGCAAAAAGTTCTTCCCCCAGAGGGTGTTGGGCACTGACCAGGCTCCCCAGGGCAGTGGGCACAGCCCCAAGGCTGCCAGAGCTCCAGGAGTGTTGGATGATCCTCTGGAGCACAAGGGGTGATGGTTGGGGATGGGCCTGTGCAGGGCCAGGAGTTGGACTGGATGATCCTTGTGGGTCCCTTCCAACTGAGCATATTCTGTGATTTGAGTTCCTGCTCTGCATTTCTTATCTCTGAGGGACAACAACAGTAGCTGGATAGAAACAGGTCTCAAGAGCCCTCAAAGCCAAGGCAGAGAGTAATAAATGTCCCAAAGCAAAAAGTATCTTCCCAGTTTGCTCCCACCATTGTGCTATCCCAGACAGGATAGGATTTGGCATCAGTATCACTGGTAACACTGTGTGGGGGTCACTGACCCAGCTCTGCATGTTTATGGTGTTGACTGCTCAGTGCCAGGGAAACTTGGCCTGTGGAACCCAAAAGGGAATATGGATTCTGTCCTGCAGGAATTGACACTAATCAAAGAAATCAAAATATTGTTATGAAGACTATGCTTGGATAATTCAGCATTTTCAAATCAAATGAGACAAAATTATAATCTCTGAAGATTTTAATAGTGTCCTTTGTCATGCTAGGAGCAGTTCAGGATGACATACCCACATTACAGTTAGTATCAGATGTTCCCATTTCAATTTAAATTTTCCATTTCTAGTAAGAAATGCCTCTTGTGCAGAGTCCTTTGGACTGAAGAAGTTGGACCATTTGCACCAGAGAAATGTGGGCTGTTCTGCTTTGTTTTATTCAGTTTTAAATAATTGGACTCCTTTCCAAAGGAAAAGTAACCCAAGACCCAGCTGGTGCAAAGCATCGTGCCATGTGCCAACCTATTGATGCAACTCCCTGGAAAAAGCCACATCCAGGAGCCTTTGCACCACATCCACATGGCAGAGGGGACATGGCACCGAGCACTGCAGGTCATGGGGGTTGCTTTTCATTAGAGCTTAGAGAATTGGGACTGGACTGAGTTAAAGTCCAAACCCCATTTCACAACTTTCCACTTGCTTCCTTAGTTTTTCCCATTACAGTAAAATTCTGCTGTGATTTGGATTAGTCATACAGGGCTCAGAGCTCTCGTGGCTTTACTCATACTTGGTGTGCAGAGAGTGTCTCTTTGTCCAGGACTCTTAATGAGCCTTGCAAACTGAGCTGTCAATTAAATAGCACTTACCCTGTGCTATCTGCCCCTTGGTAGCTGGGACAAGCCAACAGACTGGTTTCAGTATTGAAACCTGTGTGGGTTTAAACAGCCTGGCAGTTTTCTCCCAGGGCTGGCAGAGCCAAACCCCTGCAGGGGCACAGGGATCCCTTAATCCATAAGCACCAAGGGGTGACCCTGAGCCTTCAGTCCTTCTCACTGGCGTCCCGTGCTCCCCACCAGTGAGGCTGTGGAGAGGTGAGTTGTGTCCAGTCAGCTGGGTCTGTTTGGTTTGCTGTGCTTAGTCCAGGCAGATTGTAACAACAGAAAAGAAGTCCTGGGTGAAAGGGTTGTTTTTTAGAGTTTATTGCTCCGTAGGGAGAACATAGAAAGGCCTTTGAGGTAGGTATTGCTTTATCTGCTTCACAGATCAGGGAGTTTCTGGTACAGACCCAAGGTCAGTGGGGAGTTTAGTTCCCAAGAGATCCATTTCCCAGTCTGTTTAAAGCCTCTTGCCCCGCTGTGCTGAGCTGGAGGAGTCACTGAGCCATGGTCTCCCCAGCAGCTCCTGCCCATGGGGTGTGAGGGCATCCATGGCCACAGTGCCACGGCCAGCATGTCTGTTCAGTGAGGGGCACATTCTTACTGACCTGCAGAGTTGTCCATGGCCCTTGGCAGAGGCTTTGCTGAACTGCTGCTGCTGTGCCCTTCAGCAGGATGTCCCTGAGCTGCCAGGCATCCCAGACCCAGAGCACATCCCTGGGAGGAGTGGTGCTCTCACAGCAGCAAACATTGGACATGGAGCAATCACTGGATGCTCTTGTTTGTGAGAATATTGGCTCCCTCTTTCCTTTTTCACTGCATTTCTTCCCTTCCTCTCCCACCTACACTGATAGCAATAGCTTTATTCCTTCTTGGAAGTGAGCCGGGTTTCTCCAGCTGGATTCCTAGGATCAGGATGGCTGTCTCTGAACATAGTCCAGCTTGAATTAGTTAACCTTCAGGGCAGGCTGCCAGGTCTGTCCGTCCACCCTTGCCAGTAAATGAGAGGTAATGCTGGGTGAGAGGAGTATGGCTCTGCAGCAGCCTCTTGGCAATGTCTTCTTTTTATGGTGCTGTTATCACTGTTCTGGGATAAGATACCAGTGCTCTTGCAGCATATGAGAGGCAGCCAGAGCCTCTGGGATTGAAATGTCTTGTATTGCAGAGATGTAAAGAAATAGGAAAGAATTCTTTACTTACAAAGGTGATGAGGCACTGGCACAGAGAGGCTGTGGACTCCCCATTCCTGGAAATGTCCAAGGCCAGGTTGGACAGGGCTTGGAGCAACCTGGTCAAGTCCCTGCCCGTAGCAGGGAGGTTGGAACCAAATGATCTTTAAGGTCCCTTCCAGCCCAAACCACTTTGTGATTCTATGAGATTCTGCTGTCCCTTTCTTGCAGAACTCATACGTGGTGCTGGCCGGCTTGTCAGATGGACTTGTAGCCGTGTTTTCAGTGTCCCAGGGCATGCCAGGGGACAGCTGCTCCTACCTGTGCTCCCACACAGCCAACAGGTCCAAGTTCAACATTTCGGATGACGACCCGCGGCAGAACCCGTACCCCGTGAAGGCCATGGAGGTCACCCAGAGCGGGGCAGAGGTGTGGTACAGCAACGGCCCCGGCATCCTCATCATCGACTGCGCCTCCATGGACATCAGCAGGAGGCTGGAGCCCTTCAACCCCCCATCGGTCATCACATCCCTGGCCTGCAACTCCGAGTGCCACGGGGAGGAGGTGGTGTGGTGTCTGGACGATAAAAGCAACTTCCTGGTGATGTATCACGTCACCACCTACCAGCTCTGCGCACGCTACTTCTGTGGGGACTGCAGCCCCCTCAGAGACATGTTCACCATCCAGCAGCCCTCGGCAGCCATCCCAGCCACAGCCCCCATCAGCCACGGGGCGCTGGAGAGCAACCCAGTGGGGGACATGAGCATCATGTACAGCCCAGAGGTGGGCACCCAGATCCTGAACCACCAGGACTCGCTCACAGATTACTGCTCTGTGTCTTCCTTCTCCTCCTCGCCCCCCAACAGGGTAACCCGCTGTCCCTCCAGCCTACCCAGCTCGCCCATGAGCTCTTCCAGTGCACCGTTCTCCACAGACTTCGAGGAGTCTGAGAAGTTTCACGAGCTCAAGGGTTCCCTGGATCACGATGTGACACCTGTGGGTGACAACACAGAGCATCTCCAAGCTGTCAAGATTCTTCCAGTAAAAGACCTCATATGGATCCCCAGGTAAGTGGGTTCCTTATCAAAGCACCTTCATCAGAATCCCTCCTGGGTTGAACATGAGGTCAGGTCAGGCTAATTCAGGAGCTTTTGCCTTCCCAGTACAATTCACCTGGCCAGAAAGTTAAGTTACTATTAAGAAATTTTTTTCCCAGTACAAGAGTACATCCCTTTTCTACCTCACTCCAAAATATCTAGTCTTGAGCAGAATGGCCACATCGAAGGTCTTGCTGGATTGATTTCAGCAGAATGAGAAGGGGGTGGTCAGACTCAAAGCCCTGTTTCCCCAGCTACTGAGGGAACAAAGAAGCAGCAGGCAGCTTCTTTGCTTGGACACAGCCCTGGCAAGCCCTGCTGCCTCCTGTGGAGCTGATGGAAACCACTGGGAAGCTGATTTTGCCTGTCCTGGGATCTCTCACTGGTGGGTCCAGGATGCCCCCGTGGTGCCCTGCAAGACACCATGTGGCTGCAGAGAGGCGTGCACAGAGGAGGGGTATCCAGCACAGATGCTGGCAGCACCCCTGTTGCTGAGGATGTGTGACACCTCCCTTGTTTCCCTTCTAGGAGAGGAGGGGATATCATCGTGATCGGGCTGGAGAAGGAATCTGGCACCCAGCGGGGCAGAGTGATCGCCGTGCTGAAGGCGGGGGAGCTGGCTCCCTACGGGTGAGGCTGCCGGGGTCACTCCAGGGGCACAGGGGACTGGGTGGCAGGAGGGGGGCTCTGCAGGCTCCAAGGGCTCTTGGGAGCTCCCTCTTGGCTTCCAGCAGCCCCTGAGAAGGTCCCAGTTGCTGGTTGCACTTCGAGGTGTGTGCATGCTCTGAGAGCGTGAGAGATGGTGAGGGGAGGGCGCTGTGGGTCCCCAAAATCCACAGAGACCGTAATGAGTACCATGAGTACCCCCATGATGAGACAGGCAGGACTGTGCACCATGCAGTGAAGTGGGCCCGATCCTGCCTGGTGCTGGCTCCCCGTGCTCGGAGGGCACCTGGCAGAAGGTCGGTGGAGCTTGGCAGCCTCAGCCCCCGCGCTGGGAACAAGAGGGGTATTTATGCAGAGCACGGTGCTTGTCTGTGCCTGCATTCACGTGGGGCAGGTTGATGTTCTGGCTCTAAATGAGCACCTTTGTGCTGTGGGCAGTGACGGGGCCGGGACGGCTCCTGGAGCACAGGGCAGAGCAGTTATATACGTTAATTTGAAATGTTTCACACAGGAGGGAGAGTCCAGGTAAATAAATAACTGCTGGAGAGGTGGAGGTGTTCCTGCTGATCGCTTAAATACCGGTCTGGGATTGTACTATTTATGTCCAAACAAATGCAGGTTAAGCAGTGCTAAGGATTATAAATGATCATTTATTACTACCAGGCAAACACAAGGGAGATCAAAGAGCTCCTGCCGTTCCCTGTACTCTGGAAATGAGAGTCTTTATCAGTTGCTTGGGAGGGGAGTATTCTCTTTATTGGTCACACATGCTCTCAGATTTGTTTTGCTTCACCCAAATTGACTGTGGAGTTAAGGTGAGGTGACACAGCGTCTCACACTTGTCCTGACTGGTCCAGGCATGATGGCCATTGATTTCCCCTGTTTACCACCAGGATAAAGAGCAGGATCATGCCTGCCTGCTCCAAGGGCAGAGCAGGGCGGGGAGGGGAGGGGGCTTTGTAGGGGCAGTTTGTGATAAAAATCATCCACCAAGGACAGCCCTTGTGGCCAAGGCTTCCACCTGGGGGCCTTTCTGGGGACACAGTTTGGGGCTAACCTTCCCCATCTGCTACTGGAGCAGTAGAAAGAGCCCAGCAAGGCTGGACTCCTGTCCCTTGGACCCTGCAAGGGCAAAAGTGTCTTCCGCTGCCCAGCCTCCTCCCCCAGGGGTACCTGCAGGGCCAGAATGGAAGCACATACAGCCTTGCAGATCCCTGAGTGCTGCCACAGCCATGCCTGCTGCTCTGGGCTCGGGGCTCAGGCTCTGAGCTGGCACAGCTGGGCTCCATCCCACTTCCACACTGTATTCCAGCCTGGGGAAGCTCTCAGCAGCCTCTTAGCTGTGGCATGATGGAGCTGCTTTGAAAATGCCCAGCTGGCAGCAGGCACAGGAGTCTGTGGATTTAGCAAATCGGGAGATTAACAGCGACTTCAAAACGCCATGGCAGACTAAAGCCCCCACCTGAATATTCAGGCACCTGAATCCCTTTAGAAACCTTGTCCCCTGTCACTGAGCCGCTTGGTTTTGCCGTGACACACTTTCTGATCCCTCTCTTTGTTACGTTCTCCTTGCTCAAGGATTTGCAGCTTATGCAAAGGTTGGGCAGCTGGAAGGGAAGCTCCTGAGCCAGAGCTGCTGTTTGCCCTAACGCCCTTCCCTGCCCTCTTGTGCCTTGCCCAGGACGCTGGTGGATGCAGCTCTCGTAGCAAAGGACACGGCTGTGTGCTGCTTTGAGAAGGACAACACGGAGCGGTGCTTGGCTGTCTGGAGGGGCTGGGGGGCCAGAGACTTTGACATTTTCTACCAGGCCTATGAGGAGCTGGGGAGGCTGGAAACCTGCATGCGCAAGAGAAGGTAGTGCTGGTGGAACTGGGACCTGAGGCTCCATGGGACACCAAGAGTCCTGCCCCGAGCACACCTGGACTCGGAGACACAGCCCAGAGGGGCAGGGGATGGGGGTGAGGGGGGGAGTGTGCATCTGGTCTGCTGCTAGAGAGCACTGTGGGGTTCCCAGGGCTGGAGCCCCATCAGGGCTTTGGGGGAATGAAGAACTGGGTGTGAGCAGGGCAGGGAAGAGCCCGGGAGCTG
This sequence comes from Campylorhamphus procurvoides, assembly GCA_013396655.1. NCBI lineage: Eukaryota > Metazoa > Chordata > Aves > Passeriformes > Dendrocolaptidae > Campylorhamphus > Campylorhamphus procurvoides. Next base: position 92,577 of record WBMV01000966.1, on the reverse strand, counting down.
GGCCAGCTCTCTGCACTCCTGCTCTGTCACACACTCCCCTGCACCAGCTGAGAGCAGAAGGTGGAGGTGGCTGCACTTCTGCCCAGGCCTCTATTTGGTTTATTCTTCTCCGTTTTAAATCCCTTCCTCACCTTCAGCATGCCCTGGCTGCTGCTGCTGCTTTGGTCATGTGTGTGTGTGTCAGCCAGGAGAGCCCTGCTGGCCAGGTGGGCTGGTCCCTGTTCCCAGGGGAATGCATCTGCTGGAAGCCCTGCACTGTGGGGATGCTTCCCACCCCCCTGCATCTCCCTTAGAGGCTCCTGCAGGTGCAGTCCCTGTGGACAGACATACAGACAGCCAGGAACCAGCAACAAGCTGTGGCTGGCCACTGCATTCCTGGTTCCTACAGGCTGTTGTGGTGCAGCATTCCTGTGAGGGACCCAAACCCACCTGCCAGGAATGCTGCACCTCCAGGGAGTGAGCTGGTTCACTGCACTGCTGCAAAGCCCATGGCAGTGGAGCTGATGGAAGGCAAAGCCACTGGGGGTGACAAATGCTCCTGGTGGAAGAGAAGGGAGCTCCGTGACTGGGAAGGTTCATAAGCTGTCTCTGCTCCACTCCCTTTTCTCTTGGGAAATGCACTCTGGAGCAGTGGAACACAATAAGCTCAGTTTGCCCGTGTATCTGTGCAGCTTCTGCCCACCACAGCTTGTATTTTATCTTCATTAGTGGCCTGGGATGCTGTATTGGCTCTGAATCCAATTGCACTTAGTTATCCCAAGCATGTACAGCAGTGTAAAAAGTGAGCCTGGCTATGCACCCTGTATAAAGGTGTACAGTTTGAATTTTGGACCTTTCTTTTCCTTTCTATCCCAAGAAACTCGTGTGAGCATCGGCAAGGCTGGCCAAGGCCGAACGGGCAGGTTAACCCTCTGGTTCACATTTCTGTTGCAGGCTGCTAAAATATCCTTCTTCAGAAACAGAATGTATCTTATAATAAACAGATTCCTCCCCAAAATGATGCTGCATGGGTGGCATTTTTATTGACAACCCATTGCTCTCCCTTGCCAGGACAAGATCTCTGCCTGTGTTCTCAGGACAGGGAAGAGATGGCTCAGCCCTTCACTGCTGCTGTGGTTTGGGGCACCAAAGGCTCTCAGCTTTGTGTAAGCAAAAACTATGATTTCTGAGGGAGGTGGGGAAAGGGGCAGCACTGGCTGCTTTGTATTCTGCTCCCAAAAGGACAGAGGAAATTAGTTTTCTTTAAGCAAACTTTAAAAGGACAGGAAATATTGTGGCTATTTCAGGCTGCTGGCCTGTCCTCGGCTTACCCCGTCTGGCAGTGGTGGGATGGGTGCTCTGTCTGGCTCTGGGAGCTTAACTGAGGTGGAGGAGGATGAGGATGGGGAGGAGGATGGGGGTTGTGATGAAGATGCAGATGAGTCTGGGGATGGGGATTGTGATGAAGACGAGGATGGGGCCAGGACTGGGGATGAAAATGAGGATGGGGCCAGGGATGGGGCTGAGGATGGGGATGGGGATTGGGATGGAGATAGTGCCAGGGACTGGGCTGGGGCTGAGGCAGGTGCTCAGAACTGGGGGAACCACTGCCAGGTGATGTTGGCAGTGGGCAGAAGGCCGGGCACGTCCCCAACCCATGAGGTGAACCTCCAGTGACTCAGGTTCCTCAGGGCCATCACAGTCCTACCCCACCAAGCAGAACCATCCTGGCAAGGCCAACAGTGGCCAAGTCAAGGCCAGCACAGCAAACAGCCTTGATCTGCCCCTATCACAGCCCATTTGCTTTGGGAGTTTGTTTTATCGTGCAGTTATTTTCAACTGTGCCCTCTGTGTGGGCTCTCTTGGTGGAAAGTCAATAAAGCACCAAGGTGTTGTTCTTTGCTTGCCTTCCTGTTCTAGAACAGTCAGAGAGAGGCAGAGCAGGACCCCAGTAAAGCCCTCTGAGCACCCCCAGCCACAGGGGGGGACCCCCCATTTCCAAGACACTCCAGCCCTGCATGCTGGAAATGGTGGAGCCAATTCAGGCCAATTAAAGTCGAGGGTTTTATTGAATTGAAGTGTGAAAGCAAACACAGCCAGCCCAGTATTTGGGCTGGTATTTTTTTGATGCTAATTCATTTTTTTTCACCTGGCTCATAAATGTGATTTAGAAGGTGATCGAGATTCCTGGGCCAGAGGAGAGCTAGGAGATGGGTTTTGGAGCTTGGAAAAGACATGGACACGTTTCTTGTGCCTGAGAAAGCATCAGCAGCAGGTCCAACATGAGGAATAAAAGTGCTTCTGGCAGTAGAGCCAGGTAAAACCCAGTAAAACAGTTGGGGAAGGATTCCTTGTGGGATGTGGCTGCTCTGCCTGGCCTGGGGAGCCCAGGATGGCTCCCAGACTGCCCTTGCCAGGGGAGGAGGGGGCTTTTTGAGCTCCAACTGGGATCAAACCCCCTGACTTTGCTCCAGTCAGTGCAATAACTCCCATTGGCAGAGTGCAGAGCTGGGTACAGAAACATCCATTTCAAGCAGGTCCCACAAGGGCAGTCCCAGCAGGCCAGAGCAGAGGAGGAGCCCAGTGGGCCCTGGATGCATCTGCCCTGGGCAGGGCACTGCCCTGCTCCTCGTTTTTAGTGCCACTGCAAGGTTTGCTTTCCCAAAAGCTCCCGAGCGAGCAGGGTATTTTTAGCAAATATTCATGCAAAGTGGCTCCAGCCAGTAATTTGCAATGTAAAGTCAGAGCTGCCACAAAACTCAGAGTAAGCAGATTTGCATCAGCAGCACTTCGTGCTGGTTTTGGTGAAAGGAACCATCCAGCCAGGCCCAGGGAGCTACGTGGGGCTGGAGCTGGTCACTGAGTCACTGGTCACTGAGTTTTGCAGGTAATAAAACCCCACGGTGAGTGAAAGACCAAAACTTGAAGTCCTTCCACGGGCAGTGACTCTGCCAAGCTGCAGGTAAATGTGTCGCCTCTTTCAGGGTGTCCCATTGAGCACTGAGAGCTCTGGGTGAGCACTTCCCCAGGCACAAGAGACCCCCAAGGCCCTCCAGGGCCACCATCATGCCAAGCCTGAGCCAGAGTGGGTGAGAAACCCCCCTGTGGCCCCAACTCTCCCTGTGAGCCCCAGGAAAATGGGGATGGCAAAGTGTTTCTGAGCTCTGACTGGTGAGTTCTTGCTTGGTGTGCAGGAGTGGAACAGTGTTGGCCTCCACAGGTGTCCAGAGGAGGTGAAGGGTTTAAACCCAAGTGCTGAGGGGGTGCAGAGCTCTGCTTGGGCAGGAGGTTTATTGCTTTATTGCTGTGAGGATGTCTGTGGGCAGCACGGCACCCAGCCCAGGTCACCCACACCAGAAGAACGAGGGAAAGGAGCATCTCACATTTTTAATTGTTTTAATGAAAAAGAGAAGCATCTCCATAGACAGCAACGCTCAGCACAGGACTGGTCACCACGTCCTTCAGGTTCAGGATGGCACCACCTCCGTTTCTCATACCTTAATGGCCTAGAGGCAAACCCTCCATGGTTTTCCAGCATCAACGGGCTCCTCAGCACCAAGGGAACTTCTCTCCAAACAGCTGGAATAAACTGTGGATGAAACACTCCAGCCCCAGAAGGGATTTCTGTGAAGGCTACGTGAGCACCTGCCAGCCCACAGAGTCCACCTGGTCCAGCCAGCTCCTGACAACTGGGGCAGCAAATACCACTTATTTTAGTATAAAATGGGCTTTATCCTGTTCAGGCTTCATCATGGAGGGTTCTAATCAGAGATTTCACTTTAAAATGGATTACTTTTAAGCTGAGAGTCCATAAAATACATGATCAGTGTGAACGCTGTGGGGCCTCAAGAGCTGCCTGCAAGCCTGGGGTAAAATTCACTTTTAATACAGATTGGTAACAGGATTAGAACTGCAGCAACTGAGCAAAAAAACCCAACAATACCAGATGGGTGCTGGATATTAAATGGCTTTTTCCAGTTACATACATTCTGCTTTTACCAGCTGTTATGGGCTACAAAAAAGTCCTACAAAATCATAAATATTCATAAATACAGCAGGAATACAGGGCTTTTTCCCCTCTCTTTTGGTGCAGTTCTTTAGGATTCACATCCTTCGAGCTCTTTTCTGCAGCCACAAATACAAGTTGCCTTTTCTCCCCCTTTTCCCTGTGTGAAGGAACACTTCTTCAATCCCCAAGATTCTTGCTTTGGGACCTCATTTTTACATTAAAAAGCCTCACAGCAATGCTGAACAACTGGCAGTGCTATTAAAAACTAACTGCTCAACCCACTTAATAATTATTTTTCCTGTGTTCTGAATACACAAAACATTATGACACCATTCAGCCCTGTCACTGAATGCATTTGGAAGGCTGTGGGTATTTCCAGACAGCAAAAAGCACTTTTCACCTTTCCATGAGGAGAGTCAAACCCAGGGAATGGCACAGCACTGCAGGCTGATGGACAGCTTTGCCCTCCCTCTCCCCAGAGCCAAGGGACATGGCATTAAGTTTATTCCAGGCCACAACACAACAGAGAGGTCACACCCCTTTGGAGGATGGAGATCCTTCTCCCTGGACTTCCCAAAAGTGTCACCTCCTACGCTGGGTGGGACGATATGGACTGACCACGTGAGCAGCTCCGATTGCAAATAAAAAATCTTTATTGCATCTTAGAAGCGAGTCTTAAATTAAAAAAAATAAAAAAAAAAAGAAGGGAAAAAGAGGAAAAATTTCCATGCACTGAATCCATCCAAGTAGCTACATCGGTGGGACTGTCCCCAAAAACGATGCACACTGTCAGACACCAACTCTACACTAGTTGCAGTTCATACTCCAGACATGGGGGAACAATTTCATTTCTTCTACTGGGACAGCAATTGCTCCGTAAGGTCCCTTCCAACATGGGAACACCACCCTGAAGCACTGGGGGTTCTCCATTCCTTCACTCGTCTCCACTTCCCAAGGAGCAGGCAAAGTGGAACGGAGGGCAATGAGACAAAATGGTGCTGGAGGACACGATAGAAAAATATCCTGTTGGCTGGTTTGTATTTTGTGTTTCTGCTGAGCAGGATATTCACAGGTAGGCGGGTCCCAAGAGATCACCTGCTCAAGGACAATTTCCACACACTAAGTCTCAATGTACAGGGTTCCCTTTCTGGCTTTAAGGCACTTTATTTTGTGTATTTTCTCTTACCTTGCTGGGTGTTCATTCACAGGGATCACACTTGCTTTGTATTCGGCCTCCCCATCCCCAGTTCCTCTTAGAATGCCAAAGAAATTCCTAAGCTTACTAAAGTAATTCCAAAAATGTCAAAGAAATTTGAGGGGGGAGGAAGAAAAAAAAAAAGATTCATGAAAAAATATTTTAGAAAGTAATCTTTGGAGATCATTTACTGTAAGTATGATGTACACTACCTTACCAGTGAGAAGATGCAATACATTCCTAATATATATATATATATTTACACACACATATATATATATATAAAATATTAAAATGACTAACAGATATTCAAGGAAAGGTCAAGAATCTAAACCAATGGATATTAAATAAATTAACGGCCTAGCAGATACAGAAAAAAAATAATCCCAAAACAAAACTAGTAATCAAATGCAATAATTGTTCCCATCAATGTCACGGAGTCGACTGACGGCGTCTGATGCGCTGGACACTCGGGGCAGAGGAGTTGGCCAAGCTCTTGCCAGGACTCTTGGGTTGTTGTTTACTGGGTGTGTCGTGGGGCTGTGGTGGGAGATTCCCATTTCCCAGCTCCTGCCCTCCCTCTCACACTCCAGCACTTCTTTCCTGGTCGCTTTGCTCGGCTCCAGGAGAGTGGGTGGGATGGGACCCAGCACGGATTGCCCAAACACCCTGTCCATGCATGGACCAGACACAACAATTCCCACAGGGACCAGTGGGCTCACGGGCTGTGCTCCCTTCCCTCCCTCCCTCCCACTGAGCTGCCTGCCCAGCAGAAGGGGAAGGGGATTTTTAAACTGAACTAAAGAGGAAATAACGAGGAGAACCCCCTCGTGCCATCCCCCTCGTGCCATCCCCCTCGTGCCATCCCTTCCCGCGGCCGCACTGGTTTGGTTGGTTCAGCTCCACCTGCTCCGTGCTGAGCCCCGGGAGCAGCAGCTCTGCCAGGGAGCAGCCCCACCACGACACTCACACCCAGCTCGGGGCTCTGCACGCTCAGGGCCCAACTCACAGAATCCCAGCAAGGGAGGCGGCAATGGAAACGGGAGGGAACAATCTTTTGTTCACAAGGAAATTCTAATTCAAGTCAGACTTCTGCTGATTGCTCAGATAACTCTTAAACAATTACTTTGTTTTGTCTGAAGGCAAATATTGATCACAGTTTTGTTCAAAACCAAAAACACAACAACGACAAGAGAAAAAAAAAACAAACCCAAGGGCCTTGTTCGTCTCCAAACGAGCGCTTTGTAAGAAAACAACGATGATTTCTAAAATATATCCTGTGTGGTCTTTTAAAAGTGAATTATCAAAAAACATTTTCCCAAAAATAAATTAGATAATTAAAAAAAAAGTCTTTTCCAGCATAGCTGGACATTAGGCTGTCCTCACTGAGCCATTAGTATTGCTGCTTTTCCCAAAAGTGGGGTCATTTTTTTCAAACCATATTTCTGCCAGCTGTTGCGTGGACCCATAAGTTGAAGCTTTGGACCCCAAGCACATTTTGTATTGTTTTGGATCAAGGTTAGGGTCACAGAAAACAGGGTGATGCACGTGGACTACTCCAATTTCTTGGCTTCGGAAGATTTTTAAGCCAGCTTGAATGACTTTGTTAAATAGATCTACATCTTCAAGGCCCCAACCTTGGATGGAGACATCAAAGCCACCTGCTTGAAGAAGATCACCTTTGTAAATACAGGTGATTCCAAAGCCATAGTTCCTCCAGAAACCTGTTTTCTGGGTGAAGGCAAAATGATTGTCACTAGGAACCTTTCCACTATAAACAATCTTTGGATCATACTGGCTAAAAATGATGGGAAAATACACTTGTTGACCCAAAACTGTATTGGCCCTACACCGCTGGAGGAATTCTGCAGTAAACACTAAGTCAACATCACAGAAGAAAAGTAAAGACTCGTTCTGGAATTGAGAAGATCCGACTTCCAGAGCCAGTGCCCTGGAGAACTCCCCCGACACGGGCAGAACCTGCATGTCAGCCTTGGGGTACTTGAGGCGATAATCTCTCATCAGATCGATCTGCTTCGCCTTGTCGGGGTTGGAGTTGGAGTTGAAAATCAGGACCACCAGCTTGACATTCTGGTTTGGAATGAGGCACGTCTTTTCAAAGTTCCCCATGAACCTTGCGAACATGTCGAAACGCCCCGAGAGAGGAATCAGGATGTTGATCTTCTTGTCTTTGAGCTCCTTCCTTTCTGCTTTGGACCTGCTGAGCTGGAAGGGCACAAACATCTTCAGCGAGTTGGAGAGGAAAGACAAGGACCCCGAGTCCTGGTTGATCTTGCTGGCCAGCTCTTTGGCATCCATCTCTTCGTGCTCCATGAACTGGATCTTGCTAAAGGTCTGCTGCAGGTACGCGTGCCTGCGGACGGGCACCGTCATCTTCTTCCCCTTATGCTTCTTGTAGAGGAGCAGCAGGTCGAGCACGTACTCCGCCCCGTACATGGGGTTCACCCTGCGATAGCCGTACTGTATTTCCTTGAAATCGATGATCCTGCCCCGGGTCTTGGCGTTGGCGTTGATCATTTCCATCACCTGCATAACGATGTCATCCAGCGCCTCGCGCTGAGACGAGTCCATCCCTCTGCGCGGGGGCTGCCCGTCGGCACCCGAGTACAGGTATTTCCCCGTCAGGAACTCCCACTCCAGGATCTCCTCGCGGTGGCGGGGCTGGAAGCGCATGAAGGAGGGCGGCATGCCCAGCTGCAGGTCCTCCTTGTGGATCTCCGTGTTGCTGTACTTGCTCATGAGGACGATCTCGCGGTGCAGCTGCACCGTGCGGTGCCGCAGCTCGGCGATCTTGCGGCTCAGCATGTAGCTGTGCAGCCGGTACTGGTACGGCGGGTTCTTGTTGGGGTGCAGCGTGATGGCGCGGTGGATCTTGCTGTTCCTCAGGTCTCGGATGTAGCCCTTCTTGTTCTTCTCGTAGTTCTCATAGAACAGCTGCTGCATCTGGAAGAGAGAGGGAGAGGGAAAGTTACAGTCTTGGCCCCCTGTGAAAGGCAGCCCACGCAACCCCGCTGGGAGAGAATCCCTCCTCGCCTGCAGGGCCAGAAGGCTTCCTGAATAAGCTGTTCTTGGGTTTAGGCACAGGTTGTAGCAATACCAGCTGCTATTCAAGGAAATTAAGAGGATTATTCATTGTAAACTGGTGAAAGAAACATCTCTCATGGATTTGGGATTAGTGCAGCCCATTCTGGAGATATCACTGTGGGGCAAACAACTGAGCAGTAAGTCGGCTGTAAGCTCATTTCTTCACAACAACACACCATCACCAGGAGAAAACACCATGCAGTGTTCACACAAAACCCTTACTATTGTTCTGCCTCCCATTGTTTCAATGATAATAATAAAGAACAATAAAAAACAATGCCATGTACATACAAGCAGGTCCAACAACTCTGTTTGTTACACCCAAAGGCCATTTAGGCATTAAAAATCTACGTTTGGGCATTAAAAATCCAGGTTGCTGAATATTTTAGTCAAGGTGCCAAATACATTATCTCAAGTGCTGCAAGGCAAGGCTACAGCTGTCACTTTAAAATGTCAGTAAAGTCCACCTGAGATTCCTAAAGTTCCTGAAGGCAGGTAATACAGGATGTGTGTGTACACTGGAATAAAAACATCCTTATGGCAACTGCTATTTCAAAACCAGAAGACAGAGAGGTGAGATTAGATTTACAAGCCTTAGGAAAGCAGGCAAACCAGCTTTACAGTTTTCAGTGGTTCAGGCAGTAGCTGATATCATGAAAGACAAACCAGGATGATAATGTGGAAAATAAGCTGGGAAGAAAGAAAAATAAGAGAAGAAAAACCCCTAAAGCCAGCTTAGCTAATGGAAATTTAAAAAGATTCTGTGTCCCAGCACAAACATCATCAACCTGCTGGAGGAGCTGTCATGGCACCTTCACTCGATATGGCATCCAATCGATGACACTGGCAGTGGATTTTGCTGCAGGTAACACAGTCACTAAAGCACAGAGGGCTGGAAAAGGTTGGAAACCTGAGAAAAAGAACCTGCAAGAATGGCTCGAATGTGACAGCTCAAAGGAAAAGCACCGGGACAGAAACCCTCCCTTCCCCAACTGCTCAAAGCCAGCACAAGCCCTGCTTTCCTAGGCCTTGGGTTGCATTTCCCCCACTATTGTGGGCAGACCCCGAATGCAGGACTAAACCTCCACAAGGCTGGAGCTGCTGGTACCTGGAGCTGTGTGTGTGCTGGGACTGCCACCAGGCACATCCACTGCCCAGAGCAGCCCCAGCCTCCTGGAAACACGGCGAGTCTGAGCTGAACAAATGCAATTCATGGCAGAGGAGGGAGGCAGGAATTGCAGCCAGACTGAGGAAGAAAGGACATTTATTTCAGGGGTCGCCCCCAGCCCCCCGGCCCCTCCTGTGCTGCTCGAGTTCCCCTTCCCCCCGCTCTGCCCCGTGCGATCCCCGCTGTGTGCCTGCTGTCTGGGAGCCATCCAGGCCAGAGGATGGATGGATGTGCACGGCAGCGCAGCCAAAGGAGAACATCTTGGCCATGGCCTCTTGGCAGGCCCCAGATGAGCTGCCTGTCGAGATGTATAATATCCCTTTAGAAGTCATGCAAGATTTAAAAGAGCGCTCCGGGCAGAGGTTAGCTGGGCTAAGCCTGCCTTATCCAAACTGAAGGAACCTCTGCCTTCCCAAGGAGCAGGTTTTTCCACTCGCCCAGAGATGTTCTTCATTTCTATCCCTACATTGTTTTCTCTTTGATTTTTGGTCTCTTTGAACCTGGCAGTTGCTGTGAAGGGCTCCAGGAGACCTCAAATCACACCCACTTAGGGTCAGTCCTGTGAGCAAAATTTATTACAGAGGAGACCTCACATGGGAAGAACAAGATCAGCCCAACACTGCAGGATCCACATGGATATCCCACTGACTCTACTGATCTGTGCTCTCTAAAACTACACACACAGAGAACTAGAAGCACTAAATGCACATGGCAATAATTTTACTGACCTTTTAACTACAAGTGAAGGCAGAGGCTTTCCCAGGAGTATTGTGACATTAGATAAAAATTCTGAAACCACGTCATTACGCCGCTAATATTTAAAGGAAAATTGACAATAGGACTCAATTTCAAATCTTCTTTTGAATTTCTAAGAAAACAAAATCAAGGCCACGCATCCTGAATGCATTTACTCCAAGATTGCTACCTAGGGCATTCTGAATTAGCTACAAGAGGAAACCATGAGGAGCAGAAAAGCTTTTGGATTACACAACAAAGTTTTAATAGAATACCGATGGGTAGGAAAATGTTATGAAACCTCCCAGTGGAAGTAAAGACAGGAACCCCTAGCAAATGGTCCTAAATAAAATTAGGGAGTGTATTTTAAAGCTCTGGTTTGCTCCTCAGGAGTATCTCCTTAGGTAGACTGGTTAACTTGGGAACTTTCTAATTTCTACCTTATTTGGGTCCAAAACACTACCCTAAATATTTTCCATTAGCACACGCTTGCTTTTGACTCCACACAACACTGGGGAGCCATAAGGAAGACAAAAAAAATGCTATTTTACTCTTGGGTCCATCATTAATAGCGGGGTGGGAAAAGGCCACAGAGAAAGCAATACCTGTAATTCCTTTGCTCCTCCCACCAAACACACCCGTGGGGAGTGACACAAGCCCAGGGCACGCTCATCTCCAGCAGACACCCTGTGCAAACCTCCCCGTGCCTGTTACCAGAATCCTTGCAGGCTCTTCTTTTGGTCAACCAGGTTTCTCTATGATTCTTTTCAAGGAAAAAGAACCTTTCAGGGATATTAATTTTGCAATGATTATATTCTAAGCATGCTTTATTCCAGTGCTGAGCACCCAGAGCGTAGGGATACAAAGAAGAGCTACTCTTTATTGACCACTATTTACTCTAGACCTGTTGAAGCCTTAAAAACCCTAATGTTCCCCAAACCATTAGAGACTGAATGTTTAAACTGTGGTACAGCTGTTGTGGGCACTGCTGGCCCCTGTCCAGAAGACCAACTGAAAGGAGAGAGTGTTATGTTCTTCGTTTTAAATGAAGAAGCCTTTTGCAGGCCAAAAAAAAGTGTACTGGAGAAAATGGACTTTAAAAATAAGCCCAGTTTATGCAGAAACTGGCCCGCAGCCACGGATTAGCCCCCGAGGGCCTTCTCTCACAGCTCCAGATTGTACTACCCCAGCCCAGAAAACACAGCCCCACAAGTCTCAGGAAAAGCAATCGTGGACAAGACATGAGGCATGGCAGGTTTCGAAATGCCCGAGATGGGCTCTGAACACAAAGCCCAGCTAATTAAAAGGTGGTTGATGGCACCTCTGTCGGGAGGGGAGGAGCGTGTGGGTCCCTCCCCAGAGCTGTTCCCCCACAGGAGTAACGTGGGTGCTGGCACAGCCCTGCCCCACAGCTCTGCAGCCACAACCAGGCAGGATGCTCACACTGCCTTCCCTTGCTCCTCCCTCCAGAGATGCACCAGAGGTGCTACAAGGGGGCAGCTCCTCTTGGATGGTTGAAATGAAAGACTTTCTGCATGCACAGCCCAAGGAGCTGCACGAAGCAATTGTAGCTGCACTGACACAGCTTTGCCACTCTGCAGGGATTAACCACAACAGATCACTCCTTTTCTGATTTTAACATCACCAATACAGCCCAACAGATCAAATATTTTGGCAAGGGAAAGGGGCAGCAGGACTCTGTTTGCTGCTGATATCCCTGTGGTGGAGGGGGAGGCTGAAGGGATGTCCTGGGTATTCAGGGCTCTTTCTGTTGAAGTCCTGAGACTTTCTGTGAGATCCCACAGCTAAACACTGACACGACTGAAGCCACTCCTTCAGACAGAGTTATTATGGTGGAGACAAACAGAGGGAAGCAATGGATAAACACTCATTTCCACTGAACTTGGCCACTCGTTCATGCCTGGAACCTCCCCAGTTGCCACTACAGGAAAGGATGCAGGAAACACCACTCGGTGCTGGGAGATCAGACTTCCCTCTCAGCTGGCAAGTGAAGCCCTGCACTCTGGAGCACGAGTAAATGATGTGATTCCTCAGACAAGCTCCTTCTCACACAAAGTTCATCTTGTACTGCTGCTTCACGTTTGCTTTGTTTCATAAAGAGGGGCAAGAGAACCATCCCGAGCAGCCAGCACTCAAAATTTCCATGGCAGATTCCTCGGGAAGCAGAGGCAGCTCCAGCTGTGACCTCTGGGTGCAGTAACTCCAGGCATGCTCTGAGGCAAGGAGTTTATTTTGTACAGCGCAAATGCCTCTTCTTATATGATCCTAAGTGAGGCAGCGCCGGCCTCACTCGAGAGCCTCACAGTGCCTTCTGCACAGCTCTCCTCTCCTAAGGATTCCAGAAAGGAAGCCAAGTACTAAGGCAAGCTTCAAGCCCAGCAAACTCAAGGTCATTGAATTCCCAAGGAATCTGTGAATTAAGTGAGTTACTGCTGGAGTTCAAGCTTTTGTGAACCATACCAAGGAGCTGTTTAATTAAACAACTGTTCTTCTCCCAATCCTTTCTTGTTTGAGCAAGTAGAAGAGCTTAAAAATTACTTATTCATTTACAGTTTTTCAAACCAAGTAGCCTTTTAAGTATTTCCAGCTTGGCAACAGAAAGAAGAAAACCTGCAAAAATGAATGGGTCTTCAAAACTGGCATCGTGTACCTCCCCTCTGACCCCGAGCTTGACGATCTCATTACCCAAAACCTACACGTGGGAGCAGTCCAAGGCACTTGGGAACTGAGATCCTCCAGCCAGGAAGCAGAGAACCTCCCTCCTCCTGGCCCTGCATTAAACTGAGAGTCACCCTCCTGGTCTAAATGAGGACAGAGAAACCAGATAACACAGAATGTGCCCGTTTAGGATATTTGGATTTAACTGGGCAAACCTTAGGAGAGCTGGATGGGATTGTGAGGTTTGTTTCCAAAACATTCTGATTTGAAAGAAACAAAACCAAGTAAACCACCACTAAACATTAACAAATGTTCTATGCTATGGCTATTAAAGAATCAGAACACCGTAGGTGCTAATGACTAATTGTCATTGTGATTGCCTGAGAAAGTGTTCTCCAAAGTCGTTTCCAGCATGATTTCCAAATTACGAGTCCTGGTGCAAACTGCTGTGCTGCACAAGGCCTGCCCTTGCTCAAGGCTTTGACCCACGGGGCAAATGATTCAGCCTTCCCTCTGTCCCAGAGCCAAACAAAACTAGGGATACAGTGACTCGCCACTGATTTGTTCAGTTCAAAGCCAGACTCAGGGGTGATGCCAAACTACTTGCCCACCGAATATACTGTCTCAGGATTTCTTTCCCTTGTTGTCAACTCCACACTTCTCCTCTGCAGTACAGGCAGAGCACAAGAAAAACTGGCTTTTCATTACGAATTTCAACAGGCCCGTGAAAGACAGAGCTGCAGCCTTGCAAGTCTGTGTCTGCTCTTTCTCAGGCAAAGCGTTAGGATTCCAGAGGAGCAGCACATGACCCTTGGAGGGTAGTTTCTTGGAGATGACGAGCAGAAAGCTTCTGACACCCCAGCCAACATTTTCTTGGATGCTAAAAACAGAGTCAGAGGGATGCAGTCTCCTCTGAGCAGGGACCACAGAGAAGAAGACCCCTCTTGGACTGCTCTGTGATTTTCCACCATGTGTTTTCAAGAAGCAGTAATGTAATCATTTAGAAATACTTCTGTCCATGGAATTCAAAGATTCCTATTTGGGAGCTACTTTCCACATCCAGGGGTTTTGTAGGAGCTGAGAGCCATGAGGGATGATGAGCCTCTTTGGTCCACTGGGCGAGGCTAACACGAGCTGCTGCTTACAGGGGGGTGGAGAAGACAGACACCCTCTGCTTGGAGCCACTTCAGCTGCAGCCCAGGCATCCATTAACCCTCTCACCATCAAAAATCAGGCCAGAGCAGCACAGCCCCTGCCAGACTGGATGGGGTCCTGCAGCACATGGAGACAATGTCACGGTGACAGAGCTGAAGGACAGGATGGAACAGCCACATCAGCACAAAGCTCTGAAATCCCTCCTGAGCCTTTGCAGGAGATTACTGAGAAGTTAATTAGACAAAGATGCAGCCTCGCAAGAGCAACTGCTGCAGTTCTTCCCTGCGTGTGAAAAGGTAGGAGTGTGTTCTTAAAAACAAACTCCTTTTCAAGAGGTTCATCCCTCCCAGCTTAAGCAGAACCATTTCAGAAGAGGAGGGACACAGCCCCCTTTTTCATGGCAACAGGCCACGCTTGCTGTTTCTGATTCCTTGCAAAGATTTGTGTCAGGAATACATCCTTTGGAAAGGGGCGAGAGGGATGCTGGGAATGCTGAATAAAATCCCCAAGACAAGGCCAACTGCTGAACTGCTGCAGCCCTTCAAACCTGTGGTGCCAGGACAGCCTCAAAGGGACAGAGCATCTTCCATAATGCTAGTTATAAATCCATTTGCTTTATGCTTTCCTAAGAACTGAGGGTAAAAGTGCTTTTTTTTTTGCCAGTTGCATCAGTATCAGCTAATGAGAACTGACAGAAAACTGGAAATATTTAAGATGTCCAATTTCTGTGCCAGTGAACCCTCCTCCCAGCTGCCACGACAGCCGCTCCGTGGGTGCTGCTGCTGAGCCTCTGCCAGGCGAGCAGCTGGAAGAAGGGATGTTGTTCAGGATGCACTCTTGAAACCTCAGCCACTTCCAAATCGGTGGTGGCCTGTCCCTTGGAGGTGGCAGCTGCTGGGGGTACTGGAAACACAGGGCATGCCAGCGTTTTAATACACTGGCAGTGAGTTTGTTCCATCCACTTGGCCTTGCTGGCTCAATGCACACCTCGGGTGCCACTGGTGTCACCTGGTTTGCAACAGCACAGGGGACAAGATGATGGTGAACTGCTGTTGTGTCAACTGGATGGCACAGCCACCTCTCCCCAGGCTTGGATTTCAGTGAGTGCTCCAACATGGTGCTCCCCAACTGCTTTTCCCAGGGTCATGCAGAAGGCATCCTTTGTTGGCCACAGCTGAAGGCTGCAGGACACCCCTCCAAGGCACCCAGCAATGAAAGGGGAATGCACTCCATGATCCTCTGGCTGGCTCTCCTAAATCAAGCTGGATTTTAAATACTATCTCCTTTTATTCCTGTTAGTAGAAAACCAGACCGAGCCATGGAGTTCCTTATGAACTCCCACAGAGCTGGTGCCCAGAGCAGTTTGTGACGCAGGCAGATGGTCCCCACCTCCTCCTCCACCAGCCTGTGAGCTCAGAGCGGTCCTTCGCCTTCCAAATGCTCTTCCAGCCAGAGCCACCATTTCTGGAGCTGGTTTGAAGGCTGTCTGCGAGGGCCTGGACTCAACCCCCAGCTGGTTTCAGGGCAGGATGACAGTTTCCAGGGCTCACCAAAGCAGCACAGCATTGTTCTCAAGTGTGGGTACGAAACGCGCGCGCATTTCTTTCTCCGCCAAAAGAATTGTTCAGTAATTGCTCAGAGGAGGAGAGGGAAATAAAATCCCAAACCCTTGTTTTATGTGGAGAAGCCACATGTTCCAGGCAGCCCAGGAGGATGCACAGCTGAGCCCTGGCCCGGGGATAGCACAGCTTTGGAAGGCTGGGATGGGAAGGAGCATCGTGTGGATGCAGACAGGATTTCCACAGCGAGATGCCACGATTGCACAAGTGTTTTTCTAGTGCCTGTGTCAGTACCAAAAGCCTGAGTGCTGTTCTGTGCCGAGGTTCAAAGCAAGAGCTGCCCTTTGTCTCATCACTGGGAAACATGTGCACATCATCCAGCGCAGACGTGGCATCGCCAAAACCACTCCGTGACAAGGGCTCTGCCTCAAAGAGTCCTGCCATCTAAATTATGTGCAATACACAATAGTTTGGTGACAAAAGATACAGCTCCTTGATCAACGGAGGATCAGCAGAGGAGGTTTGCCCTCTGCTGATTATCAGAGCACTGATAATCTCTCAGGAATCTGACTTTCATGCCCTGTAAGCCAGAATTCCCATAAATTGTGCATTAATAGCTCTAACTACAAGCTGAAGCACAAGGGATAATATATTTTAAATTAGGCACTTTTTAGGAGAAACCAGTGATTTATTAATGCAAACTGGGGCCTCATTTGGATAGGGTTGGCAGGGTGGGTGCAGCTTCAATACCCCAGAAAGAAAAGCGGTGAAAGAAGGGAAAAGAGATGAAAGAAGGGAAAAGGGATGAAAGAAGGGAAAAGCACGGCTGCACATGCACAGGACCAACCCATTCCTCTGCAGTTTTATATATGTTCAGAACTAGAAGCAAGGCAACAACTTTCTAGGCAGCCCCAGGTTTTATTGTCCTCCTGTCAGTGGAACAACTTTCTCATTATTAAAACGAGCTGTCAGGCAGACTGGCATTTCCCTCCTCGCTGTGTCCAAGTCAGCCCGCTCGTTCAAATATGGTTAAAGATTTCACATAGTGTTGCTGGCTAACTGTATATGGTCTGAGGTTTTCTGGAAGTTTGCTGTCTGGCACAGCTTGGAAAAGGAACAAGCAGCGTTACTCTGCAGTGCCTCTTGCATGACACACAGTCTGTCAGAGAGGGTTCACCTCCACACGGGTGTTTAAGCCCTGCTGATGTTCACCATCCATCACCCAACCAGCTCTGACAAGGAGAATATTTAACTGCTGCTTCTGTAACGCTCAAAATTAAAAATGGGGTTGTGCTGAATGTAAATGCATTAGCCATTAGAAATGGAAAGGAAAAAAAACCCACTGCCTCAAATATTCCCCAGCCTGGGGAAGGATTTGCTACTCACACAACAGCCTGAACTCTCTTTTTAACATTGGCCACACGTACGAGGAGTTTTTTGGTGCCTTTGTGGGGTTTTGTTTGTTCCTCTGCTCCCAGCCTGGAGGACACTTTGTTCTGCTGGCTGCACCAATCTGCTGCCCGTGCAGTTTTGGGAGGGTGGACCTGGCTCCAACACTTGTGCCCATTACCTGCAGCCACTGTGGCTCGGTCCCTCCATCCCTCAGCTCCAGACTGCAGCCTGCAAGTCTCAGGTTGCACCCAGCTGGTGTTCCCTTTCCCTTGACCATTGCAGCCCTTCCAGATTTGGAAACCAGGCAGCTTGCAGGAATTTATCATTTTCATTAGACCTTCCCATACCCCACCAACACTTTTCACTCATCTGGGTCACAGGGGCAATGGGAGATCTTCTGGGTGGGGTTGTCTGCTGGCTCAAGGTCCCACTGCTTCAGGGAACCTTGTGGGTGCTCAATGCTGCTGAGCACCAAGGAAAAGGGCAGGGAGGGAGGAAAAGCCATGGCTGAGAAAGCAGAAGGAGCTTTAGCCAACAGATGGAGAAGGCCAGTGGAGTTTGCAGCTTCCTTCACCAGACAGCAAAGCCTTGTCTTCTTATGACCCATTTTTAGTTGCTGATCAAGGACATTTCAGGGATTTGACTCATGAATAGCAAATGACTTGTGCTGGGTTTGCCAAAAAGCCTTCTCCTTGCTGCAGGAAGGCTGGGCTGCTTTGAAGTAGCTCCTGAACCAAGACAATTTACAGCCTGACAGCTTAAAGGTGCATTCAAATGGGCCCTCGTGTCCTCGGGGTGCCATAAATCGCCGCGGTTCAGAGGCAGGCGGGCACCGGGAGGGCAGGGTGCATGGATGGGGACTGTGTTCTTCTGCTGTCCCACAAAGGCACATCCACGAGGGAGCCAGAGCCCTTCAATGGGGCTTTCAGAGGGACACACAGCACTACTTTCTGCTGCATTTTCCTCAGTACCCTTCTGAGATATCCTTGTGCCATCTGAACTGCAGGTTGTTCCCCGGCTCAGTGCGGTTTGGAGCTGGAGCCAACCTAAGGGCTCTGATGTGCACCCCATGAGCAAATGGTGCTCCCAACTCACAGCAGGCTCAGAAACCACTACCCAGAGCAAGTGTTTGGAGGCAGAGGGATGCACTGCTGACTCAACCCCGGGGGCTGCACCTTGTGTCAGACAGCAAAGTGGGCACTGACACACCATGGGAGTCTGAAATAGCAGCACTGTTTGACACAGCTCATCTAAGCAGGGCCTGGAGGCACCTCGAGAGCCTGGAGTGGGAGGAAGGTTCTGGCTCCACTCAAGGACGTGTGTCAAGGACATCCTCTCCAGCAACAACCTGAGCTGGGATGTCAAATCCAGCTTTAGCAGACTGTTCTCTAAAGCCTGCAGAAAGCTTTGCCTGTGCCCCAGGACCCTCACCCTTATTCAGGGCAGTTTGGGAGTTTTCCCATCACAGATCCAGCAAGCTGCTGGACTGTGCTTGTCACCAAGCCCTGCCTCTGCTGCCTTTGCCTCGTCTTGATGGGAACGCCAAAGTCAAACACAACCCACCCAGCCCCAGCAGATGTCAGAAAGCTGCCTGCCTCTCTTCAGCTCTCCTCTGAGGTCTGGCCTCCTGTCAAAAGCCTGAGGGGATAGTTTTCTTTTTCATTTTTAAGGCAATGATAAGATGTTCAAAGGCGCTTTTTTAATCTGTTTGGAGAAGGCAAATCTACACCTGGCCCAGAAGTGCTTCAATACACACCAGCAAATAAAAAATCTCTGTCTCTGAGAGGTTTGACCCCTTGACTTGCAAAATAATTATTTCCTCCCTTCACAGAAATTTTAACAGCTAATTCAGTAGTGCCACAGGAACACAGGCTACAAATTGACCCAAATCTGTTCAGCCTGCCATCTTTTTACTCAGCAAACTGTCAAAAGAGAACTTTTATTTTCCCCTCTGGAATGACATTTGTTTCTACAGGTCTTTAAGCCAGAATAATACAGAGCTGCTCTCCTGTTCTCCATGGAAACGGCGCATCATCGGATATTTCCCCCAGATAAAAAGGGAGAGGAGCAAATTCAGAGGGAGAGGAGAAGGCAGAAGGCACAAGGACAGATCGGAACAGAGGAGGCCAACTGACATCAGTGCTGTGCTGTCTCACAGCATTTCTTAAGCAAGCAGCTCCTTCTGGGTACTTTATGTCCTAAAAACACCCCAGCACGTCAGAGCAGCCGGTGTTGCGCAAAGATGAAGGATGGAAAGCATTATGCTAACCTGCAAACGTAGCTCGGGGCCCTGGTGCATCACGGGCTGCTTAGGATTAGAATTACCCACAAAAGCACCCAAAAATGCATCGCAGGATATTGAAGAAACCCTGATCCGGATATTAAAACTGGTCTCCAGAAAACTGCAAGGAGGGACTGTCACATCACGGTCAGACCACAAGCCTAACGAAGCCTAGGAAACAAAGCACCGTGACTAATTGGGAGCATGGTAAATCACACACGAGCCCCACTGAATCCCTCAGCTCCCAAGCACGTTTCTCCTCCTGGCTTTGGATGGGGGATGACAAAACACACGTGGTTTACACGACGTGTCGCAGTGCTTACAGCTCGATGTTGATTTCCAGCAGAAGTACTGCCTGTTCTTAAGGGCTGGGATTTCACACTCGGAGGATTTCTAAGAAAAAGGCTTTATGGTTGGGACTGAAGGGATGTGGCCAGAACCTGAAGACACAGCACACTTAGTGCTTGCCTTTTCATTACCCAAAGCACTGTCCCCTGGCACAGGAGGAGTGTCCTGTGGGCTCTGTGACCAACTGGCAGAGTAAGAACATCATCTCAGCACACGTAGAGTGTTTTTTTGCAACCAGCCAAGAAGCAGGTCAAAGAAAACCTTCCTGCCCTGAAAGTCCAGCTTACTGGGCCCCTTGCAGGTTGGATTTTTTCCCTCCCGTCTGCTTTGAATGGGAGAGAAACCACCCCAATGTCAGCCCCTCCAAAGGGATAAAGGGAAATTAAACAACCCTATGACATCAAAAAACAACACATCAAACCCCACTCTTGTCCACAACAGCTTCCTCATCTTCAGACAACTCCCACCAGTCCTGAGCCTGGAAACTGCCCTGGAAGGACATTTACCTGAGCTGGTGTGCCCTTGCTTTGGTCTTGCTTTGTGTGCCACCAGAGAGCAACCAGACAGGGCTCAGGTGGCCCATGGGCATGAGAAGGTGTGTGGTGACAAGAGCTGATGGCCACTCGAGGGGGCAGCTGGAGCTTTATGAGCTGCAGGGGATCACACAGGTCTGCCATGGCAGACAGGAAGGGGTGCAAGAAATTCCAGCCTGGAAATTTCCTTACAGGAAAAGAGGTATGCTGAGGAGGGAAAAAGAGCAGAAGACAGTATGGAGTCGTAATTTATGAGAGTAAAATGAGCTTGAGACTAGTGCTAATAATTTGTGCCCTGAGTGCTGCAAAATGCCAGAAAGAGTGAACTGTGTGAACTCACCATGGTTTGTAAGAGATGCACTAATTCACATCACTGCTGAATCATATCAAACCCAAATGTCAAATCCACTTCAAAGCCACTGCAGAGTTAGCCAGCTCTAGATTTGGTTTCTTTCTTCACTTCCAAGTTACAGAAACCATTACCCTGACAAAATGGTTTGGGTTCTAATGGCATGAATCTTTGGGCCATAACCATGAAGAAAAAACAAAATGATAATAATAATCTGGAGGCCTCAGTAGCAAACAAAAGAATGTAATCTTGATTCCCTTGCCCACTAAATAATTATGCTTACATCATGCTAAAATAAAAGTCTAAGTTTTGCTTTCTGTTATTAAAAAATACAAGGAAGAGATCAAACTGTCCATCTATATGGAATTATAAAACCAAGCCGTATATAACCCAGACCAAAGTATGTAATCAGAACATAACAAATGGAGTTTAATATTCAGAGGAAACCACAGCTCTGGAAGACATTTAAAGGAATATTTCCATTTTCCTAGGTACTATATCAGGTTCTTGGCCAGACATCTTTGATTGCCCCGTACTAAAAATACAGCCCCAGTTTCAGAAGACAAGAATTTTCAAAGCATGACGAAATGTGAAAGGTAATTGCAATGCACCGCTGAGCTATTTTATTGCATTATCTAACATCTTTAAAGAGCAGATTAGCTCACAGTGCAAACATTCTGGTTTCCCTGATGTTTGAGTGCTGGCATGGACACAAGCAGCAGGAACAGCCGTGCCTGCAGACGGGGGAGTGGTGCTGGGGAGCTTCTGGAGCAGCACGATGGGAAGCGCTTCCCATCCAAGAACTACGTGGAAGAGCCACAGCCCCTGTGTGAGGCAGCCCGGGAGGATGCTGGGAGAGGTGTGTGATGCCTTGCCAAGCCCTCCTGAGCAAAACTGAACCAGCCAAACATTTATCAGCACCGTGTGGGTCTTGCTGCTGATGTAAAACCAGGGGGAGTCGGGATGAGAACGTACTGGGGGTCTGCAGGAGCCCACAGAGCACTCACTGGTGGGCGAGCTGCCTCCCCACTCAGCTTCCCTCACTTAACCAGAGCTGCTTCTCTTCCCAGAAAGACAGGGCACAGCTCTAACGTGGCAATATTTTAAGAACTAAGGCTGCCCCAAATCAGAGAGACTCCGCTCTCAAGGAAAGTAAGACAAGCACAGCTCGAAACTGCAGCTGTGGGCAGAACAGAAGGGGCTCGCTCCACCTGCACCAAAGAACTGGCTGCAGTGGATTTGTGCTACACAGATCCCTGTTTACCTAGGAAATCCATATTTGCAGTGGCTGCAGTTGTGTTTCCCTTCTGCTCCCTCTGCCCTCCCACCTGTTCCAGCAGGGAGCAGGGCGAGCCCTCCTGCTCCTGCTTCAGTAATCCCAGAGACTTTCCCTTCCCCTCCATTCTCTACCTCATTAGCCCAAGAAACAGCTCCAGTTAGGGGACAAAAAGCAATGAGAAAGAATAATCACTGACCCAACTTTGCTTCCTTTGTGCTTTTGGGCTCAAAAATTAACTGCTCCTCTCCTACAGCACCAGGAAAACCCCTCTGGACGCAGCACCTGGGTGGATCCAGCATGGCATGGGATGCAGGGAATGAGCAAACATCTCTCAGGCAAGGAAAAGGGAGGGGAAACATCAAGGTCTTTCATTAAAAGGAGACAGCAGCCATATGATGCCACCATGCAGTATATGACACTGCAGTTTATGGCTCCATAAAGTCAGTCTGAAGCTCAGTTCAGATCCTGAGGTGTCTGTGAGCAGCAGTTTAAATGGAGGGTCTCAAACGTGACCTTCCAGAACTCATTTTAGACAAGATTGTGTTTTGAATGTTGTTTTTCTAAAATGTGCACAGTCTGCCATAAAAACCAGTCAGAGAAAGTACAGCCAGAATATGAGGTGTCAATGGTCAAGCATATCCTCATTAGAGGGTGGCCAAGTGATATTTATTTAAAGTGTTACGCACTATGAATTAAACATTTATTTTGTATCACCCAGTAAAATATCTGAACCTCATTTTGGCAGCTGTGCAAATTCTACCCTGACAGCATTGACGACTGACTGTACTTCCTTTGACTTTCATGCAGTCTCTCTTCTCGTTTTAAGAGAAAAACCTAAAAATCAAGAATGCCAAAAATGCAAACATCCGTGTATCAGCCCATGGTGTGCAAAAGAAGGACGAAAGCAGATCACCCCTCAAGACATCATCTCTATTAAGGTCGCAGATGGAATTACAGCATGATAATTAAAGTCTTCAAAGGCTTGGCAACCTCATCCTGTGACTCTTCTAAAAGATCTGGGAACACAGACCTTCTGCTCCCGGGTTGGTGGCCTGAACAGGGACCATATTAAACAAAATCTTGGACATCTGACCATCAGTTCCTTTTCCCTCTACGGAGAGAATGAGCCTCACAGATTTTGGCTCCATCCCCCCTGCAGATCCTCCTGCCCAAGGTGGCTAAACCTAGAGATGACAGTCTGCAACAAACTCAGGTCAGCCTGTTATTCATATTTCCCCTGAAAAGTCTGAAGAGTGTTTTGGCATGGTTTTAACAAGATTGCAAGATTTAGTCCATTCCAAATGCTCTCTGGACCACAGGGCAGAGCGGTGCTGTGTGTCAAGAGGTCTGGCTGGTTAGCCATGCAGAAGGTCTCTGCTGGCCACCAAAGCTGGTGTCAGAAGTAATTCCCATCCCAGGACAGATGGGAGACTAAATCCTTCCCTGAGAGCCTCTCCTACTGCAATGTGGGATATGCCTCTCTCTCAGGACCACTTAATCAATCATCTGTCTGTGGAGACGATCAGGAATTAACCTCTCTCTCATCTCTTGGATGGAGAATTGGACCAGGCTGAAATGCTTGAGTTAATACAGACATACCTGGGTGAAACTCAACAGCCTGTGACGCACATGAGATCAAACGAGCACAGTCCAGCAGGGGACAGGACTAAGTGCTCTACAAGGTACGACTCCAAATGCAAACCTCCTGCTTTTCCAGTCGCTTACACTGTGGGCAGGAGAAGTGGATTCAGAGTAGTGGCTGTGGGTCTGCACCAGCTGCATTGCTGCCCTGCCTCCCTCCTGGGCACAGGGGAACACAGCACAGCAGTGCCAACCATGAGCATCCCCTTTCCTAAGGAGGATTGGCACGGCACCCTGTGGAAAAGCCATTGCCAAACACTGCGCTAAGCCAGGCACCAAATACTGCCAGGAATGAGCCGAGAGCAGCCACAGCCTCCCCATCAACGTGGACAGGCGACTCCCGTGGCCCTGCGAGGACACAATATTCCTCCAGACACCGGCCAGGACAGCATTTTATGCCGCTTGGGTAATGACACCGGTTTGGAGCGAGCCAAGCCTCAGCCCTGGAGGATAAGCACTGGAGAGCAGGAACTCCAAGCTAAGCTGTGGGCACAGAAAGTGACTTGGGATTAAGCAGCGTTTTGCTTTGCTTAGACTATTATCCTGGGTGGAGCACAGCAGCTGGGCCAGATATCCCTCAAAGGCACTTTGCTGTGCAGTACAGCTGGATCCTCCAAGTTGTGTCAGGGCTGGAGACCAAAAAAACTCCTGGTTTGATTCTAAAAGAGCAGGGGAGTGGGAATGCTGACTCAGGATTTTAGTTTTTCCCCCCCGTGCCCCACCACATCCCAGCAGTGCTAGAAAGGTGCTGTGTTCCCACACCCACAGCAAGAGGATAAGGAACAAGCAATTTTTTGGGGCTCACTGAGACACTCAATGCACCAAACCTCAGCAAACTGTCATTAAAATCAGCCTGATTTGTGTCCTGAGAAAACCAGCCCTCCCTACCAATTTCTTCCCCTCCTGGAAGAGCTGCCAGGAGCACAGGCTGCCTGAGCTGTGCTGAGATGTGGGGAAGCTCAGCAGACAGCGGGATGAGCCTCCCTAAATGAGAAGCAGCAGGTTGGGAACCGTGGGGGGAAGGGAAAGGAAGGGATGAGAGAATGAAGCAGATTACTGGTGGTGGCCAAGGCTATACTCACTATATAGAAAGGACATGAAAGGCTTTACTTAAAGTGCCAACGTCAGTTCAATGTATTTAAAAGGAT
The DNA here is from genome assembly GCA_013396655.1 of Campylorhamphus procurvoides. Taxonomy (NCBI): domain Eukaryota; kingdom Metazoa; phylum Chordata; class Aves; order Passeriformes; family Dendrocolaptidae; genus Campylorhamphus; species Campylorhamphus procurvoides. Next base: position 68,022 of record WBMV01000966.1, on the reverse strand, counting down.
TCAAACAAGTCCCACCGGTGCAAAACAGCCCGCAGGAGCTCTGTGTTTGTGTAATTTAATGGCTCTTTGTTCCCTGAAGTCAAAAAGCAGCAGCAGATTTCGGAGAGTCCCTGGCCAGGCCCTGCACAGCTTCCAGGACCAAACAGCCACCTCTGGAGAGTGCACTGAACTAAGGAGGGGCAGCTTGAGTTAAAGGGCTGTTGTAAAATAAACCCTCTGATAAGGGCAATTAATGCTATCCTAATTATGTCTTTTCCCATACTCCCCACTATTCGTGCTGGCTGCCACGAAGGCAACTCCTCCTCCCAGGCAAAAATAAGAAGCTACAAGCGAGGTGGGGACTTTAAAAACACACTTTTGCCAACTTCTTTTCAATCCAGCGTACTGAATACAAGATATAAAAAAACACTCTGCAGCCTTTTGTTCTGGGATGTATTTTTATTACTGGCAAACCCATTAGGCTTGAGGTTTTCTTATTTTATCTTTGCTTTCAGTTTTTTGGGGTGGATTTTTCTTTTGGGGGGTAATCAAAATGGCAATAGTTTATTATATGCTTTGAGGTTTCCTGTACACAAAAAGAAAAAAAGGCTGTGCTACTATTCCTGTCTCTAATTCATCCCTTTTGCTTGCTCTGCTGTGGGCAAGGCTTCAAATCATAACCAGCAATTTTGTCTGCCTCCTAGTTACCAAAAATGACTGCTGCACCCACTGGTGATTCACAGACACACATGCACTCATGTTTGGTACCAGGACATCCATCTGAACCAGCAGATGCCTGGCAGCTCTAACTTCTGTTCATTACAAAATGAAAGCAAGCCAGGCTAAAAAGTCTCCCCGACAATCGGGTGGAAAACACACAGACACTTTCAAAGGGCTTTTAAGCTGATTAGTTGGAATGGTATTTTCCAGCCAAGGGGAGGATACTGGAACACCACACATCCTCGAGATACGTTATCTGAGATGAACCATTCTTTGCCAAAATGGATGTCTTCAAAGCCAGTATCTGGTTATTTGTAAGGAAGACATGGAGTGGGAGAGAAACCCTTCCTGCATCAGGGTATTTGAACAAAACTTCAGCTCCAGTCATGCAGGATGTCCCTCAACCTGTCTGGAAGGTCACCCTCCAGCTCAGCATCCCCCTCAAACACGCTGAGGTGCTGCCCAACACCGAGCTGTATGTTCATCTCCCACACCGTATCTGCAGAGGAACATGCTCATTTACATCCCCAGAACAATAGAGAAATTAACGAAGATGACTGCAATTCGCAGAGCCTTGTGTCTGCAGCAGTGGAAAGGTCAAACAAATTAATGCTCTGAATTCTGGGCAGAGATCTCAAGCTGGCTCTCTAACATTTGCAACACAAGGGAATAATTAGAAAACATCCATCAGCTCCATTTCCGCTGGAAACCCGTTGCTGTGAACATGGTGATGAGCTGTCCTCTGCATAGCGAGATCTGCTGTCAGATTATGGTCAATTACTTCTCCTCAAGTATTTCAACTCCCAAACACAGACTTGACTTCCTCCAGCTCTCAGATCTCAGACCCACTGGCCACACACAACACCCCTCACAGAAAGAGCCCCAAAACCCCACCAAGCCTGCAGGAAAGCCAGGAGGGGGAAATGGTCCCTGAGTTAAAAAAAATCTCTAGGTCCTTTAAAAAAACCCCAAACATCACAGGATTTCCACGCTGAGCACACACAACCCACAGCACCTCCCTCCTCTAGCTGTGAAGTCATAATCCAGAGCTCTGCCCTCTTTTACAAGGAAGCATCCTGCTGAGCCCAGAGGATGTTTTTGGACTGGGGGACAGGAGAAATGCAGGATGCTGCTGTTTAAAAAGCACATTTTGTAGGAGCTGTTCCATGTGAGAGTTTGCACACCCAGGCGTTTCACTCCCCACAGGGCTGGCACAAACTTATTTTTAGCAGACCAAACCAACCTGTCCCCCCTGGGATGCAGAAGGCTGCTCAGAAGAGATCTGCTGGTTTGGCTCTGCCTTGGAACTCCAGGCTTTTTTAGCTCACAGCTGAGCAGGAGACTGCCAGTTTCTGGGAATCTGGGTAGGGATCCATAAACCTGTGCCATGTCCCCAGCTACACTGTGAGGACAGTGCCAGCAAAGATTCAATGCAGGAGCCTCAGCAAAGGAGACAAAATCCCTTCCTTACCAGTCTGTTTGGGCTGTATTCTGGATCTGTGCTGAACACAGTGTAGGCAACACAGGGATGTTTCAGTTTTTGAGGAGCAGGGCTGAGGTAAGGACTGTTCTGCTCCTCATCCCACCAGTGAGGAGGCTGGAGGGGGAACAAGGGGTTGGGAGGAGACACAGCTGGGACAGCTGACCCCGACTGACCCAAGGGATATTCCAGACCATATGGCATCATGCTGAGCACACAGAGCCGGGGGAAGGAGGAGAATGGGGGGATGTTTGGAGTGATGGCATTTAGGCATGATGGAGCTCAGCTTTCCTGGGGATGGCTGAACACCCCTGCGATGGGAAGTGGGGATTGAATTCCTTGTTTTGCTTTGTTTGCAAGTGTGGCTTTTACTTTACCCCTTAAACTGTGATTATCTCAGCCCCGCAGGTTTTTCTCACTTTTGCCCTTCCAATTCCCTCTCCCATCCCAGCAGTGGGGAGTGAGCCAGTGGCTCTGTGGGGCTGGGGCTAAACCACGACCCCTGGCAAGGAGAAAGACATGATCTGAAGAGATGATTTAATATCACAGTCTCTTCTGACCCAGGAGAGCTCCCAGAGAGAAACCACAGGGGAAAAAAGAGAGGAGAAGCCCACAGGAAGGATTTCCCCACTGTGCTGTTGCCATGCAGGCAGCGATGGGACAGGTGAACCTGCCCAGTGCACAGCTCAGCTCTCTGCTTTCTGTGGGTCTGTGTGTCAGTTCTGAGCTTGCACTGAACCAGCTTCTCCAGTGAAGCTCCTGAATCCCCCATTTGAGCAACCTGGCCCAGTGGAAGGTGTCCCAGCCCATGGCAGTGCCTTTGGAACCAGACAGTCTTTACAGCCCAAACCATTCTATGGTTCTGTGTACTAAACTTGCTCCCCAGCTTTTGACAGACACAGGGATCAGCAGCAGAGTCCCACCTGGAGCTTCAAGCTCCAGGTCCAGATCTGCTTGGATCCAGGATTCCCAAGAACAGTCACCTCCATTCTGCACCATCCCTATGCTGAAATGGACACTCTTAAGCCCACTCAACTCACTCCCTGGCCCAGGAAAGCTCACAGCCAATGCATATTTTTATTTTAGCATGGTTGCCAAGGCTAATATTGATATCTGGCCATAATCCTTCCTAACCCCATGGAGGGCTCTGGCAGATCAGCATGTTGCAGCAACAAGGTTTAGGGGTTAATGGATGCTCCATAACAAACTTGCCCTTGGAAGCTTTAAAACGTGTTTCTTCTCAAATGTCCTGGTGACATTCCCCACCATGCCATGCCCTTTCCATGCTGTCCATCCCAGCAGCCAGCTGCTGCACTGCCCTTGTCCCAGTTTCCCAGTTTGTGCCCCTTTCCCCCCAATTTTTCTTTTTAATTTCATTCAAAGTGTTTGTAAGTGCTGGGTTTGCTGAAGCTCCATTACCTAGAATTGGCACCAAAAGAACAGAAAAAAAAAAAAAAACCAAACCAAAAAAGCCAGACTTTTCTGGTTTTGGAAATAAAAATGTTTTGGCTGCCAAAGAAAAGAAGGAGTTACACCCATATAAAGCTTTCACTTAGGGAGAATTAACACAGCCAACTGTTTTTGGATGGACTGCCGGATAACTACAGCATAAAAAACAAAAAAAGAAATAAGCAAAAAGAGTCCCAAGGCCTGTCCTGTCCCATTAGACTCATTCCAGCTTCCACTGGGTTCCTGTTCACTGGAAATGCTCCGTCACCTCTGTCTAGACTGCTCACCTGAGTTTTTACTGGAAGAAGTGCTGAGATGCACCTTCCAGGGCCATAAACCCTTCCAATCACACATCTAGAACACACATACAAGCTGTATTTTATACACTTGCAATATTTTATAGATGTGTTTCTAGTATCAACTCTGGTGAAATTCCCTCCTATGCTATTTCCTTGATGACCACCACTTCCAACATTCCCACCCACAAAATGCTTCACAAAATGCCCCTTTAAAACAGAGGTTGCATGTGCAATTCCTACCATGACTTACTCCCCATGCTATAGGATCCTGGCTCGATCCCTGTCCCCTCCCATGTGCAATTCCTAGCATGAATTATTCCCCATGCTATAGGATTCTGGCTGGATCCCTGTCCCCTCCCATGTGCAATTCCTAGCATGAATTATTCCCCATGCTATAGGATTCTGGCTGGATCCCTGTCCCCTCCCATGTGCAATTCCTAGCATGACTTACTCCCCATGCTATAGGATTCTGGCTGGATCCCTGTCCCCTCCCACAGAGCCAGTGAAGCTAAAGATCTGTCCAGGAGGACACGTAATCCTGCATGTAACACTGCTGAACACACAGCCAAACTATCTCAGCTAAACTCCCAGCCTGGGCTAATCAGAGATTTTATTCCCCTATTATCCAACTGCTGATTTCATTACAGACTCTATGCATTTTCTCCTTTAAATTCCCCAATAGTCATTAGCCATAATTAAGCAATGATGATACAGAAGACAGAAATAAGAGGTTAAGCAGAAGGGAGTGTCTTTTTTTTCCCCTTTTAACAAGTCCAGTGCCAACATCCATACTCATGAGTCAAAATTTTCACAACTGTCCAGCAAAAATATGTGTCAGGGGACAAAAACCCTGGAGAAATCAGGGGGTTTTGTGCCCCCTGGGCTGCAATGCTGAGTGCACATCCCATTAGCTTGTTTCTGCCTGTGCTATGTAAGAGGATCTGCTTCAACATCTCTCCTTCTGTTGACTCACAGCACAACAGGGACATGCTGTTTGCCACCTTGACACAAATGACTTGTATTCCAGCAGGACAGGCTGTCAGAGGGGCTGACAGGCTGGATTTCAGTACTCATTTCACATCCTCTCTTTCCTGCAGCTCTGACATCCCTCACCCTGGCACTGCAAAGGGTCTCACTGCTGCTCTCCCATCGTTCTGTACCTTCTGCTGTCACCTGCTCCCCAGAAACACAGCAAAGGATTTGAACATGGACCAGACCAGCCACTCAGCCCCTTCCTCTGACAAAGTGGTGAGAGATGGAGGACTCTCTGTATGCACGTAACTCTCACCAGCAACACGAGCTGAAGAGAACACATTAAAATGCATCATCTGCAATTAAAAGCATGCTGACTTGAATTTTTCCACTGAAAAATAATAAAAAATTCAGCTCCTGAGTACGTCTCCTTTCCTTCCTCCCCGATTTGGAAGTCTCAGATTCTGAATAATCATTATTCTGAATAATTTGCCCACAGGCACAACCCTGAGACTCCTCACAAACTAGGACATCTCAACCTTATTCAAAATTCCCAAGTGCTGCCCTAACTTTGCTTATCAAATGTCTGATTCCAGCAGCACTGGAGACAATCAGTCTCTGCACTGGTGGCTCAAGTATCGCACGCTGTTGCTCAATTTTGTCCTGGGCTGTGGGGTTTTTTTTTTTCTGGTTTCCTTCAAAAAAAATAAACCAAAAAGGCAGCAGCTGTTCCAGCAGACAGACAGCTCCCGGATTTCCCTCGATGTGCGTCAGCGGGATGATGCACGCTCCTTCTCCAATCTGGCGGCCATCCTTCAGACAGAAGGAAGCAAGACCGTGGTCATATCTAAGCTACTGCAAATCTTGGCCATAAGCTGCAAAAGTGAGGCAGACAGACAGCCTTCCGTGCTTGCACTTTCTAAAAATGACTCAGGAAAAGCCACGACAGTGGATAGAACGGTTTAAGCCAGCCAGTCAAAAACAAGCCAGGGCAGAACAGCACTGCCAACGTTGCTCCACTGTGTCATTTCACACTCGGGAAGGTCTTACAAGCATTTGCAGAGCCTTAAATTAAGCCATTAGCAGCAGACTGGGCAGTGTGTAGACATTCACCACCACTGCTCAGCATGGTGAGTCTCCAAGCCCTGCCTTCCTACAGTCATATTCTCCTTAGTGCCTTTAAGAGAGTATTTTCAAGCACAGCTTCACCTTTAATTAATGCAAGATGTACAATAACTCTGCATCCTCTTCCCTCCCCAGAAATATTCAGCCTGAAGGTCAGTTTATCAGTTTCATACTGAAAACCCAAGACACAGCCAAGAGCCCAAGCTGACACTGCCGGGGCCACAGAAAGCAGTGGAAATGCTACAACAGACATTTACACACATCTCTGCTGGAAAATGCCAAGAGAAGCAGTATCTCTGCTCTGGGCCCGCTGCTTCCCACAGAGTATGACCCAATCACACTGAAGTCAATGAAAATTTGTCATATCCTGTGAGGGAAGAGTTTCCCCCATGAGACAGAAGGGGCGAGGGAGCTGTCGGTGTGTCCTGATGAGGAGCAGCTGATCCAGGAAAGCAGCCAGACCCCAGATATCCTGACATCAGCTGATAAACCCGAAATTAAACTATTTTGCCCCAAGCAATATTCTGACAGGGCAAACCCACATCCTTAGCAGACACCTTCTCGACCACATGCACTGCTGGCATGCTGAGAAATGTGACAGGAGTTCACCTAAAAACGTCTCAGGTGTTAACGCCACACACACACGAGTCTTTGCCCGGCAGCACTCAGAGGGTCAAACTAAATATCACTCACAAGCCAGGAATCTTTGCCAACACTGCAACCCATATCTATGCTGCATGTGACAACAAGCTCTGTTTCGCTTCCTCGCCACCTCCTGCCTAAAAATTCAGCCCAGACAACAACATCCTCAAGCTGTGCCCAGCGCAGGCAAGCCCAGAGAACCCTTCCATTCCTCTCACACCAGCTCCTACTTGACGTTCCTTCAAATCATGACTTAAAAAAATCCACCCTACCTACCCCCAGAAGGCTCACCACAACTCAGATTTTAACAAAATGCAACACTAAACCCAACCCAACCAGAGTGCCATTAAATAGGTGCAAGTGGCCAAACTTGCAGGCGATTTGGCCATGCAGTGACAAGCCAGATGTTCCCCGTCCGTGCCTCCCTCCCTCCCTCCCACCTCCTCACGGCATTAGTCACTCAGAAGACATCAGAACAAAGCCACATTCAGGCTCGCCAGAGCAGGTTTTGTTTGCTTCAAGACCACAGTGGTAGACAGCTGTTGCACATTTTCCCCTGAAGTCTGAGTGAGGTCCTCACAAGATTCATGAAGCTCTGGTCAGGAAGGACCTCAGAAGGGCTCCAGCCCAAAGCCCTGCTGGAAGTGGGGCTGTGGCACAGCTTTGAACCTCATGAGCTTCACTGTGTGGCCACTGCTCCTTGTACCATCAGGCATTCCCAAAGAGTTTGGTTCTGTCACCTTCACAGCTGCCCTTCAAATAGTCGTGGGTGGCTGTGAGATGAATCTGTAGCCTCATCACCAGAGGAAACAAGTCCAGCTCCCTCACCTCCTCCTTGGAGGACACCTGTGACTAACAGGTCTTTGGTCATCTTGGTGGCCTTCTGCTAAACCCTTTGCAATTTCTCCATGACCTTTTTGAGACAAGGGGATAATATTTTAGGTGTATCCCATCAGAATCAAACTGAGGTGGTATGAACTTCCCTCATCCTGTCAGCCAGACTTCCAATGTAGATAACTAAGTTTGCTTCCAAATATATTCTTTGTATAATCCCCCCTCAACCCTTCCTTGACCTGAAGGATCCATGTACACATTAAATCCCCAGTGATATCCTAGGACATCAGATTGAAGGATTTCTCCTCTGTCACCTGCTCTCCTTATTTAAAAAGTGGTAAATATGCATACACATGCATAAAACTCCAGGTAACACAGCACTTCCCTGCCTTGAAGGTGAAGGGAATGTTAAGTTCATTGTGAAGCAGCCACTAGAAATGCAAAAGTAACATCACAATATCAGCAAGTGCCTTGCACTGAACCACTGCTGTTCCTTGCTCAAAGCTAACTGTAAGGGTATTAAATATATTTAAAGCCTAAGGGTTACAAACAATTCAATTTGGAACACTTTTAATTTTAGACTAGATACAAACTGACCTTTATGCAATCAGAACAAAAGCAGGGCAGTTTAATCCATAATGGTTTTCTCCCCTATAAATAGGCATTTAATCAAGAGAGGACAAAACATGGCATGCTGGAAAACCACTGAAATCAGATTTGGCAAGCAAAGCCCTAGTCTTCCTTACTTTCTGCATTAATTTAGGAAAATGAAGGAAAGAAAGAAGCCCTGGAGTTCCTTCAGAATAGTTGTTCACCTTAAGGGGGATGTAAGGAGCTGCTGTTCCTTCTCACACCTTCTTTTGTACAGTTGTTGGAGGGTTTCACACTCAGCAGCACCACCAGGACCTTTGCTCTCATGGGCTAAGAAGGGGCAATCCCCCAGAACTAAAACAGGGGAGGGTTGGAGTTTTTTGGGTTTTCCTTTTAAATAAGTAGTAATTCATGTGTTAAGTCAAGCTGCATGAAGAGAAAGCAGAGCCAAAGTTACAGAACACACTCCCAGGATCACAGAATCTGTCAGGTTAGAAGGGACCACAGTGGGTCACCTGGTCCAACCTCCCTGCTAAAGCAGGTTCAGTGTTCAGCTTCATCCCACACCACATCCCAGCTCAACCCTTTCAGCTGATGTCCTACAAAGCTCTGTTGAGGAGAGAAGCAGTCCAAAGGTATGCAAGGATCAGTCCTCCCAGAAAAGCAGGGGAACACACAGCTGGAGAGCACAGACTAAAGAAGGGGTGGAGGTGGGGAGCACACATCTCTCCCTCCTCCACAATGCCTGTCTGTTCTTCCCTGCAGCTTCTCCTACACTCTTCAAAGCAGGCTCAGCCCCGAGCCTGGCCGTGCTGGGAGCTGCAGGTCTGCAGCCCTGCCATCCTGGCACCCATCCTGCCTTCCAGGGAGGACACTCTGTGCTGGGAAGGTGCACCTCCCCAAGCAGTGAGCGTGCTGCCCCATCAGCGTGTGCTGGACGTGCCCCAAAGGGATGTGTTTACACCTCAAGCTCACCCCAGTGTCCCCAGGGTGTCACCTCTGAGGGCTCCCATGCACTACTAACCACCACATCTCACTGCAAGGGCTTTGTTCTTGTTTATGGCTTCGTGGACCTACAGCTGTTTAAAGTTCTTTTTACCCCCCCCCTTTTTTTTTAAAGAAAGGGAAGATGCTGACAGTGCAAGTGACCACCCAGGCTTTCAAAGCACTGCAGGAGGCCAAAAAGAAAAGTCACCCATCAAGCTGCTTGTTATCCTGATGCCTCTTTAGAGGAAAGGCAGTTCCCACAATCAGCCCTATTTACTGCAGGCTGTAATTTTGCCTGCATGGCAGGACAAACTCCTGGATACTGCTCTAGTTGCACATGAATGCATTTGAGGCAATATGTAAAACTAATGAGGACAGGCTCTGGGTCTCTCCCCTGCAAATGTTCAATGTCCATGTGCTGACTGTCAGTTTGAATGGACTCACACAACGTGTGTCAGTGTGGAAGATGCAAATGGCCAGCCTGGTTGGGAAAAACTGTGTGTGTTATGGAGCTAAAGGAGTGATAAACCTGTACCTTTTAACACCTCAGCCTCTATCTCAGGACCACAAACCCCATGAACAAGAGCAGTTTTACTTGGCGTGAACATGGATGACTGAGCAAGACGACACGTACAAGGAAGGCAAAGGTTTCAATCTCTTCTGAAAATCTGTGCCCTAGTAAGCCAATGACAGGGAACATATGGCCCCCAGCCATATTATTTGTTCTAGTTTATTATGCATAGCACAATGCAGACAGCAACAAGCGCGTGTCAAGATGTGGCCTGTTAAATGTGTTGAAAGCATTTACTGGGCCAGTAGCAATGAAAAGGTTCCCTACCCTTGTCTTACACAGATAGAGGTTTACCACACAGCCCCGATGTGAACGCGTTGCCCAATTTGCAGCCAACAGCCCCAGGTCTCCAGTGTTTTATGAGCAAGCAGCTTGGACTCCTTCTCTGCGATCCATGTGAGCGATTGCAGCCGGAGTTGCACGGCCAACGGCAAGGGCCAGTTGCACAAGGATTGCAAAAGGGTTGCGTCTTCCAGCGGTTACCAAATGGCAAACTCCAGTCCAAAGGCCCTTTAAGAAGCTTCAGGAAGTGTAACAGAATGAGTCAGGCCAGGAGGGACCTCCAGAAACCATCAAGCCCCACCACTCTGCTCAAAGGAGGGCAGTTCAAGCAGGCTGCCCAGGACTCTGTCCAGTGGGGTGCTGACTGTCTCCAAGGATGGAGACATCTCTTCACAGCCCCTGTGGACACACAATTCCCATGTCTGACCACACCTGCAGTAACAAAGTTCTATCTTAGGTTGAAATGTAATTTCCTGACTGCCAGTTTGGACCCTCAGCCTCTCACCCAGACACTGAGCACCACTGAGGAAAGGCTGGATCCATCCTCTACACGTTGATGACATCCCCCCTATTCTCCTTTCTCCAGGCTGGCCTGCCCCACTTGTCTCCACCTCTCCCCAGATGCTCCAGTCCTCTCACACCTTTCTCCAGGTGTGTCACTGGACTCCAGGATGTTTGTGTCTCACTTATACTGGGGAGCTCAGCACTGGACCCAGCCCTCCAGATGTGCCTCACCAGGGCTGAGCAGAGGGAAAGGCCTCCTGGCAACCCTCTGCCCAGCACATCCCAGGATACTTCCCATCTTCATGCAAGGACATCCTGGTGCCTCACGTGGAACTCTTTGCCCAGCACATCCCAGGATGCTTCCCATCTTTGTGCAAGGACATCCTGGTGTCTCATGTGGAACTCTTTGCCCAGCACATCCCAGGATGCTTCCCATCTTCATGCGAGGACATCCTGGTGTCTCACATGGAACTCTTTGCCCAGCACATCCCAGGATGCTTCCCATCTTTGTGCAAGGACATCCTGGTGCCTCACATGGAACTCTTTGCCCAGCAGGACCCCACACCCCTGCCTGCAGTGCTGCTGCCAGCCAGTCAGACCCCAGTTACCTGTACAAACTCAATAAAGCTACAAGACTCCTTTCACATCTAAAGACTCCTTTCACATCAGCCCCCTCACCCTGGTGAGTATTTGCCCTCACGTAGCCAGAAAATCCAAATGCAAACAGCTGACTCACCAAACATGTGGCAAAACCCCAGGCCTGCCCAGAGCCTCACCCACTGCATTGAGCTGTCAGAAAAGGCCACCAGTGCAGACACCTGAAAGGTCCTTTTCTTGGTGGGGGACAAAGTTCAGATCAGATATGGATCACAAAAATCAGTCTAACCTTGCAATCGGTGTAATGCTGTAATGGATGTAATTAACAGCACTTTGAGCCATTGAAGGAAGAGCACATGGGGAAATAACACAGCAAAACAACAGGTAATGACAGTGTTAGCACAGCAATTACTGTTTCCAGGTTTAAAAGCCAACGGGAAGGTAACAAAGAGTGAACCAGTCAAATCAAAGCTAGAGACAGCACATCAAAAAAACCCCCTCAAACAACCTTAGAATTATCTCACTACAAATTTGCATTCTCTCTCCTGGAGAAGATGATTACAACCTTTTGATCTCTGCAGGCAAGACAAATTATATTATCATGATTAAAAATTCAGGTCCTTCTGTTGCACCAGTAAGTAGGACACACACAGGGTACAGGGCTGTGCTGGGCCCTGCCACAAAGGTGCACAGCAGCATTTCTGTCCTAAGAGAGCTCTGTTTCTGGTCACAAAAGAATGGAAATCATAAGCTGCCATGGCTTAAGGGATGCTCAGCTCCTTCACCCAGAGTGTGAGGACCAGCTGACCAGTGCAGGAAAGGCAAAAGCAGCTCTCCCAGAACTGCACACACCCATCATTTGATTTCTAGCAGCACGTGTAAAAGGGGAGGGGGAAAATGAAGTGAATTTTACCAAAACCTAATTGGGAAGGGAAACCAAACAAACTACCACATCTCTCCTTTTCCTTTCAATAAAGGCTCCCTCTGTCAAAGCCTTAACATCTTGTAAGTGCACGCCAGCAAATCCATTTAAAGCTCAAACACGGAATTTTCTTCTTCTGTGATCGCACAGCAAAAGAGATTCTTCCTTTGTCGTGCTGGAAGGACTCAGGCTGAAAACTGGCAAGAACCAAATTTTAAAGCTGGGTCAATACTTCCCTCCACCTTTTCATTCTGGTAGGGTCTTGCTAGCACCCTTCAGTGTGAGTCAAAGGGGATTAGCGAGAGGTTCAGGAGCAGCACACGGAGAAAACTAGAAGTGTTACCTTTGGTAATTACCAAGACAGACTTTCATGATGTTACCATAGGAATTAATCCTTATATTAATGCTTAAAGTATGAACAAAGCAAGGACTCTGGAAAACGCGATGGGGGGAAAGTGGTAGCAGTTCACCACTGCAAGGCATTGATTGTCACTTAGGGGACAAAAAAAAGACATCTTGGGAGCCCTAAAGAAATTGTGCTGTCCCAAACAGGGGGAGCTCAAAACCAGAGCCACTTTCTTCCTTTCCCAACTTCTTGAGTGAGGAGCCAACCTACCTAGATTTTTACAAGTCTCCAGAACTGAACTCCTTTCTATACAGCTTTTTGGAAACACACGCCAGCAACACAGAGCACTCTTGAGCAAACCACATAAACTACGAGGCAATGAGACGTGAAGAAAAGAGTTCCTTCCAAATTCTGCAGGGTTGCTCTGAGTACAGGCAGAGTTTGGCACCACACCAAGACCTAAAACAGGAGGAAGGCGTCGGAGCAAATGCAAAACTGCATCTTTGAAAGATTAGAAATATCACACATCCCCTTCAGATTGTTGCTTCAGAGCAAGCCTGAACAGCACCTTCTGAAGCTGGGCAAACCTCAAGGAGGCAGAGAAGGCAGAGGATGCCACGAGGCTGCTCAAACACAGCCCTGTGTGTGTGCAGGAGGAGCTGCAGGGCATGTGCCTTCAGTCAGCTCGCCAGTTCACTTAGCCCTCTTCACACCCAAGAGGCTGGTGAAAGCAGGGAGGAGGTTTTGCTTGTAGGGGTGTTGTGTGAGCCCACCTGACACCTCTGCTCTGGAGACAGGCTGGGAGAGCTGGGGCTGTTCAGCCTGGGGAAGAGAAACTCCAGGGAGGCGTGAGAGCCCCTTCCAGTGCCTAAAGGGGCTTTTGACGAGGGCATGGAGAGATAGGACAAGGGCAGGGTGAGATATGATATTAAGAAGGAATTTTTCCCTGTGAGGATGGGCACAGGGTGCCCAGAGAAGCTGTGGCTGCCCCAGCCCTGGGAGTGTCCAAGGCCAGGTTGGATGGGGCTTGGAGCAACCGGGGCTGGTGGAAGGTGTCCCTGCCCATGGCAGGGCATAGGATGAGATGAGTTTTAAAGTCCCTTCCAACCCAACCCAGTCTATGATTCCATGACTGCTTTTAATAGAAAAAAATCCTCTGTAAGTGCTGTCACGTGGCAAATGCATCAAACTAAGGGTCATGCAAGGTGCACAACCACCAGAAAGGTGGAGGGTTAGACTAAGTCTCCCTTAAAATTCCATCATTTCAAGAGAACTTGCAGATTTCAACACCACTCCATGCAGGAACTCTGATCTCCAGTCTCCTTCTCCCTGCCAATTTTCCTCAGTCTTTTGTGTTGTTTTTTTCACAAAAGGAAACTGTACACCAAATGCTGCATTTCTAAACATTACACATTTATTCCCTGCTCTACCAGTCTGCTACAAGGCTTCTTCTAGATTCATTCTCAAACCATTTTAAACATTTGGAATACTTCCCATGTGGAGGAAGAGCACAGAGCTCCTGGTCCCTGCACAGACAGCTCAGAAGTGGAAAAATCCTTTTAGCAGCCATTTGGATGAACAGGCGAGGGAGCAGAAGACCTTATTCCCTTCAACTCGTAACAGAAGGTGAATATTTCCTTTTTCCTGGCATGTTTGAAACAGTCTGAATTCTGGAGTTGCATGGTAGCTCAGCTCACTCAAGAGAAGAAATAAGATTTTTAGCTCCGATGGAGGTAAGTGCCTGTGAATCAGATAATGTGGTTAAAGCAAATTACCAAATCCTTCAAAACCTCATGCTGCAGAATGCTGCAAAGAAGTTTTGGGGAGCATGCATGGGAAGGACAGGAAGAGTAATGACTAATAAGAGAACTCTCCAGTTCCAATTTCCTAAAGCTGATGTCCTGAGTCCTGCTATGACAGCAAAAATAACAAGTCTTTTCTTTTTTTTTTTTTTTGCCCTTTCCCTGTTAGCAACAGCTATAAATGTCATCAACAGCACCAGCAGGAAACCTCCACAGAGGGTAGGATGTGAAGAAATGAGATGCTTGCTAGTTTTAGAAACCATTAAATTTGCCATTTCCACTGAACTCCTACAGTCACTTCTCCCTGAGAAGTTCAGGGACTCAAAAAATAAAAAAGCCTCCCTGGCAGAAAGAGAAAGTGGCTCTGCAGTGCAGAGAGAGCGTGACAGTCCTGGCCCTCTCCTGGGGAGCCTTCCCAGTTTGGTGGCATCACAACTGGCCACTGTGGGCAGAGAGAGAGGCAAAATCCTCTGGGTCAAGAGGTGCAGAAACTGAAGACTAGGTGCTCTGTTTTCCTAAAAAAAATACAAGATGATTTCAGAGGAAAGACCTCACGGTCCCAAGGACTCTGCTCTGAAGCTGCCATGAAAAATCTCCCTCTTTTGTCCTAAATGCCTAAGAGGAAGGAGAACTTTTTTGGAGATCTGTTATTTTCTACCTACATACAAATATTCAGCACTACTGAATTCAATCCATTAAGTTTTTATTTTCCTCAGAGATACTGGATAAGTTTATAAGCCCTTTATATTTAACTTGCAAGCTCGTGTGGAATTGGAAGTCAATGGGACAGAGAAGCTGAGCCACAGAAGTGCCCGTCAGAGCTTAAAGAGTGCTCCTTTAGGGTTTGGGGACTGAACAGAGCCACTAAGTATAGAGAATTATAACAACCTAATTCTAGCAAATGCCTTTTGGAGGACAAACCTACTGCTGGAAAGCAGTCAGCACGAGAAAAGTCAGATGCCTCCAGCTTCTTCAAATAGCTGCAGTCATGGGGTGTTTTTCCCTGGTGGTGGGACAGCAACACCCAGACTGACTTGAAATGCCTCAGCTCAGGTACCAGGTGCAGTTTTACCCTGGGAAGAAGTTACAGCAAGTGTTTCTTACACCCTCCCACTGAGGCCCTGCTTTCACACCGCCCTGCAGACACCCACTGGAACCATTATCTGTGTGCCTGCAACCACCCAACTTCAGGAGAAAAGGGAGGTCTGGCAATGAGCTGCCAAAGGCTCAAAATAATCTTTAAAGGCAGCAATGTCACCAAGGCCACTGAAAAGCAGAGCCCCAAAGACAGATCTTCACAAACACCAGGTAGCCAGACCCAGCTAATGCAAGTCTTCATTCCAGCCAATACAAGTCTTCATTCAGCTGGTTAAAAAAATGTAATTTAAAAAAAGATCAGCTGAGCTGTCTCATGTACCACAGATTCTGGTACACTGTCACTTTGACAAAGATTGCTTGTTAACACAAAAAGGCAGTGCAGCAAGAGCAAGAACCAGCTCCTGGCAGTGCCTTTAATGCTCCTGCAGTGCAGTCATGGAAGGGAACAAACTCAGGGCTGCTCTAACCTTCCCACATTCTCCCTTCCCTGCACCTTGTGAACAGGGCCACGTGCTTTTTGTTTTAAAGGTCAGAATTTGAAACAAGGGTGATAATGGTCTCATGATCCTTAAAGCAGCAATTCTGGGTTCACCTGCAGCAATTATTTGAGAACAGTGGTCAAAAATCAGTTTGCTCAGCTAATACTCCAAACCCAATGGCCAAGCAGCTGGGCACTGCACTGTACCCATGTGTTTGGGATGCTCCTCCCAGCACAACCCCTTGGCACAGCCCTTCTCCCCACGGACAACAAGGCTGGAGCAGCCCCAGGCCAGGTGCATGACAGACTCCCATCCCTTGCAACATGTCCATGGTATTTTGGGAGCTGTTTTATTGATGTTCCAGAGGGATTATCAAGTCTGCTGGCAGCAAATGCTCATCAGTGCACACCACCTTGTACAGCAGGGCAGTAACTGCTGCTGTGTGACATGAGCAGCTGCTGGCTGAGAACACATTTCAGTGATTCCCAAACACGGGAACATGCAGCTATCTGGTGGAAAATAAGGAGTTTGGTGAGTCCAGTGGACAACAGCACTAAATAAAGCAAAGATTTCTGCAGAAACACATAACTGAGCTGCAAGTAACATGAGATGATGATGCAGCAGAGGCTCCAGGAACCAGAAAGCCCAGCTGCATCAAAAGAGAGAAAAGCAAAGCAAACATCTGCTGCAGGACTGGTGCTTAAACAGACACCACTTAAGACTTCAAACTGAGAAGTTTTCAATAACTGAAACATTAAAAGCCTCTGTACTGTCCATAGTACTTTACCACCCACTTAAAAAAAATGGATAGCATTTCCAAATCCGTCTTCATGATTTAAAGGCTGCTCAGGACCGTTATGGAAACCCGCCTAATTCGTCCAGACAGTTTTGACAAATCCAAACCAGTGTGTTTAAATGTTTAGCGAGGAAACATTTTTCAGGAGATGTAATACCTTTTATTAGACCAACAGATACAAACAAGGAGCCCAAGGGGCTGGGAGGGCAGAGACTGACAAGCTTTCAACATCTAAGTCTTCTTTTCCAGTCTGAAGATGGTCTGTTGGCCTGAATGCCTTTCTGCTCAGACTAAATAAGACTAATAAAAATCGGAAAACTTGGCTCCTCCTTTCAACTTCCCTTCATTCGTACACTTAAACTGTCAAGGCTTCAACATTGATTCGTTAAATGATGAATATACCTTTGGATGGTGGTTCTGAACACACCAAAAGGTTTGCAAATCCCTTCTTTAAACAATGAGAAAACCTAAATCCATGTATGGAAAGCGAACAATGTCCTCCCTTGCCAACCTTTGCCTCCCTATCCCACAATGTAATGTCAGCAGTATCAGCAGCACATGTTAGACTAGATGAGTCCCAAGGCTCAAGCTGTGAATGTGCTGGACTGCCAAGCACTCTCAGCTCAGTAGCCAGGGAACACGAGAAGATGTGTGCCCCTCCAGGCTTTGGAAGCTTCACAGAAAAAGCCCTTTTTCTGCTGCCTCGTAGCCAGGCTGTGCTGTGGGAAGCAGCTCTTGCACAGCTTGTCACCACACGCACGACGCTCTGGAACGTCCTTATCCCCACAAGGATGAAAGAGGGAATGCACAGAAAGCCATTTCAGAGCTGTGCTGGGAGAAACATGAGCTCTGGAATTTCCCTGCTGCACCTGGGGACTGCAGCCTGCAGGAGCAGCCACGTGTGCTCCTCCTGGCCCTGCTGCAGGACCAAGAGGGTGCTCAAGGTTCTGAACATCTCAGCTGCCCCTGGACCATTCTGAGTCATTCCATATGCACTGAACAGCCTTTTAAAGGAGATGGTCGATCGTGGATGTTTGAAATGCTGTAATTTGATCACCAACAAGGACAGCCAGTGGCTGCTGTAGGAGCTGGACTAAGGATGTTGCTAGATGTGAGCTGCTCACAAGGATATTCCCCAAAGGTAACTTTTAATAGAATCACAGGATCCTAGAATGGTTTGGGTTGGAAGGGACTAAAGATCACCTCATCCCACCCCCTGCTATGGGCAGGGACACCTTCCACCAGCCCAGGGTGCTCCAAGCCCTGTCCAACCTGGCCTTGGACACTTCCAGGGATCCAGGGGCAGCCACAGCTTCTCTGGGCACCCTGTGCCAGGGCCTGCCCACCCTCCCAGGGAAGAATTTCTACTGAATATCTAATCAAACCCTGCCTTCCTTCAGCTTAAAGCCATTCCCCCTTGTCCTATCTCTCCATGCCCTTGTCAAAAGCCCCTCTTCAGCCTTCTTATAAGCCCCCTTTAGGTACTGGAAGGCTTCCAAAAGGTTTCCTCCAATCTCCTCTTCTATGGTTTGATATATTCTGGGAAAGTTTCACATTACAGCAGCCACCACCAAAGACATGTTTGACTGGCAGGAATACAGATACACCCTCCTGGCCTGTTACTCCAAGATTTTGGTCATCCTACCCAAAAAAAGCAAATTATGGTCCTGCCAAGGGATCCTTTCCAACAGTGAGGCTCTGCTGGACAGCTCAAGCAGCAAGGAAACACCAGCACAACTGGCTTAGATGAAGGAGCAGCAACCACAGCGAGCTACAGCTGAGAGGCAGGGAAGGAAACCCAGAGCCGTGCCCATCCTTGTGTCTCATCTCACACCCAGGCAGTTCTCAGAAGGGTTTGATGTCCCTGCCAAGCAGCCGCTTGTGATTCCGAGCCCGGAGGCGCAGAGGCTGCCCAGGGTTACACGGCCAGCCGGGCACCCAGCCCATGTGGCACCGGGGCCAGCAGGGACCACAGCGCCCAGCCCAGCCCCTGGCAGGCTGGGGGACATGGCCAAGGCTGCAGCACAGCCACAACCACCCCAGGGCCCTCAGCAGGGCACCCACGTGCCCCCCGTCAGCAGGAGCTGGAGGGCGAGAGCCAATGCCACTGGGGAGGGGTGCCAGGCAAAGACAATCTGTTAGGCAGGACTCACCACTGTTAAATATGCTTGGAAGACAAGCAGGAATAAAAGAAACTGAGGTATTTTAAACATCAGCTGCCTCCATCCCTCCCTTAAAATATATGAACCAAAACCGAGGCCAAATATGAGGACTTGCAAGCTAATCTAGTACCTTAAATAAGGTCAATTTTCCACGTGACTAGCATTTCAATACTGTATTGAATTATATATATTTTTCACTGTAGCCCTTAGTAAAAAAAGCCTTAAATAGATGCCTGAGGTCTTTTGGGCTGTTATTAACAGCAGAGACAACAGACTTTGAAACACACACCCTGCAGGGATCTCTGTGCACATATCCAATTACGCACAGTTCTGCTTCCAAAGTTTCCTCCTGATAAGTGTCTGGAAGGAACTGAAATCTCTTCAGCATGCAAAACTTCTGGGATGAATTTAAATGAGCGTCTTCAGCATTTTATGAACAATCCCTTATGAAGAGGAAAACTAAAAGACAAGGCTCATTGTTCAAAACAGGCTCTAGGTAAGGTTTTGTCATAAAATTCCTCTGTGACTTATGGGAAATGTCCATTCCACAGAATGGAAACTGGAAATGGAAACTGGACAGGTAAAAGAAACTGCTTTCCCATGCATCTAATAAGCCAGAAGACAGACTGTTTAAGTGGTATTACAGACTGGGCAGAGCTGTCTCCAACCAGACATCATGTCCCTGCCCATGGGAGAGCTGGAGGTTTGGGGAGCAGCCAGAACTGCCCCCTGTCAGAAACAAAAGCCCTGTTTTATTGTCAGGCAGGCAGGACCTGAAATCACGTGCTAGAGGCAGAAAAGGGTGGAATAAAAATTGAAAGGAAAAAGAATGAAAGAAAAAAAAAAGAAAAATAACTTGTCAGGAGATACTTTATTGCCATGGATCCCCAGCCAACTGTACAAGAAGGCTTTGCAGCAAGGAGACAGCTCTGCCAGACAGCTGTGAGAACTTCACACTCACCAGACAACCAACCTCGGCTCTAATCACCACCTCCAGTGCTACTCCAGGAAAGATTTGCTCAAAATCTGCAAGTTAAAGGCAATTCTGCTGGTAATTTATAGTCCTGGGATGGCCAAAGGCTCTCTCTTACCCCAGAGGAGAATGCAAGAGGCTTGGTAATAATACGAAAAGAAAAAAGCAGCCAAGAAAACACAAACAACAGCAACAAAAGAATACTCAGCAAAAAACCCAACCTCTCTCTGACCTCCAAACTCAACAAGTCAAAACTAAAGTGACACACAACAGGCAAGTACAGGCAGAGAGCACAAGGCAAAAGGTGAGGTACAAACACACACACCTGCAAAGGACACACAGACAAAATGGGGCTACAGACTGACAAAAACCAGGTGAAATCTAACCAAGGAAATACAGACCTTCCATCAGACTTTATCCTTCATTGTGATGGTCTTGCAGACTGAATGTGTTAAGCACAGACCCTGCCCAAGACATTGCTGTTCAAAATATGGAATTCGGGTATGGAACAAGTGATTTCCCTAAGCCTGACCCTACAGAGGCACAATATGATGCTTTATTGCCCCAAGCTTTGCATTTCAGCCGTGGCAAAAACTGAGAAGAGAGGAAAGACAACCCCTCACGTGGGTTCACACTCCAAGAGGGTTCTGTGTGCTGATGGTTTAGCAATCCTGCCGTTCTTAATCACAACTGTGGTGAAAGGTAATGTGTTTTCCCATTATGGCTTACAACTGGGAAATATTTATGGAATGAGCAGCATGTTAGCATGCCTTTATTTCCAGCAGTTAAATGAGGCTTCTGAGAGTCCTCCCTAATATTGTGGACATTTGTTTCATTGCATGAGACTTGTGCTCCACTTTAGGATTAAACTGTCATAGGGGGATTTACTGATTTAACTGAATACTTGCTTTCTGAGAGAGAAATTCCAGTTGTCTGCTTCTCAGCTCTATCTAGCCATCAATACAAGCCAATTTCAATTTCAGGTTTCCTGAACACCTGGACTGAAAGAAAAAGAGGTGAAAATAAAAATCTATTTTTTTATTTAAAAATAATCAGCCAAGACAACAATAACAAAACCAGCAAAAGAACCAAACAACATTTAAAAAAAACCCCACATATGGTTCTTCCTAAAGGTATTGAGGAGTCTCTTCTGCTCAGCCTTTATTAGTTCCAGCTTCTTTAAGCACACAGACTTGTCAAAGTCTGCCATGCAGGAGGGACTCTTGCAGGCTGCCTTTTGTCTGCTGTCCAAACTTGTTCGATGCTCTGAGTGGCTGCAGAATGGAAATGAAGCAGCAGCTTTCGTGGCTCAGCCTTGGCTGCCCCGGGCAGATGAACACCCAGAAAGCACAGGAAGGCAAGTTCCCTCTCAATAGACTTAATCAGATCAACAATTATTTTCCACAGTGTCGTCATGTTCAAGCATAAACATGCTTATCTTTGTGCTTAGGACACAGCAAAGGCAAAGCCCTGCTGCAAAAATCCCTTTTTCATGTCTGATTCTGTTGTGGGAGCCGTAATCCTGAGTAGAAAAAAGGATTAAGAACAAGGAGGAACTTCATTCTGTCCTTAAAACTCCAGCATTTTGAAAAGTGTATGGGATTGCAAATATTGGTAAAAGTTGGGAGGGTTTTTTTGCAATTTAACTTTCCATAATTAATGTAATACTGTTTATTTTAATGGTTGCAGGCAAAGGAAAAAGGACATTATCAGGCTAATACTATAAATATACCACGTTCCAATTACAAAAATCATTATTAACAAGGTTTTGAGACTTTTCAATACTGTTTTTCACCTAAACAAGCCTTTGGTTTCAATATTCATTTCCAGGACCTCAATTTAACAGCTGTGATGAACTTCCAAATCCTTCCCTTGCTCTACACAAGGAACAGAAAGAAACCCACAACACAAACAGAATGAGCAGGGCATGGTTGGAATGAACACCAGCCCAACTTCCTCCAAAACACCTTCAGCTTCACAGGCCAGATAAAATGGTTGGAACATCAGAGGTAAAAAGGACTCCACAAAGACATCCTCCTCACCTTCTGAAATAAGTGATATCCAAGTGCCTATAAAATTCTTGGAAAGTTAATTAACTACTACAGGAGTGCTCGAATCAAAAGCCCTTGTCTCTGTCAATTAAAGCTGTTGGTTTAAAGCTAAGTACTGATACACACTCATGCCCATGAAATCACTTTCTGAACAAATGGAAAGTTCAGGGAGTCTGGGGGAAAGTACCAGGGTGAAAGTGCCCTTCTCTCCTGGCCATGCCAATGCTTAAGGGTTATCCAGATTTTAATGAGTCACCATTCCAGGCTGGATTGGTTCAGCAGGTCAGATCCATCCCTGCCTTGGGGTAAGGGGAAAGGCCACTCAAGCTCAGGAGCAGCCCAAGTCTCTGTGCTGAGGCCAGCTGAGATTTCCCATTAAAACACACGAGTCAAAACCCAGCACTAAGGGTTAGGCACAAATTAACCTGCCCTGTGACTCTATTCAAAACATGGAAAGTTTTCCTTCAGGGGGAAGAAGAAACAGAAACCTGATAAAAACCCTAAGACCCAGAAACCCCAGGTTCATCACTATTATTGACCACCAGAAGAAGGAACAACTGAGGCACTACTCTTAAACCATCAGACATCAGTGGGTAAAGCAGATGGGTCTTTCCACCTTTCCCACCTGCACACGTCCAGCCCCAGGCCAAATTTCTTTGATAAAGGATATTCAGTCAAATACAAAAAGCTCTTGGCTTCATGGTGCATTGTTCATGTGTTCCCTTTCTGCTGCAGTGCCCTTTGGAGAGCTGTAAAGGACAAGGCAGATTTAAAGAGAGGGAGAAGGAGAGAAACAAGACAAGGCATTCTCATTAAAAGCAACCCAGCCCCATCTCTAAATTCAAAGTTCAGCTGACAACAAGATTTAGCGTTGTGCTCTGGTCAAGGACGTTTCCACTGAACAGCTCCCACTGCCAGGAGATGGAGGGGGAAAGCACAAGATCTATTGGTGAAAACCAGAGGACAGCACACTCTCAGTACCTGGTACTGAACTCATGTTTGGGCACTCATGCTGAACTCAGCCTGTGAAACCTGCCAAAGTCCAGGCAGCAGGTAAGAACTGAAACCACTGACCTGGCACCTCGGAGGATTTCCTCACACAGGAGGGGCCCTTTGATCTATTGTCCCCAAGCAATCCTTCCTCTCTAAGCAAACACAAGAGGCAATGGCCAACATCTCACAAGCACTTGCATAAGCTAAAGATTGATATTATGGGAATACACACAGTCAGATGCCCATTTCTCTTCCTGATACCAAAAATAATCCTGTCCCGTGAAGCTTCATTAATCACAACCAACAAATAAAAGGCACTAACCTTTATTAAAGTGCTTTCACGTACCAGCAGGAAGGGCAATACTTGAACTTGCATTAGCAAAGGGAAAGGAAACACTACAGATATTACCCTCTCCTGCCAGCAATTAAAGAGGCTCTTCATGGAAAAGCTGCTCTTTACAATGTTTGCCCTACTTAGCATTAGCTCTCAATTAGTAAGAGGCAATGCTCCAGAGGATGGTAGGAATCCAAAGAAAAATATTAACAGGTAGAGAGGAGAAGGCTGTTAAATGAGCTCACAAGATCCTCTGGATGGCAAGAAGGGGAGGGAAATGGGTACTAAATGCTCCTTCTCAGCGTAGAGCACAGCAGTGAAGCAGTGCAAATCCACCACAACAAAAAGAAAATGGTCCACAAGGCATCTGGCTGCAGGGGAAGATTGAAAAGTACCACAAATTAAAGTCTGTGGAGAAATGGGTACATGGGAGAAGATGACCCCAGCATGCAGATCAGCAGTGCAATTCTTCCAGAGTAATGCCCTCTAAGAGACCAAGCCCACAAACAGCTCAAACAGCAGAGGTGACACTGATCCATCCAGGGGAGGGAAAGCTCTGGAGAAGGGCCCATCACTTAATTACGGAGGAAGAAACCAAAAGGTGACACCACGTCAGGAAAAGCCTTCACTCACATTTCTCCTGAAAGAGAGAAGCTCTGAGAGGTGGAAAAAAGGCATCAGAAGAACAGTTAATGCATTTCATCTGATTTCAGCCTGTTGGTGCAGTGAAACCAGATGACATGGAGCCAGAGATCATGAGCCAGCTGGAGAACAATTTGGCCAACTCAGTCAGACAGAGGCGGCACCAGAAGGACCTGAAGAACATAAACACGGAGCAGCCACACTAAGCTGGAATAAAGGCCCACCTGGCTCATGTCTGCTCTGACAGTGGCACTTGTGGATTCCTCTGGGAAGTGTCCAAGCAGCAGGACAGATACAGGATGGTCCTTCCCCTCATACTGCTCTCCAGCTCCAACAAAGAGCTTCCCAAGCTGGAGACTGCATTTGGACCATTGTGTTTAATACCCCCTGACAGACCCTCCCACAGCAGGAGAAACATCTTACAGGGCGAGCTAGAAAGCAATTTAATCACCAATTCAGCAAAAAGGCTATTGTTTTGGGATGTATTAATGGTATCCCCACATTCAGGGCTGGGGAGCTAAAAATCACTCCTGTTCTCCAATGCTGCACCTTCTGAAGATGTACCCAGCAGAAACCTGGCTGCAAAACTAGAAGAGTTAGGGAAAAACCCAACACAGCAACAAACTACCCAAGTAAATGTCACACTGTGTACAGGACAGAGTAAGGGCATCGGTTTGAAAGGAGCCAAGGTATGATCTGCTAAAATGTTACAAAGATTTGTAAAGCATTAATCTAAATGGGAGGGGACTAGTTAACGCTGTAAAATACTCTGCTCTGATCCTAAGGCAAGGCACCACTGGGTTATAACTTCAAGGCAAACCTCAGATCTTCCAAGAGATTAATGAAAAAGTTATGGAAAAAGTGGTTGAGATGCACAGAAATGTCTAGAACACAACACTTATGGGATGAGCAAGAAGGAAGTCTTGGGCTCTCCCTTGAGATTCAAGGAGAGAAAGAGAAAATACAGACATCATCTCAAGTCCCATTAACCTTTGATACCTCAGGAACACCCTGCCCCAATCCATTTAGGAGATTTCAGGTTTACTGTGTATTTTCCTGCTATTTTTCCCAGGTCAAAGCCCTCATCAGGCACCCAACACTTCACCAGCCCTTCAGCAGGAGGGCATCTCAGAAACCTCTGCACCCAGTGAATGCACATTCACATCTCAGGCATTTTAGATCTCAGTTTCTGTGCACAAGATTTCATTTCTTCATTTCTTGGTACTTCGAGTACCAAATCATTCAGCTGGACAAAATACTGCCTGAACCCCAGCTGTGTTTTCATTTACACCTGCCTTATGACATCTGATACACTTTAAACACAAAAATGCTCAAAGCTAATTAGATTTATATTTGCTCTGCTAAGCTGCTATATAAATAATTTTAATAAGATCAATAGACTGCAGTTCTCAGATTATTAACATGTACTGAGAAACAAATGCAAAGGTAATAGAAATTGAGTGGAACTGGAAGATTTTCAACTGAAGCCAGTTTAATCAGCAAAAAAAGGTGTTTCAAAGCATAGGTCCAGGTTCAATACAATACTGATACTATTCTGGGTTGGTTGTTCATCAGAAACCACTTCCTGCACTATGGAAATCAGGTTCTTTGGTCACTATTTGCATGTCTGAATTAACACATAGCAAATGATGCAGAAAAGCTCCATGTCTTTCTCCAGGGGTTGCAGGAAAGTATTTCTTTGTGTTACAGGCACCTTGGAGAGTTTTGTATTATATGTGCAATTGATAAAAAAGTCCCTTCCTAATGTATGGAATCACCTCAGTGGTTTCACCTACGTAAGAACATTTTTCACATCCGTAACTTCTCATTTCTTTCCTCCACTTCATTTAACCTGCAAATATCAACCCTAATATCCTGATATTGCCACAGCAGTGTTAATCCCTCCCAGTGCCAATGGAGACAGCAGGCAAAACAGATAACACCCCATAATGAAATTGCTTCTCCTGCCTCTCCAAACACAACATTTTCCCCTTAATTCCCATTTTTTTCCCAAGACACGGTATGGGCAAGGCCTTATGGACATTTCCTACCAACAGCAGATCTTACATGGTTAATAAAAATCAGACATTTTACAGCTTGACAACCCACCCCCAATATTTATAAAGGACTTTATGCATTTCAAAGGGAGATTCCCAGCTCAATAATGGCAGAGTCATTACTGCAGTCTGGTCCTGCAAGAGCCCAAGACACTGAGCTTTAATGTCATGCCAATCTTATGCACAGAACAGCTATTTTGGGTAATTACAGAAACTGTAATAATGCCTTTGGAGTCCCATGAAGTTGAGCTCACTCAAGACATGCAGTCTCGCAGGCAGCAGCTTTTTCAAACAGGATTCAATTTGTTTTAATAAAAAACTGTACAAAAACAACCTTTAGACCTTAGGATTCTATAACAGTACTTGCATGTAGTCACATACAAGTTCCCTAATCTTTAGCTGAAGTACATCAGCATAACCTTGGTATCTGATCAAGTTACATCCATTTACATCAGAGGAAAATTCAACCTTGTGCCAGGTCTCAATTAGCAGGAACTCCTGTCACTCATGTGTGTTTCACTTTCAGTATAATTTTTTTTTTACAACATCACCTTAAATGTCATCTGATACAGCACTTGCTGTTTTGAACCGGGCACTTCGTTAGAGCAGAATTAATTTCCCACTGTGTACACATCAAAGACAGTCCAACCCAAACCAATTGAGACGTGTCCATAGGAAGCTCAGGGGAAACGTTTGTCAGTATGAGGCTCTTTTTGCACCAGGAATCCCCTTCCTTCTGCTGCAGGACAGGTGAAGGGCAAGGCCTTGGTACAGCCCAGGAGCACCTGGATCTGAGCTTTCCCTCCAGCTCATGGAATGTGTCTGGACCCTCCAAACCTAACCAGGGGTTGTGGACCATATTTCATTTGCTGAGAGGCAGCACAAGGACCTGCACATCTCCCTCCAGGGGGGTTCATGTGTGTGTATCTTGTGCTGCTGTGTGAATTTGCAGGTGGCTTCCCCCTTAGGGCCAGTCAGGGTTCTCCTGAGATGAGAAGACTCCTCTCTCCCTGGGAAGGGATGGTCTGTTCCACAAGCAGGCAAAAAGCAGTGAAAGGCAGCCAGAAGTCAAAAAGAAGCATGACAAAATACTACAAGCTTGTTAATTGGTTTTCACTGACGTCTTTAGCGCAGCCTCCACGATTTCTAGTCCCTTCTGCTAAGCGGGCATGATTAATTCTCCTTCAGTTTTCCAAGGCTGCTTCTGCTTAGGAGCCAATTTAGCAATTAAATTAATCGGCAAATATTTCTTGCCAGGGAATAAAAAAGAAGTTTCACTCGCCTGGGCAAAACACAATTCCCAGAGGATCTGAGAAGTTAATGAGCAGAACAGTCACAAAAAAATGTAAAAACTGGCAAATCAGACGGCCAAGAAAGAGACAGGAAGTGACAGATTTAAGAAAATACCTCTAAAGTAGAGGAAATGAGTTGTCCTTTAAGAAGAAATCATACATATAAAGCACATAAAACAGAGTATTCTTTGTAGACTTGACTAAAGAAGGAAAGGAAAAAAAAAAAGAGGGATTCAAATAAGACACATCCTGAATAGCATTAAAAGCAAGGCAGATTCAGTGATCTGCCTCTTCTAGTCAAGATGGGAACTTGCATAATTTTAAAAGCACTGGTCAAAACCTATCAGTAAAAGAAAAAATGTGGAAAAAAAAAACATAAAAAAGGCAATTAAATGCATGGAGAGGAGTGACTCAAGCCCAGTAAATGGACACACAGCTTCCCAAGTAAAGCAAAGGTTCTGCTCCATGGTCTGCAGGTAAAGTCCTGAGGGTGACAGCCTTGCATGGATAAAAGGAATTTTTTACAAAATGTGGTGTGGATAAGCTTCTCCTGGGAGAGACAGGCTGAGAAGAGCCTTGTGCTGAGTTCCTACTCAGATGAGATTCTCCTGGCCTGAGAGACTGAGTTCTTGAAGGGAGGCCCCTGGGGCAGCCCAGGTGTTGGATGCTCACCTTGGGAGCACAGAAAGAGGCACCTCTATCACAGCAGGACAGGCAGTTCCCAGACCCAGAGCAGCCAGAACTGCCACCACTGATGGACACCCCACACACCAGGCCAGGGAAGGCAGGGCAGCAATCTGAGGAAGGTGTTAAGGGCTTTGCTGAGTGACACTGACATTTTAAAAAGGAAGCTGGAGCTAAGTACAGCCTTGCTTATGTGAAGTCAAGTCTTCCTTAAACACTCAATTTTTTTAAAGCCAGTTGTTATAATGCAGGAAATGTCACACATAAAAGAGCTTTATTTGAGTGCAAACACCTTACAGGGCAAATTTAACCTCTGAGATTGTGTGTTCATCCCTACAAAAGAACATTCATTGTCCAGACGTGTTCAGGGAGGTTTTGTTGGGGAAGAGCAGGAATGCAACAACAAAAAAAAATATCTCCACTGCATTTTATAAATACAAAAGACATTTCTAAGACATTTCTTTATAAGAGAACCACAGGACATGGGAAGGAACCCACACGGACCAACTACGATGTTCTCTTTTGTTCTCTCATTATCTCAGTAACTATAACTTTACCTGGACCTGACTCCTTACTTTTGACATGATTGGCCTTTCACAAGGCAGAGAAATTAGGCTAATTAATAAATGTGAAAGCTTCTGCCACAAGGATTTCCCCTGAAAGGGTTTGAGCAGCAATTTCAGCACTAAACTGTTTCAAGCAAGTTCCCTGCCTTTTTTTCTCTGGCCATAAAGGCAGCAGCAGTTCCACTGAGGAACAAGCCTGCTACTGTAATACATCACTCATCACAGCCTAACTGGCATGATAAAGTGTTTGCTCGTGAGGGGATTGTGTGGCCAGTCCAAACAAAGACCACTTCATCTTGCATTTCCTAGAAATCTTTTTT
Source organism: Campylorhamphus procurvoides (assembly GCA_013396655.1). NCBI lineage: Eukaryota > Metazoa > Chordata > Aves > Passeriformes > Dendrocolaptidae > Campylorhamphus > Campylorhamphus procurvoides. Next base: position 39,473 of record WBMV01000966.1, on the reverse strand, counting down.
TTTTCTAGAAGAAAAAAGCTCACATCCTGAGCTGTGCCTATGGAGAGTGAGCCACTCCCCAGCCTTCCTCTTCCCCCGGAAGCAGAGCTGCCTGCCTGCCTGCCCTGTCAAATAACCACTCTGGTGCAGACATTCCCTATGTATTTCATTCAGTTATAAATGAAATCATATTATAATCACTCAGGTTTTTATTACTGTTACCTTGAGACGTTGCCAGCAGTTCCCTCCAGCAGTTCGCTGAGTGGATGAGATTTGCAGCAAACCTAAAGCAATCAAGCCAGCAAGGTCATCTGTATTGCAGAGCGAGAAATCAAGCCTGGATGAGCCTCACATGTTATTTCACTCCCTGCCCTTCTCATTTCCCTGCTCCTCCCAACAGCTCCAGCTCCTGAAAGCTCATGGGGAGAAGATGTAGAACTGCTGGGAGAGCATCTGCTCACCAGTGACTGCAGAACTGACCTTCTCCCTTCAGGGAGCAGGGGTGCATAATACAGATAAATACATACAGATATATCTCACATGCACAAATCATCCTTTGTTCCAGCATTTTCCCACAAACAGAAGATAGAGAGAAATAAACTGATCTGTTATCTGTCCAAATTATTATCCTGTTAAATCTGATGTGGTTTGGGCAAGCAGGGATTTACCCAGCAGCAGCTCTGGTTTGAAATGCACAATTCAGAGATGAGCGTGGCCCAGGATTCTCTGTACACCCTTGTATTTTAGTTCCCCTTCAGATCTTCAGGATTTTCTCCTTGCACTGACATTACATGGCAATGAGCTTCCCAGGCTCATTCAGTTGACCCTCAACTGAAGTTCTGGGGGCAGGAGGGAGGGTGTGTTTGGCCACCTGACATGGATCCTTCTCCTGCCCTTCTGGGAGGCTGGTGGGGCATTTGCTGTACTTTCCACCAGGGAGATTTGGTATCCCAGCCTGGTTAACCTCCACATTTGAGTTCCCACCCTCAAAGTCTATCCCACCTGCCAAGAGCTGGCATGGGAATGAAGATGCTGACCTTCCCAAAGCTACATGCCTTGTTCAAACCTCTCCTGATGGCCAAGAGCCACAGGATGGCTTATCCCCACCCTCTGAGAGCCTGCTGGCCCTCCTTTGGTGGCTGTGAGTCCGGGCTCACACCCAGCAGAGATCCTAGAGGAGCTTAAATCCCATGGGAGAACCAATGTGGCCACTCCACATTGGGTATGATGAGGAGAAAAGGGCAGATGAGAGCTAAAGGGGGCCCAAAGCAGCCAGCTTGACCAAGAGGGCAGCCAGGAAGCTCTGCTAAAGCACAGACAAGTTCTGTCCCCACCAAGTTGTTTGTCTAAATTGAATTTGCTTCCACTTAAAACATCACTGAAGATATCTGCATCTGTTCTTGCTCCCTTCATGCTGCCCAGGGTACTGTGTGGTGTCCTGCCATTCACTGCTCCTCTCCCAAATCCCCTGGCATGTGAGTGTTCCAGGGCAAAGGCTGGAGCACACAGTGCCCTGCATCTCCTGCCCAACTCCAACTCCCTGCAGGGATACAGCAACCCTTGCAGGATTACAGACCCCACAGATCAGTCACAGGAGGAACCCCCCCACGGTGCACTCCATCACCTTCAGCCCAGGACCACTGTCAGGGAATGAAAAACAACCCAAATCGGATCACACACAGCACCACAGGCCAACGTGGCTGCTGCCCTAAGAGGGTACAGTGCCAGCAGCTTCTCTGGCAGCACGGGCTAAAATCCACCAGGCAACTGGATCTAAGGAGAATGGACAATCCCACGGTTTGTGTGGAACATTATAGAAGACACAAGTTGAATATTAATCAGAAAGAAAAAAGTACTGATCATCACCATATCAATGGGCTCAGTTTAGCTTTCAGGGCTCATTATTGTCTGGTGTGAGGTGCAGGACTGAGCCTGTACAGATATTTCCAAGTTTCAAAGTTATAGCTATGGCTTTATCCCTAAAGCCTCATGTAGAAAGGACTGCAGCAAATCTACAGAACAGCTGAAGGTTTAAAAATAAATTTCAAAAAAATCCAACCCTGCAATAGCATCACCCAAGTGACAATGCTCAGGAAGGGGGTCTGGAATATTTTACAGTGATTCTGCCACATTGCAGCACACGCAGGGATGTGAACATTTACTTTAGCTAACCACAGAGTGCACGAGCACGCAGCTACATGAAAAGGAGGGCTTTCCAGTGTGTGCCAAGCAGGGGAGTCTAACCAGAATATTAAGAGCCAGCCATATTTTACTATTATTTACCATGGAGGCCCCACAAGAGCCAATGCAGCTCCTTTCTTCTGAATATAATCATCATATTGATAAAACTGGCACCAAGCCCAAACTGGACACGGCTTTTTTGTCCCACCACACAAAGAGAAGCAGACACAAAGACAACCAGTGACGTTATATTGGCTACCAAAGAAAACAAAATCCAAGCCACTGTTCTTCACCACATGCTCTCTGCTGGGACAGGAAGAAAACATACTCTAAGGAGTCACTTTCAGACCTCGTTTTTGGGGAAAGAGTTGACTGTTTTGCATGGTAACTAGGCATGAAATTACACCAGCCACAATGCAGGCTGCTCAGTGTTTTTTCTGTGTGGGCCATCAGTCAGGTGCATGAGTGCTCCCACTTGGATTTAACTGGGATGCCACGCCAGAACACGTCCCATCAGCACCACACTTGTCACTTCCCTGCAGGATGGTTTTGCTGGCATGTGGAAGCAGCTGAGGCTCAGAGCGTGCTGCCTTCTTGGCAGGTATTCCACCTTGCCTAGGGGAGGCAGGCACAGGGGAGTTCTGTGTCTAGGGAAAATAAGATTATTGTAGCCCATCAGATATGATTTCCGGCTTTGAGGATTAGAGCTGTGTCATGGCAAGCGCCAGGGAAAACAGCAGGTTGTTCCTTAGCTCGCACCTTGTAACATTTTGCTGTTTACTTGCATTTATTTTAGATGAATTTCCCTGCTGAAAGCACATCTGAGCCCTTCTCTGCATGCCCAGCAACCCCACTCTCATTAGAGAAACTGCAGCTAAGGTTAAGCATATATTTAAGGAGAGTTTCTCCAGCACGTGCAAGTGACTCCTTCTCCTCCACATTCAGCATTCCCCACCTCATGTTTTGTCACTCTTGTCCTCTGCAAAGGTGAGCACATGTGCAACAGCCCTCCAGTTCACACAGGCAGCCAAACCCTCCCTCGTGGCAAGAAACTGGTTCATCTGAGCAGCAGTTACAAAAGGAGCAGCATCTGCTCCGTAACTGCCCGGCAGAGCATTGCACAAGAGCACTTACTTTAGCCAGCCTGATATTGCAAATGCCAAAGGAATCTGGTTCCCTCGTATCTCTGCTCACGGGACCTCTGTTTAGAATATTTGGAATTACTTGGACTCCACCACATTCATGAGACTCCCCCCGGGTTCCACTCTGGCTGTCTCGCTTTCGCCACCTTTCACCTTCAAGAGGTTCTTCCCCGTTCCTCCACTTTGCTTCCCACCCCCCAATCCCCGCGAGGAGTCTCCTGTGCACCCCTGCAAGCTGGGCTGCCCCATTTTATTAAGAAATAATCCTCAGAGATTGCTCTGGGCCATGGTTCAGAAAGGCTGATGCAGGTTGGTCTGCAGGGCTCTCTGCTTCCAGCTCAATTCGTTCCCTCTTTGATGCCCTCAGGGAACTGAAGCACACCATGCTGATTGTTTCTGCCATTGCTGCCTCTTTCTGCACCTAAACTGGTGGGGAAGGGACATTTCCTGGGCCCACTCCGAGAAAAGGCCCATTCCAGCAGAAAATTGGGTTCTCCCTCTCCCTCCTGGAAACAAGTCTGCTCCTGCCTCACCTCACTCCAGCCCTGACGGTGGAATTTTAATTGAAGTGACTGGTGAAAGAGGGGAGGGAAGGTGTGGTTTGGCTGCAGGACACACAGTCAGGACCTCTCACACTCTACACCTTGCCCTGACTCTACCTCCTCCTGTGCCCTGGGGATAACCCCGTGCCATGTGGGGAGAGTTGTTGTTCCAGAGGGTGGAAGGAGCATGGGAAAGGTTTGCAAAGCTCTTTGATGCCGAAGCACAAAATCCTAGACCCGAGGTAACCGTTCCCTCCATGCACTGGGAAATCAGGTTCCTCCAAGTTTCCCTGGGAGGAAAAACCACACTTCAAGTGTGCTCGAGAATGACAGCCAGTCTAAAATTAAGTTGGAAAGTAACTTCTCACCCTCTTGTGAAAGAGGCCACGAAAAGCCCAAATGCATCTTTCAAAGCCAAAACAGATCTTCAGCAAGAAATACTCCCCAGAGAAGAGAGCAAACACAGGCACATGTTCCAAGGCAGAGCTGGGCACTGACACCAGGGCTGGGGACAGAGATAGGAACTCAGTGGTGGAACGTGCCACAAACCCACCCCAAGTCACCTTTTGCCACACTCAGCTCCCAGATTTCACTATTTATCCACACTAACAGAGCAAAAGAGAAGATCAGTATCAAAGCAAAAGAGCTTAGCATGAAACAGCACATCCCTCCCGTGCTCCTCCTCTGTCCCATGAGATCTATCTCATGGTAATTTGTTGAAAAGCTATTTTTCCACCCAAGCTCTACTTGGAGTCAGGAAGCCAGCAGTGACAGCATGAGAAAGTTATTTGGGAATGGAACTGAAGAGCCATCAGATGGCTTTGTGGGGTTAAAAAGAATCCAGCTTAGAAAACCAAACACAGCAGCCAGGAAATGGCAAACCTTAGGATGCCTGAAGGCCACAGGAGACAAACTCAGAGATTCAGAACTCCCCAGGGCTTTGTCAGCTTACAGAGCCTCCTCTCACTCCCTCTCCTGCATTTCAAAAGGTGGGTGTGCATTTCTGGGCTGGTTTCAGCACATCTTTGTGAAACAAGCATGAGGACACGTGCAGGAGAAAAAAAATGTCAGAGGAGGTGGGGAGAAAATGAATTGCAATAAATTTCAAAAACTTTAGGAAGTCAGGGTTTTTTTCCAGCTAAGTGCTCTATGAAGGACAGGGGTCCCTCTGAGATGATGCATGCAATGTCTTTCATGCCAGGTCTGTCTCTGGAGCAGAAATTCAACACACTTTTCTCCAGAGAAAGTTCTATTGTCCCGCAGTCACATCACCAAATTCAGATGTTTAATTGGAAGTGTGAAACAGAAGGGTTCCAGTCTGGTTTTAAAGAGAAAATCTCCAGGCTACCGCTCCATCCCATAACTAACACCAGCTTTGTTCAGGGCAGGACCCAGCACAGCTCCCTATCCTCAAAAGGAAAGGGAGGCAACATATAAACAACATCTCCCTGTACATCACAGCCTCAGAGCTGCATACCTCAAACAGCAACCAGTGCTAACAGTCTGAGGCACCTCGACAGATGTATAGCCAAGCAGCTATAAAAGAGCCTTTGTGCTGGCTCACCAGAAACAAGGCATTTTCTGTACAGGAGACGGCCCTGACCACCTCGCAGAATAAACGGGGTTACACATTTCACACTTCCCCTGCACCAGGGACGGCGAGGGCAGATGGCACGAGGCAGACGTGGGCTCAGAAATGACCTGCTGGCTCTGCAGGGCCCTGGAGGAGCCACCCTGCAGCCACCCCAGGGAGGATGACTTTGCCCTCCCCTTCCACCTTCCCCACTCACAGTCCCCGTATCAGAACCGCACGCCTTGATTTCAGTTTGGGCCAACCTGCAATTCTGCAGAGACCTCTCTGTGGAAAAGATCACCACAAAATAGCCCATCCACCATCCAGAGCTCCAGACAAAGGCTCTTCATCCCAATGCTAAGGCACCCAGTTGCTATTTTATATATATTTTTTGAAATACACTTTTCATCTTCACCCCGCTTTCCAGCTCTGAAATTAGGCTAATTCTTTAAGGCTGCAGGAGCCACGGTGTTATTTTTGGCCTAGAAAAGATAAGAAGCCACGTGGACAGTTTCTCCTCAGCACAAGCACACACAGCAGCAACACTACCATTGGCAAACTTCGGGATTCAGCCAAACCCATTATTCCACAGGATCACAGGCAGCTTCCCGAAAGACAGAGGGCAACTGCAAAAGCCTCTTGCAGTGACTCAGGTACACATTTCAACTCCAGGGAGTCAAAGAAGGGGGGAAATAAAAGATTATTTGAAAAAGTCAAAGAAAAATTGCTCTGCCCAAAACCTAGAAAAGCCACAGTTAGCACACTTTCCCAGGGAAGTAAAAGTCTTGCTGCTTTATGGTGATTAAATCCAATATTGTCTCACAGTTGTTGGTTGTTTGAGTTTTTGTTTTAAATAAAGTTCCCCTTGGCCAAAGCTGCTAGGAAGTATCTTCAATGGCATGATATAAAAACAAGTATGGCAGTTTATTAGCTGTGATGAGGTTAAACAAACAAGGTAAGGTAAGGTTTCTTGAGAAATCATCTATGATAAGGTTAAGCAAATTTCCCCTTTGTCAGGACAGCAAAGAGCAGGATTATTTTTGCTGACCTGGACAATGAATGCAGGAGGTGAATGTTCTGGAGTCACTCACACTGGACAGGACTGGTTTTAGTGAAGCATCTGTTCTGGAGACTGTAGGAAACCATTAAATAAATTGGGTCAGTCATTTAACCCACTCTGCACTCATACATTTAGGGGACTGTAGGAAAACAGCTCTGTAAAATGCTCAGACCTAAGACACGGACAGTTCCCCACTGAATATCCAGGCAGAATGACACACAATATTAATCTCAACACACACCTACTAAGAACTTTCTTAGTCCTTATTGAGGACAAAGAACACTGCCCTTATGCAGAGATGCTGAGGAATGAACTCTGCTGTCCCCTGGGCAAGTGTTTTCTCTCTCTGTAAGACAGTAACACATAACACAAAGTACAGTTATAAAGGATTAAGGCAGCTCAGTTAATGCAAACTAGCACTCTCTCCTGCATTCCTCACTAATACAGTGGTGACACAACCAGCCAAAACATGTAGCTTTAATTCAAATAAGGTTTAAAGAAGTTACTGCCAAGTAATTACACCCATTGAAGGCCCACGAGCAGAGGAACCTTCATTAATACTCTGCTGCTGCTCTCAGAGCACTTTTCCAACCAGCTGCCCCAATCTGAAGTGGCAACCATGGACAAGAGCAGGCAAGAAGTTTTCATGAGCAAACTTGTGGCTGTCTTTCAGGAGGCACACGGTGTGAGCAGGGCCACGAGGACAGTGGGCAAGGACGCAGCACCCCAGTGCTGGCTGCCTGCTGGGGAAGGCTGGGGCAGCCCAGAGGCAGAGAGGCTCTCTGGCAACATCCTTCTTTATTCTTCTGGTAGCATGCTTTTCATTGCAGCTGGAAGAAGGGGACAGTGGCACTTTTGGAGCTACAAGCAGCTTTTTCCTACCCTTTTCTGCTTTCTAATGAACTGCTGGCTGAGTCCAAACTATGGGTTCGTATTTATTTCATGGCTAATCCTGGCCTCTGTCTAAGAACCTGTGCTTAATCCACAAAGAGTACCGGATGCTTCTGAAGACTGTTTCCAAGAACAAAAATACTGCACTCAGCTGGAGCTCCCTAAAGCCATTCAGGAGGAAGGATTAAACCCAGAGACTTGGATGGAACTTTAGATCCAGTGGGCATGACCCTACCTGTGCTCTCTTCATTACACAAGAGCATGTCTTTGCCTTTTCCTAAACCTGAAGATAATTGCTGCAAAGCACTGGCTCCAGCAGCCTCATCTCACAGCTCTGCACAAACACTTAGGGCTCCCATCTCTCCCCTCCTGCACTGGCATGTGCTCTCAGCTACAAACCAGGACACTAAGGAAGCATTTGCCCTATCCCAGGATATCAGATCACCAAGCACACCAGGTGACCACCGAAATTGCAGCCCTGGGAGCAAGTCCCTGTCAGAAGCACGGGTATAATGGCACCACACAGGCTGCAAAGCTTTCCATGAAGCAGAGAAACTGCTGGGCTGCTCACCTGGAAAAGGGAGCTCCTGGTAGTGGCTTTCCTCTTATCAGCAATACTTCACATCGGGGCACAACACTGCAGTGTGGCCAAAGGATAAATGGGTAATTGGACAGTTCCTATTCAAAGGGTGTTTTAAAAAGATGGCCCTTAATAGCTCGGGTCCTGAATAGCAATATAAATCATAGACAGGCTTTGATTCTGTTCCTGGAGTCACCATTACCACACAGGCTACAAGTAACAGAAGTTCAATTTCTGCTCGAGAATCCCCCTGAGAAAAATCTGTCACAACTTTTGCTTCATTATTGTAGCAGAACCCCTCACTTCCCCGAGACACAACTGAAAAAACCACTGACACCAGCTTGCTTTCACTGAGCACACCAGCAGAAATGTACTTGTACGTAAGGAACTAACCAGAAATAACCACAACTCAACTCGCAGTTTTGCAAGGACCTCCAAAAACACTTCCAGCTGAAGCTTCAGGATTTAAGAAAACAAAACCAGTTTAGTTTCCCAAACTCTTCCAATTAAGTTCCCAACTTCTTTGTGACACATAAAGGTCATTTTGGTCTGGGCACGCAGGAGGATAATCCCCACCCTTCAGGCAACCAGGATTTCTGGCAAGATTTTAAGAGGTCTCCAGCTGATAACCATGAAAGTTCACACCACCAGGAGTCCAGATAAGCTTTTAACACAGGAAATTAGTGCGAAAATGTTTTAAGCACTTTAAAGATCAATTAAGATGGTGTAACAGTCCAGCAAAGCAGAATCGAGTTCTCTGCTTCAAATGAGATGGGTTTAGAATACAAAACAGCAGCTCTTCAGCTGGGACGTGTCTGCAGGAAATGAGGTTAGACAAATGCAGGGTAATTAATCCTCTGTGCAGTCAGATTAGGGACTCACCTCATCCACAGGGCCATCACACAGAGCCCAGAGCAACTGGGCTAAACTGCTGCCTGCTGGTTGGCATCTTCCACCTTCCCCTCCCTCCATGAACCACTGGTTCCTCCCCCCAGCCTAAAAAGCCAAGCTCCCTCCTGACACATCAGGCACAATGGGTACAATGCACAGAAAACTCAAGATATGCAGGTCTCATTTGTAACTGCAGGTGCAAGCCATGAAAAAGGGAACATGCCAGCACTCCAAGTGTCATCTTTTGCCTTGTTAGCAAAGGGACCACAAAGTCCATCAAGGACAGAGACTTCAGGAGAAGTAAAAGGTGAACTGGCAGTTCCTGGGCTGGGTGAGTGAGGAGTCACCTGGTGTTAAGGGCTCTTTTCAGTACCTCTCCCAGCACCAGCAGCAGACCAGTGACTGCCAGCAGTGTGAACTGGGACAATGTGGTTGTGGAGAACAGAAATGCATCCCCAGCCAGGGCCCTGGTACACTGTGAGCCCAGGGAAACACTCACAGGGCAGCTGCTCAGTGCTGTCTCAGCAGAGTGAGCCTGAAAGGAACTATTTTCTCCCAAAGCACTAAGAAAACCCTTCCAAACAGGTTAGTGCTCACACCACTGTGGCTATAACAAGTCTAAACCAACCCTGGATAATTATCTGTGTTCATTCATTGAAAGTTCAAAAGCAAATAATGCTTTACACTGGAATTTACTTGGTTTTTTAAGATATTATATCAAAACCCACCATATCCATTCATTTACTAAATCCATTTTTTGTGTCTTCTCTGTAAGAATTCAACTGTTTTTACAGAAAAAATGCCAGTATTTCTCAAAACACCATACTCCAAGTGTAATAGAGCTTGCACTAAAACCACTGGAGCTGTGTGTTCCTACCATCCCACTGGTGACCTCAGCTAAGTTTATATTAAGCCCCTTCCTCACATCAGCACTTCATTTCTATTTCCCACCACCAAACAAGTCTGGCTTTTCTCTCCTGTGCTTACAGGCTCTGACATCTCCATGCTGCTGGTGCTTTAAGCTGCTCACAGGACTCAGCTATAACAGATTGAAGGGAGAAAGGCAAATATTCTCTCCAAATTAACACAACTAAACCCCTCTAAGCACTAAATGAAATGGAAAAAGAAACTTGCCAATTCAGTTTGGTCACATATAATTGACCTATAGTAGGTAACTGACTACAAAGGTATTATTTGGTTTGATACTGATTAGATTTGGAATTTAACAATGTCCTTCCAAGGTCTCCAGTCAGGTGGGATTCTCCTACAAGACGTAGTGCATCTCTGATCACAGCACAGTGTTGTTTCCTCCAAATCTCACAACTCCAGCAAGCTGTAAAGTAAGAATGTACCCTGTGGGATGGCTTTGCCATCAGTTCAAAAGAAAAAATACAATAGAAGGCTTCTAGTCTCAGACTTACCTCCCTCTGCCTATCTCCACTGCTGCTCAACAAAACAAACTCAAATCCTCGACTATCTTCTGAGTGCCTTAATTAAGAAACTGGGATGATGAGCTATTTTACTAGAGTTCTTTGTTCTGTCATGCAATGAAGGATTAGCCCTCCCCGACTTGTCCTCAAGATAAAAACTAATCCTGATGGCTCTTTTAACTCAACAGGCTGCACAGATCCTAATTTATAACCAAACCCCTGCACTTCAAAGACAGCAATAATGGGGGAAGAGCAATACTTCTGTTTGCTGGATTCAGGGCTGAAGCTTCCTAAGAGTCTGCACACACCATCAAAGTCCTCATTTCAGGAACCCTCAGCTTAGGCATTAGGTCAAGTCATCCAGCTAAGGACAGATTAACCATGTGCTCACTCAAAGCAAGTCAGTCCCAACCAGTCTCTGCAGCCCAGAAAGGCACCTCTATGTAAGCACAAATCACACAGCCCTCCTCCTTGAGAAGGATGGTCTGCAGAAAGTGAGTGGGGTCCAGACTCAGGTTTTGTTACAACACTTGTCCTTGACTTCTGCAACACAGAAGAAACCTTTACCACTCTGAGTTCAGAAGGCACATAGTGATGTCAGGTTTTCCCTCTCTGAAATGTCTGGTTCTCAAATACTCACTTATTTCTGAAGTGAAAGAGCCAGGTCAGGCCCTGGGAGATGTGTCTCCTTATTCCAAACTCTCCTAACCCACACTTTGGTTTCACAAACCCAGTCTGCAGCCTTTACTCTCTCCTTTGACCTCCCTGCCCTCCTCCTCAGCAAACACTAAAATTAGACCACAGTGGTCACACCACACTGCCTCCCCCACTGTCCTCACAGTAACTCCCTGTCACATCAGTCATGTCTTTCAGCCTCACACTGAGCCCCACACATCACCTCCCCTGACCAGATAATGCTCTTCTCTAGTCTTACCTGTCTGTCCTCTGACAAAATGCCATTCCTCATTACCTTCAGGAAGCTCAATCTCCATCCAATCCCAGAATGGATGGCCACCCACTTACAACTTAATCTGAAGCCACAAAGACATCTCTGAAGCGTTTCATGGTAAGATTTAATGCTGGAGGAAAGATGATTTATAAACACCCACCATAAAACCCTGGGCACGCTCGCATCCTCCCTCCCTCACACATGATTTGTGTCATAGGTTTCTTGAATGAGGAGCTGCAATGGGCTGCACACACAGGGAGACAAGATATCTGTGCTGTCAGGGTTTGCCAAGTTCCTGTGCTCTGACTTTGACAAAAAGCACAAGCTTTGGAGCCAGAACAGTACAAATGTATTAGAGCCTTTGATTTCAGAAGTGCTGCTGGACGCTCACACCACAGACAAGTCTGGGGTCTAAGGTGAGAGTTCACAGAGTGACCAAACATCCCAGTGTGACCCCACAGTCCTCAGAGTCTGCAGAGAGCTGGGGTGCTGCAGAGCACCTGCCCAGCACCTCCTCAGAGCCCCATCCTGCTCAGAGTGCTCAGCTCTGCTGCAGCACTCACTGCACTCTGCATGAGCCACCTCCAGCAGGATTAGTCTCCTTTTCTGCTAATGAAGGAAGGTTTTCTCAGAGGATAAAGCAAAGGAACTGCACCTTAGCCATTACCAGCTGCACCTCTTCCCAGTCTTTCAGATCTGATCAATCACAGCAGGACTTTAATCTTTCTTTGACTTCTGGCTGTCTTACAGAGAACCATAAAGTTCAGTTTTGCCCATGGGAGAGCCCACTCCAGAAACGGTGCGTTCTGGCACTGCCAATGCACTTGGCAGATATAATGTGCACTTTAAGGGCTTTTCTGACTTCAGTGAATTTCAGAGCAGCAATTATCTTCAATTACTCCAGATGAAAGACCACACAAAATGTTAACTCAACCCCCCCTCCTCCCAGAAGCCCCCTGCTATCCCCAGCCACCACTGCCCTACTTTCTCCCTCACTGTGGCCCAAAAGGTTGGACCTCCTCTTCCTTAATGCTCACGTTTCCTGATGTCATCACTGCCTTTGTCATTCCTTCTTTTCCATGTATATTATAAAAACTCCTCTCTGATATCAGGACATTTAAGAGTATTTGCTGCAGTTTGGAGGAAAGCACTGCCCTCTCTACACAGACACACCTGGCTGCTTCTTACCTAATTTCTCCCACAACCTCCATCAGAAGGAAGAAGAGACAAAACATCTGGGCATCTGCAGCAGCAATTAGAGGTAGAATAAGCTGCTCTGTTAGATCCAGCTGTTTCTACTGCACTGTAGGACACAAAGCAGTGTCACCTAAAAGCAGTGAGTGTCAGACAGGCTTTATCCAAGGGGAAATTAATGGGATATATCTCAGCACTACCTTGATTTCTAGCAGTTACAAAGAGCTTGCATTGAGGTTGTGAAGATATTAAACACAAATTAGAACAATCTTCAGCAGCAGCTACGAAACAAGACTGAAACAAAACCAAGCAACCCAGCAATGGTTTCCTAATTCAGGTGCATTTAGAGGAAACAGGAGACTCAAAATGGAAACTGAGATCAGCAATACACACGTTGGGATGGTTTAAATCACACATGAGAGCTTGTCTTAAAAACCGAAACTCATTCTCAGGCTGAGTTGTCAAGACCACACAGGGCACCACACGGCAGTGCAGGAGAAACCAAAACCCCCATGTCCCTGTGATCTACACAAGATGAACTGAAAGAGCTACTGGTGAAACTAAAGAAGAGGAGGAAGAAGACTTAAGTATTTAAACTTTTCCTGAGAAAAACACCCAGCAGTGTGCCAGAGGTCAAAATAACAATATTCACTGGAAATGCAGGCTCACTTCCGAGCAAGTTCAGTCCTCCTCAAGAGGAGTGACCACACTCTACATTGCTGCATAAACCCTGAAGCTCCCTCCTGTAAACCTCTGAGCCTTCACAGCTCCACTCTTTTCGTGACTTTTTGCTCCCAGTTTGCTGCATGAGACCTCCAGCCTTGGCTGCTCCACCCTACAGAGTGCTGAGTTTTACAGCTATTTGTCAAATAGCAGTGACAGTCTGCGTTTTGTTTCTGCTATGATGATAATCCTTGCCCTAAAGAACTTGCATTTAACAGGCATGTTTCATCTGTGACTCACTCGACCTGTGTCAAATAAGGCAACAGCTCTGAGTCTGAGACCTAAAATCCATCATGGGCTGCAAACCTCTCCTGAAGCAGCAGCCTGGGTGGGTCAGGGACCAGGGAGTTTCAATTCTCAAGCTTGCCCAGGCTGTTGCTGCCTCTTTTCTGGGGTGAGATGACACAGGAAGTCCAAAGAATCGTGGTGTCAATTCTTCTACTGTATTTGCTGAAAAGCTCCTGATGGCAGGAAGAGTGTGAACAAATCCTTACAAGTCTTGAAACGGGCAATAACCGGTGCCACTAATGAAGTGGTCTGAGAGGCACCACCGAGAGCAGAGAAGTGACAGAAACACAGGAAGGGGGGAAAAAAGGGGGTTTTGAGGCAGACTGCTGCGAGCAGAAAAAACACACAGAGCCAGGCCTGGTGATGCATTTGGGCACAACACCAGGGCCACGGCCGGGGAAGATGAGCAGCACAGTAAAGACATTGTGGGATCCTAAAAATCAGAGAAAGGGGGCAGTGACAGTCATGGAGATGAGTAAAACGATTCTGGGCAGAGAGCCCACCCCAAGAACAGTGCAGGGAAAAAGCCACCCGCGGAGAGGTCCAGCAGGGCATTCCACATCTGAGATGCTACGGACTAAAGCAGTGAGCTGGGGGGTGACTGCACAGCCCTGAGCTCCTCGTTTGTGCTGCCACTTGAGCCTCTCCACAATAGGAACTGCAGGCTGCAAAGGAGAAGTCTGAGGTTTGGGTTTTCCGAGGCCAACGCCGCTTTGTTTGCTGGGCCTCCCTCACCCTGCCATGGCTTCCCTTTCCATGGGAATCGTGAGGAATCTGGTGGCTGTGCCCCAGCAGAGCAGGCTCAGAGAAATCTTCTGCCCCATCAGGAGCTCACTGAAACGCAACACTTTGCAAGTCACTTCCAGTGGCCTGTTACTTGATGTTCACGAATTTACAAGACAGGGAAAATGTTGCTTTTACACCAGGCTTTCCTCACACAGCTGTTGTGACAGCTGTGTTACTTCACACAGCTATTGCTTTATCTGAAATAAAATACCAGGCACATTTCATCTGCTTGTCTGGGTAATGAGAGGGCCACATCAAAAAAAAAGGGAAGGATGACAGGTTTTTAAATTGAAAAGCCACAGCTAAATGAGTGGACCTACCCTTTGCAGAAGCAGCATGCTTTCATCACTGAGCTCTTCCCTCTTTCCCAAACAGCTGAGCCTTAACATCTCACACTCATGGGTTACTTCTGAACATCCTACAGTTTATACACTTCACACAAACCAATTTTAAGTAATTCATGGCACTTGGGAGAATCCAGCACTGGGGATAATTTAACAGAAGCTGATCAAACAAAACTGATTTTGAGAAAAGCCCCATCTATTTCTGCCAGACAGCATTCCTAGTGCAGTTGTGTGCTGTCATTAGCTATTTCAATCCAACATTTGATCCTATTTAATTTAGGAGAGTTTTGCCAGTTTAAACAGAACCAAAACATTAATCTTCAGTAACTTATCGAATGCCACATGGTACAGGCATTCACAGCAGAAGTTATTTCAACTCTGAATGTCTAGAGTAAAAATTTAATGTGGCTAAAAACTGTGCAAAAAGTTACTGACTTCTTACATACTTCTAACCTGGCAACACATAAACTAGTTTCAGGTCTGAAAGTGAGCAACATGGAGAGACACTGGTAGTCCAGAAAATCTTTAGGCACAAAAGATATGAATGAATTACTGGAAACCTTCTTCCTCTTCCTCAGAGGTTTTCCCATCACTGAACCGTGAATTCAGCCGAAGCAACAGCTTTTGGGGGCAGAAACTCAGTGTCAGCAGTTGAACACAAGTCTTTGCCCATGAGGGAGCGGCTCAGCAGCATTATCTGTTGTCATCTGTGACCACAGCTCCTGTCACACGGGCAGGAGAATCCCCCCCCTTCACCACATCTCATAAAAGGACAAAGCAGCAATTGCGTCAAGTCGTAAATGTTTGTGTACAGAAACTGTTCATCCTCTCTTCTGCTTTCAACTTCTCCCTTATTTCTCTGACAAACCCACTGGCCTTTGCCCTGGTGAAACTGCAGCTCAAACCCTGTAGGTGTTTTCAACCAGCCTGTAAACACGCAGGACTCACTTCAAAGAGCCCAGCACAACCAGGCAGGAGAAGCCCCCTCGCCCCTGAGAGGAGTTGCCCCCAGCAAACAGCAGCAGGAGACTGCCACAAGTGGGCTGGGGCTCTAGTTTTCTTTCCCCAAAATGCCAAATTTGCAGCCACATCAGTGTGAACAGACCGTGAGTTTGGTGTAAGAGTGGTGGCTTGACTCTACTGGTGTCAAGGACCTGCTGAGCAGGTGTGTGCAGAATGGGGCTGCCAGTGAGACCCCTGGGCAGCAGCAGGCATGGGCTGTGCAGGGTGACAGTGCCAGCCACCATGAGACATCTCTGGTTTGGGGAAAAACTGCCACTGTCAGGGCAAACATCTGTCAGCCTCACACATTTCAACTGCAGGAAGAAACACGGTAATTGTATCATCCATTTTCTGCACTCACACCATGACGTGCCCAGCCAAGAGGCTTGGACAGTCAGGACTGCAGGCACCCGTGGCTGTGTTGATTTAAAGCTTATTCTCTTTCTGTCTAAATAAACATATGTGTTATGAATGATGAATGTTCCTCCCCCATCCCTAATGTGCCTCGTGCCCAGCTCTGTTTCCCTTGGGGTTGCACTTCCATATTTCCACAGGCCTTTCCCGAGACTCGTAGGGAACAAAAAGTGTAGAAACTGTACAATTGGAGGGTCAAGGGGAGGGCTGGAGGAGCTGCTGCAGCCTCTCCCACCCTGCCCAGGCCACGCTGCCCATCCTTACCTCGTAGGACCACACGCACTGCACTCCTGCGAACCTCCGCACGCACCTCCCCACCTCCACGTCCTCGTGGGTGGTGTACATCTCCCGCAGGCACTCGCCGATGTGGGGCACCATCCTGCGCAGCACCTCCCTGCTCATGATCACCCCCGGGCCCCCCATGCAGAAGTTCTCGCCCGGCTCCAGCGCCAGCTTGCCCATCTCCTCCGTGGTGCCGAGCCCCGTCTGCCCCAGGAAGAGCGGCTCACTGCTGTTCAGGCTCCGCAGGAAGTTCTCCAGTTTGTCCCCTTTGATGTAAACGTCGTCGTCAGCCCTCATAAACCATTCGTATTTGTCCAAGTAGTGGTCATGCATGTATTTGAGCATCATGAAAGATTTCTTCTGGGGTGGGTAAGAGTCGTCGACGCCCGGGAGCGGCACGATGGGGATGGGAATGGAGGTGTCCGAACCCTCGCTGGAGAAGAATTCAACCTTGCCAGGAATGGTTTTGGACCACGTTCTAGATTGAAAAAGACAAAAAGGACTAATTAGGTATGCGAACCAGGGCAGGCAGAGAGTGCTACCAGAGACTACAGCTCATGTGCTTCACAGATTTCCTTTATAAATGCCCTGAAAAGTTATTTTTTACCACATAAACGAGGACATTCACATGGCACAGGGAACAAGTGGTACAACACACAAAAAATTCTGATATGCCAAGCATCTGAATATCACTTTGCATGTCTATGTGTTAGAAAAATAATTCAATAGTAGCAGTTCACTAGTGGCAGGAAGGATTTCTTAAGCCCACTCGGTTTTGGTCTACAGCTATCAGTCACAAAATACAGAGGGGAGCCAGTATGGGCAAACAATTCACACACAACTGGATTTAATGCTTCCAAAGCTTCCCTGCAAGTTATTCAGCATCATATCCACCTTCCATTCCCTCTAAGCCTCCCCCAAAGCTCAAATGTGCACTCAGAAATACTGACTTCCAGAGAATAAATTCCCATGAACTTGGAAGGAATCATTATCCCATGGGGACCCAACCAAACAGCAGCTCCTCCAGATGGTGTGTGGAGAAGCAAAGCACAGAGCGTGGAGCAGCAGTAACCTCAGGCCAGTTTGTCCATACCAGGAAAGTCCTAAAAGATGACTGTAAAACATGTAATTCCCACAATAATGTGGTGCTCCCAATATTTGCAACTCCAGCAGCTTCCCAGACACTTCAGTCCAGATTTCAGTGGAGAGGAACGTCACAGAAGAGGAGCTTTTCCTGTGCAAAGCAGCACAGAGAGAACATCTGCTCCACACCTTCCGTGCTCCTCTGACAAATCCAACCCATCTGTGTGGGCAAACTGGGTCACTTATATGGCAGGAAGAGCTGTAGGACAATTCCTCAAGGCAGACTGCAGAACAGATCCCTCCAGGGAGGACTTTCAGTCATGTAACCATTACAGCCTTGCCCTAAAAATTATTAATTTTAAGCTTTCAGCACCATTTTCTGAGATTCTATCTGGGAAAAAAGCAGAAATCACATATCCCTCACAGAAAACTATTTCCATTGGTAAACCAACAAGTTTTGCCCTCAGAATATAACCTAAAGCTGAATGTGAAAACATTCCCAAGGTAAAGGACACATTCCCTCAATGCATCACTGTCACTTTGACCAGATGCCTCTCAGCACAGGTTTCTTGCCAAAACCTGAGCAGATTTGGGCCAGCACAGACCATCTGAAACCTGAACTCTCCAGAATTAGCTGTTGTGCAAAGTCTGAAATGTAAAAATATTTCAGAAGAATTGTTCTTGGAGTTCCACCAGAAAATGCAAAACTATTTCATGAGACTTGCCTAAACATCAACTTTGACACCTTAACAGTTTCACACTAATTGAGCCGTGTGTAATTAATATCACCCAATTACTTTAAAAGCTTTCTCTTCTGGATTTCTTACTGCCACGGGTAGGGTTTCATCGGAAAAGTTTAGATCCCACCTTCCCAAAGTAAAGCCAATGGAAACATCCCTGCTGACTCCACAACAGAGGTGATGGGGCCTTTAATCACCAGGGATGCAATTAATGGACAGCACAACTGGTTCCAAGTCATATCCTGCTAAAGCACTGAAAACTGCCCCTTTCAGAACGTGACACGATCATGGATTGACCTTTCACTAACTATTAAGGAAGTTCCACTGTTTATTTTCTGACACCCACACTCAACATCTACAGCTCTTCCCATGTCAACTCCCCATCTAAGTTTAAAAGGCTTTTCCTCATCAAAGGTACTGGATGCATTTCAATTTTAATCTCACAGAAAGAAAAGGCAGAGGACACGAATGAGAAATCTCATCCACTGCATCCAGTTCCTGATCCAGCTTTGGGTGCACCCAGGACAAGTTATCAGCTAAAGTCTTATGGAAATTTCTGTTTATTGACTTTCTTATTCAAAAGCAACCAATGAATTTTCAGACTTGCTCTTGATATCCTGAAAAATCTGCCTCTATAATGACTATAATCTATGGATAACACAGGGTGTTTTCCATCACTCCAAGTTTTAGGTCCTAAGGTTTTTTTCATCACCACCCATTCTGTTGGTTCCCAGCTTAAATTTACTCCAGATAGGCACCCTCACCTCAGGATTCACAAGGTATTGTCAAGAGAAGAATCCCCATTCGTGGAGAGGAAACAAAATGCTTGCACATCCACAAACCCCCTGGGGTGTTTAATTCCCAGTCTTTATTGCACTCAAAGCCAGTTGGAGCCCATCCTTCCACGTATCTGGGCCGTATTTAAGTTTCACATTAAAGCAGGAGTAAACCAGAGACACACTCCTGCATATGTGAGGAGCACAGCCCTGAGAGAAAGACCACGTCCTAACAATCACCACTCCCCAAGGACCAGTGTGTGACCTGGGTCGGCACCAAAACCTGACTTCAGCCTTGGGATCTCACGTCAACCACATCAACCACATCGCCCAAGCCCCAGCACAGCTTGACTAAGCCTTTGTTCACTTCCTGCAACAACACACAATTTCTGGGATGAGACAACTCGACGTGTTATTCGTGACTGCGGCTCTGAGCCTTTGTTCGATCCCCAACAGGCCACGCACATTCCCACATGGAAAAATGGCCTGAGTGTCTGTGTCGACTCAAGGCCGGCTCGGCAGAGGCTGAACAAAGAAGTCACCACGGGCTGCTCCTCACGTCTGAGCCACCCCTCACTGCAGCTTTTTGGGGGGACACAACACAGAGAGAGCAGTTTGCTCAGGAAACATGTGGGTGCACTCGGCCAAAGCAGCCAAACCACAGGCAGTCAAGATGAACTGCAAGCACGTTTGTCTCACCCCAGTTATCAGCAGAACTAAGGGCTGATAAATGTAGGGATGAATCCTGATCAAAGCTACTTTTAATTTTTTTACCCAACGTTGCAAAGAATCAGACCTGGCTCAATCACCAGGCACTCTACAGATTAATGTGTTAACACCTTCATTTCTTGCCTGTCCTCCCACCTCCAGCCTAGTTTACCACATCTGCTCTCAGGTTATGGGCAGCAACCTGACCCCTTCATCCCTTAGCACACAGCTCTTGTCTCAACACCTCCCCACCAGCACCCACTGACATCACTTTCCTGGTAAAAGTTCCCCAATGTAAGACTTATAGGTTGTATCTGAAGAAGTAGTGTATGTTTGATAATAAAAAAACAAGGGAAAATGTTTTTATTGAAACTTGATGCCTTTTTCCCCCTTCACTGCCCTATCACTGTTTAAAGGACATGTGGGCACAACATTTCTGCCACCAGACTCCTCTATCTACACCTGCAGAGAACACCTTCACTGCAGTGAGCAATTGCTGGTGGCCTCAGTCAGCTCAAAGCCACAATTTCCACTCTGTCCAGAGAGAAATATCAGGTTCTGAATACAACTGATACGTGTACTGAACTGGTCATTTAAAAACCCAGCAACAGAACAGCTCTGACAGATCCCAACCTTATCTCCCCCGTGTAATCTGAATCTGCTGCCTAAACAGGAGGATGTGCATGAATCAGGACAGCAAGGCTCTCTATTACCTTCCCCAGGAGGCAAAACACCTGCACAACTGTGTGTGACCTGGTTTCTCTCAGTGCACAAGGTACAGAACTCCAACAAAGCTGAAGCTTAAACAAACACCTACAAAATCAGTTACATTTCCTGAGAAGGAAGCTCTTGGCGGAGGGCATCAGTCCAGTAATACTCCAGTACTGCTGGCAACCAAATCAATTTCACCATCTCTCAACTGGTTTTGCACACTGGATATCCTGCATTTGCCCTAACCTGAGCAAGTCACAAGCAAAGTGGATGAAAAGATTTTATCCCAGCTGGTACAGGTACTCATGAAATACAGAAAACTTTGTGCACGCTGAGTGTGCTAAAAAACCCCAATATTTTCTAAAAAGGGACCACAGCTATAGTCATCAAAGGTGGCCGTAAGTTATTTCTTCATTCAAAAAGAAGCTTAAAAAGCATAGCTTGAAGCAGGAGGAGCAGAGATCTTGAATGCTTTATCTTGAGTTTCCAGTATTTATTATTTATTTGTATTACCTTGCTTTGTTATCAGTTATGTAGACAGTGCTCCCTTTGTAGAGACTCAAGCTGAAGACTATGACAAAGAACATATTTGGTTTTTGTCTGCAGCTCAGGAACCTCCCTTAGAGGAGATCAGAGAAATCATTTAAAGTTTTGAGGAACAGCCATCTTGTATAATTACGCTGAAGAAAATCATAATTTGAGAACTCAGCAAGATAACAAACATAAAAGACTGATGTCCTGACTGCAGCTAAATTTCATGTTGAATTAGGGCTAGTTTTGTATAACTTCAAGGTCCCATCTTTCCAGCAACATTTGCTACAGGGGAAACAATAAACCACAGCTTAGCCAGGAGAACTGAGCATGGAAACCAGCACACTGCTCCTGCACTGGGACTGCAGATGACCATCACGAGAGGTCACCAGAAAAAGCTGGTTTATACAATTTCCAGACAGGTTTAAATGATCTTGTCATTAAGACCTGCACTGGTGAACTCAGATTTTGAGGGAAAGCTCCAGCTTTAACAGAGAACCCAAGCAGCTTCCACAGCCCTTAGAATCCTTTGAACTAAACTCTTCCAATTTAAAGCCATGCCAGTTTTCTCTCCACGGATCTCCACCCGCCCTCCTTGTGGAAACAGGGACAGAAATGGATCTACCAGCAGCAGGCACACCAAGAGTCAGCAGGTAAGATGAAGATCAAAGCCCAAGTGTCCCAGAGGTTTGGGCCATGTGATTATTGTGCAGTGTGTAGGTGACTTTGCTTTCCCTTATCTCCCACGCACCAACACCAGCTGCTCTCATTGTATTTGTTCCATACTGTTCCTTAAATATTCCTGCAAGTTTTAGGTTACTGCTCAGAGAGCCCAAGTACATCATGTGCCTGCTGGAAGGCATAAGAGTGGGACAGAACTGAGCTCTGTAATCCTGTGGCACAATTCACATGTGAATTAAAACAGGTATTGTGCCTCACCATGCTCAGAGTCACTTCACATGACCCCCAGTGCCATGAACAGCTCCCACCCAGGCTCTGAATTTAAAAGCAGCACAACAATGTGTTTTGCATTACACTCCTGCTGCAGCTACTGCAGGCTTAGACAGATAATAAGAACTCCTCTAGACCCCAAAATCCTCCTGGCTGCCTTTCACTTAAGCCCTTCCAAGCACTCAGGTATTCAGATCCCACTGCTCCCTGTAAGCCACCCCCAACAGTGTGGCAGCACGTCCGAAATGGAGCCTCCAAAGGGCATCCTTGTGCCACAGGGGAGGGATGGCTCAGCAGGAGCCCTGGGCATCCCTCGTGGTCCTCGTGGCACTTGAGGGTGCCGAGGGGACTGTCCCAAACCCAGTTTCTGCGGCTGTGTTCCCGCAGAGATTCTGCCAAAGGGCTGACACCTCGCCATTAACTGCATTCACACTACTCTCCTGCCACGTTTCCCGGGAAATCTAGTTGCTACGCGAAAAAAAAAGAAAAAAAAAAAGAAAATGGGTTAACTGCCTGATATTTCTGTTCCTGAGACAGCAGACTTAAATCTTCTGGGAGCCTGCTTATTCCCATCCCCTCCTTCCTGCAGCTCTTTTAGGACAACTCCCCCCAAACTGCAAAGCCATTAGCACATATTGTTGCACTTTCCCTGAACCCCAGCCACGCTTTAACTCCTTCCTACCCAGCTCTTTCTGTGATATCCCTGGTCCTTTGAAGTGACCCCACAGCACTTTAGCCCTCCTGCAAGGCCAGCTCTGCTCACCCCGCCTGTCACATGCAATAACTGCTGAGGCTACAAACCTGCCCTCCCAAAACCTGCGGATCTAAAAGCTTATTCTCTGCCCCGTACAAAAGCACGACTGTTCCAAAGAATCAGAGGCTCCCGAAAATCCAGCAGGCCCGTTTTGCCTCGCTGTGGTCATTTTGCTCATGATTGATGCTCAGGAAGTGGATTGCTTCCCCTCTTTTAGACCCTATCTGGATTCACAGCGGCAAGGATCAGCAAATGCTTTCCGCTCCGGCCTCCCTTTTAGCTGTGTCTGTAAATGGCCTTTGAGCCACAGCAATTTGGAGGTATTCAGCCTCTGAATCCCTAATTCCTTTCAGCGTGGTATCAAGGCTCTGCACACGCTGCCACCCCGGGAATGCCTTGCTAGCAGCTTCCCATTTCACTGGCTGTGCCAGCGATTCAGCTCACCAGGATGCTTTGTCAATGTAGTAATCCCAGCAATTGTCTGCTTGAGTACTTCATGGCAATCAAAAGCCATTTAGGATTTCAGGTTTGCCTTCCTCTTCCCCCCTCCCCACTTTCCCCCAAAGATGTCTTCCTGTCACCGGGACATTAGCTCATTTCTTTCACCAGCGGAGGTGAGAAAAATGCATTTAGCCCTACCACATCGCTGAGTCTCTTTTTCTGCCCAAGAGCAGGCATCATCTCTAGAGGTTAAACCAAAATAGCTGTGCAGTTGAAAGCGATACTCAGACCTCCTTCTAGAGGCTGAAGGAGCTCAATTCCATTAGCTGGATTTGTTACGTTGCATCTTTAGCCATTGTTTCATGAGAGCAGATGTTGCAGAGCTCGGTTCTGTAAAACCCAGCTCTGCCACGGCACGAGACTGCTCAGCGAAACCACGGCTGAGAATCCTTCCCACCCCAGCAAAGCGACTTCTTCCCCAAACAGCACCCATCTCTGGACAACAGTGCGATAAATTTCCCCTTCTTGAATTCTTGATGCAAAATCTGATGGATGCTAGACAAGCTCTTCTGCCAGAAAACCTGTTACGTGATGTTCCAACACAACTCCAGTCTCTCTGTCTGCAAATCACTCAGCTCGTGAGATTTGCAATCCAAAATGCTCCATCCCACAGGGCGATGAAAAGAACATGACCCTGAAGAAACAGATTCTTTTGCCCATTTCAAAGCACCAACCATGCTCTCTCTGTAACTTAATTACAGGTCTACTGCTGAAAGAAGGAATTAAGTTTCCATTAAAACCATGGCTGGTGGACAATATGCCTCAGATTGCCCAAATTAAGCAATTTTACTGCATTTGGTGCTGATATAAAGTGATTTCCTAGAACCAGAGCTGGGCAGGGGAGAAGGTGGTCCATCATCCACAGTTCTGCCATCCTTGGCCAACAGGGCCAAGTACTTTTCAGCCAGGGCAGGCAGGAGATGGAAAAGGGTTCGTTCCCAGCACAAAGCTAAAGGGGATGTTTTATTAAAGATCCTCTCCAGAGCTCCTGGCTGCTCCTCCAGTGCTGCTGGCTGTGCAGAGCTGGGGTTATACCCGAGCTGACATTTTAGCTCTTAACTCTTTCAGATTTCCCAAGCAGGCTTCCCGCGCCGCCTCCCAGCCCTGCCTGCTGGCGCGGACGCCGGAGCAATAAGCATATTCCAGCATATTTCAGCAGAGCAGAGCGTTTCACCAAAGCCACAGACACGTCTCTCACAGAGGAGATGATTATCCTGATGCTGCCGAGGCTTTGGACAGGGTTCCAGTCAGCACACGGCACGGGCTCCGGCACACAGTGCAGAACACAGAGATTGCCCCTGCTCCAAGAATAGGTGTGTGTGCTCAGGTAACAAACACACGGCTCGGAGCCCCCAGTCCCTCCATGAGCTCCACCAGCCCAGTGCCTGGAGCATTTCACCCACGCTGATTTCCCCCACCCAAGCTGTTTCAGTACCTGGTCCAGCCTCAGCAGCAGCCGCAGCAAAGCAGAGGTGGGTTCTGCTCTTTGTTCCCAGACGCCTTTTCTGGGTCTCACTCCCAAGCACATGCTTTTGGCTTGGTGCAGAGCTCTTTCCTTCCCCACCCAGGGGGTGACAGCGGTCTCCAAACTTTATTACTGTCACCACGGGGCTGTCAGCTCTGCCCAGAAGCACCAGCCGTGCCCAAGGCACTGAGGGAGGCACCTGGATGGTCGGTGTCCTCTCGCAATGCTGGGGCATCCTGACCCTCAGGCACAGCTGCTGGGGACACCTGACAGGGGGTACTTGGCTGAACGAGACCCTGAGAGAGCGGCAAGGTGACTGTCCCGACCCCTCACATCTTCTGCCCGGGCAGCGGAGGAGTGCTCGGGGCACTGATCCCCCTCACTGAGGACACTGATCCCCTCAAACCGGCCCACTGATCCCCCCTCACCCGGGCACTGATCCCCCCTCACCTGGCCCACTGATCCCCCCAAACCGGGACACTGATCCCCCTCACCTGGCCCACTGATCCCCCCAAACCGGGACACTGATCCCCCTCACCTGGCCCACTGATCCCCCCTCACCGGGACACTGATCACTCCTCACCCGGGACACCGACCCCCCCTCATCCCGTCCAAGCGCACCTGCGGGATGGTGCGGGGGGGGGCCGGTGCTGAGCGTGCCCCGAGCACCGCAAACACCTGCCCGGGGCGAGGGCGAGTGACCCCCGGGCCCGGAGGGGACATCGCGGCTGCGAGGGCAGCCCGGGCTGGGGGGGCTTCCCTCAGAGCCGAGCGGCACCGAACAGGACCGAGCCGAGCCGAGCACGGCCGAATGGGACCGAACTGTGCCGAACGGGACCGAACCGAGCCGAGCCGG
>WBMV01000966.1:0-13431 GCA_013396655.1 Campylorhamphus procurvoides | reverse complement strand
CGGCCCTGCCCCTCGGCACAGGCGCCGTGTGCGGCCCCGCCCGGCAGCGCGGGGGGCGCGGGGGGCGGGAGGGGAGGAGGGAGGGATGGAGAAAGGGAGGGATGGAAGGGGAGATGGAGGGGGAGGCAGCCGCGGTGGGACCCCGAGGCTGGGCGCTCGCCGCTCACAAAGCACCGCCTCGGAGCGGGGCAGCAGCACGGCACGGCCCGTCCGTGCCAGGGTTGGATGGGGCTCGGAGGGAGGTGGGATGGATGGCAGGGGAAGGGGTCCCCGCCCCTAGGAGAGGATCGGAGGGAGGTGAGCTGTAAGGTCCCCGGCGACCCAAACCAGTCTGTGGTTCTGTGACAGGGACCGGCACCGTGGCTAAGCATCCCACACGGCACAGGGACCCTGAGCTTCCATCCCACACGGGACAGGGACCCTGAGCTGGCATCCCACGCTGGGACCTTCCCCGGGACTGGGACACCAGAACCTCAGCCCAGCTGTCCAGATCAAGAGTCTAAAACAACGTGGGTACCCCGATCTGGGGACAGGGACTGGTCATAACCCAGGACAGGCATCCCAGCACCCTGTGCCGGGGTAACCCCAGGGCAGGACCCTGGCCCAGGGGGCAGGACTGGGACTGCAGCCCTTCAGAGCAGGCTGGGATGGCACTGGGGCCTCGGGACAGGCACCAGAACGGGTTCAAGCTGCCCTGTGGCAGATGCAGAGCCGGAGAGGAGGCGGGCAGTGAGGAAGAGCCTTCCAGCCCCGCTCGCCTGGCACTGATGCGTTCGTGCAGCACATGCCCTGGTGCCAGGGAGAGAAGGCACAGGCAGCTCTCCATTTTTTCCCACCTTGCTAATTAAACGGACCAGAAATAGGTCAATCTGTTTCCATCCGCAGGCTACAGTGACTGCTCAGCAGAGGAAAGGCTTTACTGAGTGAAGGTTTCTTTCTCTTTTGTCCATGCTGACTCTCCACGTGCGTTTCATGTACAGAGCGCTTCAGCTTCAAACGCTGCAGCCCCAAACCCTTCACATTTCACAGGACAGAACCCCTTCAGTCTTAGCAGAAGAAACTTATCAAGTACAACATGCTGACCTCCTGCTTATCGTTGTGGTTTTTTCCATTTCCTGCCCACTTCGGCATTTCTAACTGCCATTTTAAATTTTATTTGTATCATGATGTCATCCACAAGAAGCAGAGAAGAAGAAAGTCTCGGTGTAGCAGCAGCGTGCTCTTGAGCAAGAACAATTGCAAAAGAGGAATCAATACCAAATTAATGCTCTTCATTGATAAGCCAATACATGACATATTTTTATGATCCTGGTATTGCAAGTAATTGTATCACTTCTGGAATTGAGCAGGTAATACCACAATCTGCTTAGATAACAAACTCGATGACATGTCTTGAAAAAAATGCTTTTGTGTGGGCTTTACTGGACTTGTGATGGTACAATCCTCCCACCGAGGTCGGCACCAGTGAACTCTGGGTGTCAGGAGCAACAAAGAGCAGAAGGAAAGTGCCAGCACAATTTATGGTATCAAACAACAATAAAACTAAAGATAAATAGAAACTAGGTAAGAAATACAAACACTGAACAGGAAAAAAGAGCAGGAGTTCTCTTTTCGGTCACCGATGAGCAGAATAGAGGAACTGAGATGTGTGTTTGTGGGGAGGGGAAGAGAAGAACTAAATGGTGAAAGAGAGGGAAAGGAAGAACAGTCCCAACTGGAATGCATGTGAGGTGGGTAAAGCCAGGGAAAGGCAGGAGCACCATCCTTGGCAAAGGCCAGCTGGATTATTCTTTCCATTCCTTTCATATGGGAAATTCCACCTCCCCACGCTCCCCCTGCAACCCCTACTGTAATTCCTTTCTGTTTCCCAGGGTGTGCAATGCTTCACTATTATTTCTAACTACTGGTGCCCTGATCTCTTCCCATGAAGTCTGGGGTTATCCTCAGCCACTCTGCACATGTGGATCTTTTAGTCCACTTTTAAAAACCTCTTCATCAAACTCTGTTTTTCTCCCCTCTCCCCACACGCCTGACAATCAGGTCCTGAAATATAGGACACTGATGGATGTTCAAGCTGAAATAAAAAGTAAGGCCCCTCCTTTCCAAGAGAAGCACATGTGGCAAGTCCATGAGCAGGAATGGGATTGCTCTCTGCGTGCTTCAAATCAGCTGTAAAAATTTCCTGATCCAAGGGAAAGCCACTGTGGCCTATGAATTACAGGAAAAGGCAGAGCTAGCGTGGCTAAAAGGCAATAAAAAAGAGAAAGGTTGGGACTGGGGCTGAGGAGCTGTCAGTTGGCTTCTTCCCACAGAGAAAAGAAGTTAGTCATCAGAACTAAAAGCTCCGTGCAAGTTGAGCACACATGGAAATGATGAAGCAGAGCAGCACACTCCTCTGTTAGACCTCCTCAGCCCAGAGCTCTCCTTTGGCATGTTCCCACCTCCCCAGCAATTACAGTCCTGGAGCTCTTCACATGCAGGGGGTGAGCAGGGAGCAATTGGGGAAGGGGCAGGAGAAGGAAGGGGCCATTTCCTGGTGCCAGGATTGCACCTGGAGAGGAGGCACCTTCAGGCTTCACACTGCTGCCACCACTCGAGATCACACCCCTGGTTCTAAGGCATCTCGAGATGTCCAGCTGTAAAGAGGGGCTGGGAATGCTGAAGTCCTCACACACCCTCCCACAGCACACCAAAGTGCCTCCCTTTGTGTCCCCTATTGTGCCAAACTCACGTTCCAAAGTGTTAGGCAGGTGAATGCCCCTTTTACTGCTGCTGCCCTCTCCTGCTGTTTCCACTATTGGAAAAAAAAGGAGAAAAAGCAGATTAAGGGAAAACTTGAAGAGAATGGCTTAGTTCTTCCAAAAGAAATATAACCCTGCCGTTACCTGCCTAAGTATGTTTTTAACCTGGATGGCAGAGAAGGGTCATACTGCATAATCACATTTAAGTGCCTTCCCTGATTAACATATCTTAGTCTCAATAAATAGTTGACACTAAATGGTATTTTTCTCATATAACACTGTATACAAGCACAAACACATTTTTATGCAGCATGTTTTTTATTCCCTGTGGAATGGCTTAAGGAAATATTCTGAGGGCTCTCCAAAGCCTGCAGAGGATGCACATCTTGTGTCTGCTCATTCTCCATGTTCCCATCCCACTCACTCCAGTGAGATTAGCACCCAGACCAGCCAGCAAGAGCCCACTTGACAGGCCCACATGGTTTAGATTCATAATCAGATTAACAAAACAGTAATCCTATTTTTAAACAATGAAAAAGTCAAGTCCTTGAGGCTGTGAGTTGGGGTGTGTGTGTGTGTGCATATAGAATAGATGTCATCCTTTTGGAATAAAGAACCTTAATACCAAATGAAAAAGGTTTCTTCCCTGTAGAGGAAAGAGGGACTATCTTACATTATACCACTTCTTTCCTATTGGTTTTGATCTCAGATGAGCCCACTCCATTACTTGCAGGATGTACCTTTGCAATATACACTCTTTACCACATTTTAAAGTAATAGTTAAAGAAGTGAACTACTTCCCAAATGCTCCAGAAGCTTTAATTATGAATGTTCCAGTACTTTTACTTATACAGCAAAAACTGCCCAGGCACTGGAAAATGAACATATTTCATATATTCAAGGTAGCAGACTCACGGTGGAAAAAATCTCACTGGGCAACCAGCAGCATTTGTCTGTGTCACAGTGTTTCCAGCACCGCCGCATTTTCCCCAATGATGCGGAAACTCCTTTTCCAGCTCCAGCACCCACTTTTTCCCCCCTGCTCACCCTCTCCTGCTCCTGCCACGGGCCGGTCCCAGCCTTTCCTGTGAGCCGGATGACTCAGACGGTGCCGGTTCGAGGCGCTGGGAGGGGAGCGGTGCTCAAAGCCGGCCCGACATTGCCATCGCCCGGCCCCGCAGCGCAGCGCAGCGCCCTCCGCCTGCCCGGCTCGGGGCTCGCCACTTCGGGCACCGATGGAAAAGCCTCCTGCTGCCCACGCTGCCCCTCAGGGTGCCGGCTAAAGCCTCCGGGGCTCATCGGCAGGGTGGCAGGAGCAGCCAGGCACTCTGCACCCAGGCACTCTGCAGCGCCGAGGGGAAGGGGATGTGTTTTTAACGTGCTGCGACCAGACCTGAGTCAATAAACCCCTGAAAAAGCAAGCATCGAGGCGTCATAACCTAAAAGGCAGAGCACCGGAACAAGTGGCAATTACATCACCCAGGAAATGGCATTTACAGGGAGTGTTACCCCCTCCAGTATGAGATAAAGTTTTAGGACCTAGGTTTGGTTTTTTCCAAAGTGCATCTTTTAGGCCAAGCTAACAGTATCTCCCCATTTTAATGCAGAGCACAAGAACAAGACTGAAAGGCCAAGTATTTCAGGATATTGATTTTCCTTCCATTCTCTTTAAATATAATTTCCTAAGTTCTTTTCCCTGCCATCCCTACACAACTGTTACCCATGGAAGCTCAGCTTGGCAACCAGCACACAGAGAGAATTGTGATTAGTAAACCACCAGTAAACTAGACACAGATAGTGGAACAAAAATGTATCAGAGATCTTTTCTCCATGCTGGAAGTGCTTTTTAGCAGGTGTGCACTTCCAAACACAAATGATCACAGCAATAAATACACCAGAACAGAGCTCCCCACCTGCCAGTGCCTCACAACAGGAACCTGCAACAAAAATGTGTATTTCCCCACCAAAGCTGAGCTGAGGGGATCTATTCCACTGCAGACATTGGTTTCTCATTAGAAAAACACCAGAAGTTTTTGAAGTGGCTGGCTCTGGAGCTGGGAATATGGGCAGGATGTGTGTCAGGCATGGAACAGCTGGCCTGGAAGCTCCCACAAAATCAGCTACAACGGTGCAGCCTGGCCAGGACACCACCCAGCCAGCAGCCGTGTGCTTTTCCTTTGTGGTTGCAGGGCTGCTCCAAAAGCCAAACTTTCATTCCACAAAGCAGGGGGAAAAAAAGAAAAACTTGAGGTTTCAGCCCTTCCAAGTCTAGACCAGCTTTTTTTACAGCTGGAAATTACATAGTTTCAGTGTTCAGCAATAGCGTGGACAGAAATGCTGAGCCCTACTCATGGCTAAACTGAGGCCTAAAAGCTGCCACTTTTTAGCCTGTACAAGAGCAAAACTCATCCAGCTGATGCAGAGATGTGTGCTGATGATGCAAAAACACAACTGCCCAAGAAGGGAGCAGTCTGGCTGAGCAGGAGGCAGAAAGAACAGTGCTAGGGTGGGTTAATTGCAGCCAGTAACCACAGGGCTGCTGGTAAAGTGTACAGGAGACTGGCAGGCTTCAGGCCATCCTCCTTCACAGAGCCCTGCAGCGTGAAGTCATCTTCTGGAGAGGGGAAAAAGACACAAAACCCAAGAAAAACCACCCTAATCTAAACACCTGAGCTGAGTATCAGCAGAATCTGAGCACAGAACAACTGTGGAACAGCCCAACTCCTTTTTGGGTCAAAATGACACAGAACTGTACAAAACACAGCATGTGAGATTTCTTAGTACTGGCCCACATTCCACACCTGCACTGAGGCTCTGCAAGGGCAGAGTCCTTGTCCAGAATCTGCTCCTTGCAGATAGAGGTGTAATTATCATTTTCATTCCCATTGATCCTTGGTTAACACACAGACAGCTGTGGAATGCCTGGGAACAGCTCTGCTGAGAGATGCCCTGACTGCCCTCACTCCCCCAACTCCATCCTCTGTTGTTTGTTATTAAAAGTTTCCAGCCTAAGAAACATATTTTTTAAAACACCCAAGTATGCAATATCACTCTTCAAATCTTTCCCTCGTTTCACAATGTTTTTGAAAGGCATAAATAAAGCCAAATAAATTTTATGAGTGTGACAACATGGGTTTTTTTGTTCAGTTCTAACTCCAGTGCTCAGTATCTGCTGATGGATAGTTAAGAGAACTATGCACAAAACAGATCTCATCTGCAATTTAAAGGAAACAAAAAGCTTTGCTCCTCCGGCATATAAATCATCCAAAAGCAATAAAAAAAACTTAGCTGCACAGTTTCAGGAATTTCTTGTGCCTCTGAACACTTGCTTAATTTAGGACTTTTCCAATATCCAAAATAGATTACCCTTCAGTGGTTAAATGCCATTACACAGCACTTTATTAGCCTTGAATTAACTCTGTTTGTTACCCAGCTTCTTCCAGATAAAGGTATTTCAGAACATCTGCATCAGCAGAGCAAGAGGCTTCTTGCATAACTGCTCTAGTGGTGGAGGGGAAATCTCCTGAAGGCTTTTTAATATGATCTTTCATAATGCAAGTTCTTGGGAATTCCTACCAAAGCAGGAACAATGGATTCATTAAATAGTTCACTTTCACCTAATGCTTTCTGCATGCTTCACTCTTAAGCTATAAAGCAGCAAGCAACCACCTTTCCATAATGTTTGTGGTCAAGGGAGAGCTTTCCATTTGAAGGCAGAGGAAAAACCCTTCCATCTTGTGAGGGTTGTGAGCCAAAAAAGAAGTTTTACAAACTGAGGTTCTTCCTCCCACCCTGTTCGATAGCTTAGAAGTGGCTGATCAAGAAAAATGTCGGGATTTTAGGATTAAATTAAATTTAAAAAAAATAGGGACAGAGAAGGTTGAAGTTTCCAGAAATATGTAAATCACTTCATTCTTACTGGGTATGTCCTAATAAATCTTAGAACTGGGCAAAAAGCCATATCCCTAGTCCTAGCCAGAAGCAAGTCTGGAGTCAGAGAGAAAGATCAGCACATGCCCAGTTTAGACCTGCTTATTTTATTTCTTAAAATGAATCTTTCAATTCTTAAAATTAATTACATCAACCCATCCTGACCATTTTACCAGCACAGGAATTTCTGCTTCTTTAAGACAAACCTCCCCCAGTTTTTTTTCTGAAGACAACACCTCAGTCTCTTGCCAGTTTCCCCAACACAAGGGGAAGATGCTCCCCAAGGGAGAAGATCCCAACTTAGTCCCCTTTCCTGAGGAAGAATCTTCAGATCTTGAAAATACCCTTCCCCACCTCTATTTTATTTTTGCCTTATCAAAGATTAAAACCTGAAGTTACAAATACCAGTCTGTTCAAATGGAAATTTAAGTTTATGCAGCAAAAGGGACAAAAGCCAGGGAACGAAAACAAGTTTCCATAGGAACATCAACAGCCTTCCCACCTCCTCCACACACTCCAACACACTTCATGGGTCTAAAGCTAAAGGCTCTTGGCCTTTCCATGTCATTCTCTGGCAACTTTAAAACTCACTAGTAACATGCTCCTGTTACACTTACAGTCCAGAGAAATAGCTAATGCACAGAAACTGTGTCTTCAAAGCTGGCACTGGTACCTACTGGTGAACACAAAGTATTCAAAGCAAGTGCTCAAGCATCCCTAAGCTGTAAGGGACACTGGTGCACACTCCAGTGACAGGCACTGGGCACAGGGACACTTGGCCTTTGCTGACAGGGCTATTTCACTCTTTTCCACAGCCAGCCTGCATTTTATTTGCTGCATTTTGTGCTGGAGAGCAAATGGAGGGGATGGGTTGTTTGCAAAGCTCAGTTATGATGGGCAGTTCTGATTTCTGTCCCCAGAACTGGATAAACACCACAAGGATGAAGATCACATCCTTTCCCCTTGCAGCCCCTCACTTGCCACTGTGGCATGGTCAGTGGCCAGAGCCCTCCTCAGCCTGGGGGCTGCACAACCTGGCAGCAGGGTCATCCCATCTCCCATTTTGCTTTAGCCACATTTATGGCACTAGAACACCTGCCTTCCATAAAAAGATGCTGTAGAAAACCACGAGATTGGGAATATTAGATTTGTGATTTGTTTGCAACCGTATTTAATATTAATAATGTCTTGTTTTTACAAAGCAGTTGAAATAAAAGTTAAAAAAAAAGGAATAGCAAGAACCCCCCCTCACCTGCTGTCTAGCATGTCTAGCATCAGTAAACCTCACTGGTTTGTTCACCATTTATGAGGAAAACATCATTCAAGCTGGCTTGTCACAGAGACTCCTGTGCAATAACTGGCCTTTGGTGCAAATCCGTGGCATTTGTCAGATCACCTGTGCTTTTTCTGAAAGTCCCTCTGCCTAAACTCAAGGTGTCTGGCAACGAGAATGTCCTTCCAGACAAACACAGTAGATCTGGTAACACATGTCTGAGGATGGCAAATATCCTCATTTTACAGAGGTAATCAGAGCATAGATAATTAAATTTGCCCTAGGGGAGTGTTTTGAACAGCCAGAGAGCCCAGACCCCACAATCCCAGGTGATTCACCTTGGCTGGAGACTCTCTACAGAAGACTGAAAATTAACTGCTGACACTGAAATTGTTTCTTTGTCCTCTCTGAGAGGATCAGGTATTTTTCTGGTGCAGGACCAGCCAACGTGTTAAGAGTTGGGAAAGGGTGTGAACCTGTTTTAAGTGACCACCAGCACTGACCCAGACCCAAAGGAATCTCTGTGACAGGCAAACTGTGGGCAGTTAGACAGTGGGCAGGACCCAGCCTGCTAGTGCCATGGGACACTAGGGAGGTTAACCTCATCCACCTGCTGATGGGCCCCTCCGGCCTGGCCTCCAGGAGCACGTCCCACCTCCTTCTCCAGACAGGGGGTTATAGCCTAGAGATACAGAGGAGAAATCCACCGTGTTAACATTCAGCCACCACAGCCCTTCACCAGCACACAGGGAACACCCAAAACAAATCCCACCGTTATTTACATCTTGTTTATACTTATTCATAGGCAGCATTTTAAGGAAAATGAAAGCAGAGAAAATACCCAGGCTTGAGAGGGTTTATTTTTGTAGTGCTAACAGTAAAAGCTGTTGCGAAACATTCGTGTTTTAATTTGATCGATTTAAATTAGATTAAATTGAAATTAATTACCATTTAATTTCCCTAAGTCTGCACTAAAGCTGCAGTGCTGCTCTGCAGGATAAACAGAGCACTAACAGCAGCTTTTACAGGAAACTCCTGAGAGTGTCTCTGCTGTCCAAGAGCCCTGATGGTCAGGGACTTAAAATAATCTTTTATTCCAGTCCTGCAAAGAATCCTCTGAAGGTCAAAAGGTGAATCCACTCATTACTAATGCCAGGTATTATTTAGAGGATTTCAAAAGGCAAGCACAGGCAGTAAGGGAAATGTACTTTAGCTGAACATCCTAATCTTAAAGCTTCATTTCAGGACAGACTCAGGGAGATACACCCTGGCAAACACCCTCAATTTGTTCGACACAAAGCAAAGAACCCAAATCCTAATAGCCCTGTTAACCAGGCAGGTTTCAAAGCAACCTGTTCCACTGAAACTCCCAGCATCACCTTCATCTGTGAAATTTGTTTTTCTCACAGTAGCCAAGTTTTGCTTTCTACCTTAATTCAGCAGCTGAACACTGCAGATGGTTCTTTCACTTCATGCTGATCCACCTCAGGAGAAGATCCCAGACCTCTCATTCTATAACTGGTTACTTAAGAAAAGACTTTGCTTAGGGTTAAGCCAGGACAGGTAGGAGTTGGAAGGTGCCTCAGCCCAGCTGCCCTGATCCTGGTTCTCAGCACAGCTATTGCTCACACACTTCTCATCCCCCAGGGAGGTCAATACCCCTTGGGAGAGCTATCCAAGGTACCTGACAGAATCAGACATCACACTGCCCTCATATTAAAGAACCTAAGAGAAATCAACTTCTTTATTCCTTCAAATGTCAGGAAAAATCTTCAAAGCAGAAATTTCAGCACTCCACTATTATTGAGGTTTAATATGTTTAATCAAGAATCTGCAGCTTATTTTTTTCATATATTTAATTGACTTACTCAGCTCTGCACCCTAAGTGGGTTTCCCTTTCAACCTGATATGATTAAGACTGTCTACATGATCCATTCCACCATGGGAAATTGTAATTAAAATATACCCAAAGCAGCATTTGCAGGTAAGGCACAGGGTGTTGGACCAAGAGGGGAGAAAGGAGACTGCCTGCTTGGCCAGTGTGTGGCAGTGAGCCTGATGAGGGCAATGTGAGGCCACAGAAAGCACTTCATCCATCACAGTGATCTCAGCAGGTGACAGTGAGTTTAGTGGGGAGACCTTCTGGTGCTTTGTGAGAGTTGATAAGAGTTTATACATCTGCAGGATTTATATATTCAATGGGTCATCAGTGTGGGATCTGATACATAAGGCCATGTTTTGCATAATGAAGTCTTTCATCTTCCTGAATCCACATAATACACCCAAAAATCTGCTTCCTGCATTTAGCTAGTGCTAAATACAGACCAGGTATTAAATTATTGGACTTCTACAAAAACAGGGGAAGGATCCCAGAAATATTGTACAAACCTATAATTTTGAGTGACAGAAATCTCAGTGAACTATGGCAAAAGCATTCACAAAGAAACTGGAACACTTTTCCTGGGAAAAGCACCACAAAACCTTCCTGCCAGGTTTTGCACAAAGTGCAGAGCAGACCAACTGCTCAGGGATAAAGAGCTTGTTTGCTCCCTCATGAAGAAGACAAGAAGTGTGTACAATGCCTATGTACCCAGCTGGAGAAATGCTCTGTCTCAAGCTCAGAATGTCTGCAGGATTCCACACTTACCCCCTCCTCGCAAAGGCTTTTTGTTTGGTTTAGATTTCGGGACTGCTGAGGTGGAGGCACCAGACTCTGCTTCTTGCTGTTCAGAGAAGCAAAAAGTTACTGCCTGTGACTTTCAGCTCCTTTAAACACAGAAACACAGGTGTGACGTGGTTGTTACCTGGCTCAGCTTCAGGTTCCCTTTGTAGCTCTTGCCCTCTTGCATGCTTTCCCACATGGCTATCTTCTGCCTTCGCTTCTCTTCTTCAAGCTACAGGAAAAATCCAGGATATACAAGATTTCAGAACTGACAGAATCCCCACAAACAGCTTCAACACCCTCACCAAACCCCAAGGGATCCATCTTTATCTGCTGCAGCATCTCTGGGCTTATGGAAGCATTTCCTTTTGCACACACCCACATCTTCCCCTCCTCAGTATGTACAGACTCTGTCTGCAGCTTCTTTTGGCCACTTGATGCTTTGAAACATTTTGAGAGTAAAACAGAACCAAGTGGCAATCTTAAATCCTGAGTCCATAAAAAGTGCTAAGTAAAGAATATTGCATATGACAGTAATTTAATGCACAACATGGGGTTTTAGAGAAGACAACCAGCTACGTATTTACATCCCAATGTACATTATCAACAACCCTCACAGCTGTCTTTTAAAGGAAGTTATCCACAAAACCAAACAAACTTAATGGTTAAGAATCACAGACTGGTTTGGATTGCAAGGGACCTTAAAGCTCATCCCATTCCACCCCCTGCCATGGGCAGGGACACCTTCCACCAGCCCAGGTTGCTCCAACCTGCCCTTGGACACTCCCAGGGCTGGGGCAGCCACAGCTTCTCTGGGCACCCTGTGCCAGGGCCTGCCCACCCTCCCAGGGCAGGATTCCTTCCTAACACCTAATCCAAACAGAAGAGGTGGGATTAATGTGCTGATCACACCCACTTCTCTGCCCTGCCCCACACAGTAACCTGCTATTCCTTGTTACCTCCAACTGTAATTCAAACCCTTAAACTGCAGCAGTGCTGAGCTACAATTCTAACACTTATATTTGCCATTTAGAACAGGGAACACACGTTTGCAGTGGCACAGTTAATCTAAGTGCCAGTAAATCCCTTCCAGCCATTCACTGCACACACAACCAAGTTCCTGCAGGTACAGATTTACCTGTGAAAAAATGAAGATCAGGCCCACAGTGACCCTGGCACATAATCAGTTGTGGAAAAGCAAGTTCACAGAGATGAATTACTTCAACATTCCAGAGACAAGGAGTCTCCTGTTTGTCTGTATCTAACATGGAATAATCCTTTCTTCAACAGCAGCAAAGTATGTGATGACAAATTTATGAGTTAAAGAAAGAAACACTCTCTGGTTACCTGTTTTTGTTTTTCTTTGTATCTTTCTGCTTGTGCATTCAGCTCCTCCTGCATCCTGAGGCGAGCTGCTGCCAGAGCTTCCTGCCTTCTTACCACCACATCAGGCTCTAGGAGATTGGGAAAGAGTTTGCAAAGCTACTCAAAGTAAATTCTAGGTGATCTTCTCAAAGAATTGTAACAAGAAAAGGCTCCCAATCTCTCCCTGCAGATGTTTTGCAGAAAATCACAGCTTAAGTTCAGTTTCCAGCTAACGTTTATCAGTAATTCATATGCTGATTTAAATTTCACCCTGTTTTCATATCCTAAAGGAGAATTTTAATTAATAAGGACAGTGATGTAACTAACCCATAAAAAACTAAACCTCACACTTTTGGGACACTTGCTTCTATTTCTGAAGAATTTATTTGATACAAATGAATTCAGAAATAGCCCCCAGGCTTCACAGAGATCCCATTTTTACCCAGAGAACTTCTTTTACGCAGAAGGATGAGGCAACCAGCCCACATCCACTCCTACTCCTTTGGCAATGGGTCCTGCTTGTGTCAGTGCTGCAGTGGATTTAACAGCTCCCCCAGCAGAGAAATCACTTACAAACATGACACATCTCTCCAGAGACACCTAGGGGTCTCAGAAAACCCACACTGAGTCACCCTTCTCTTCATGACTGGCCTTCAGGGGAAGTCAAAAGTAAAATTACACCCCAAAAAAGGTGCAAGTATTGCTCTCTTTTCTTGCAGCAGCTGAAGCTTCTCCATTTGTCTGCCTCCTTTTATGTTTGCCACCACCCAGGGATGACTGTGTAAAACAAACGCGAGCACTTCCAGTTATTCCATTCCACAGGCAGTTTTGGCAATTAAGCCACGGCTTAATTAGGGTGACAAAAGCAGAGCAGCAGGAAAAGGGCACGCAAGGGAGGCTTTCTGGGACTTCACGTCCTGCCAACGTGCCCAAGGCAGGAGTGCCAAGCACTCATGGCCTTGGCAGGTCCACGGGCACAGCCTGTTCTTTACAGCAGGATCCCGACTGTGTCAGACTTACCACCACAGTCACCAAGATAACACAGAGCAGAGGCTGCTACACCCCGAATGTACACAGTGCTGCCAGATGGGAACGGGGAGGGAACAATCTCAAGGAGACATAATGAATGTTAATTAAAAAATTATTGTCAATAGAAACATTTTCCCTAAGATTCAGGTTTCGTTTGATGACTCTGTAGGTTGTCAGAGAACTGAGCACAGCTGCTTTCAGCCCCCAGCCCCTCAGCTCCTGCAGCTCCTTCACCCCCAACACGTCACTTGGGGGCTCGGCCCTTCCCCCAGAACCTTTTCCAAACACTTCTCTCCGCCCGGCTTTTCCCAGCGACCCCTTCACTCTCAGCGGGCTGGCACTGTTACCCCCACCCGGGCCCTTTTTGGGGGGCGTTACTGACCCGGGCCCCGCGTGTGGGCGCGGGCAGGGCCGGCCGTACTCACCCTCCG
>WBMV01000965.1:402848-430359 GCA_013396655.1 Campylorhamphus procurvoides | reverse complement strand
CTTCTGCTGAACTAGGACAAGCAGCTTGGCTGGAGAGGTCATGTGTCTGTGCAGCCTGAGCCAGGAATTCATTGCCAAGGTGAGATCAGTGAGGAGGATTGTGGGGATGAAGCTGTCAAGATGTTTATGGAGGAAAAGGTGTGTAGCCAAGGGCTCAGTTGCCTTCTGGACATATTGTAGGTCAGTCCTTTGAGCTGACTGCTCTCCCTTTTCCAAAGAGAGCAGGTTACTTACAGGGGAGAAGTTTGACTAGATGATCATTGAATGTTCCTTCCAACTGAAATAGTCTATTCTGTTGTGTTCTATGCTATGCTATGCTATTTTATGCTGTTCTAAACAGGGGCAGCTTTAATCTTATGAAAAGAACTGCCCTTAGAACACAAGATTTGTCTTTGCTCCTCTTCCCATCCTCCAAGCTCCAGGTCTGGGACAGTTTAGCAAATAGAATTCTCCTCCCAAAGAGCCCATTCTGCTTTCCCCTCCCTATTTGCCCCCTCAAAAGAAGCTCTGTAAAGCTCAAACAGGGCTTAGAGCATGAATAGCACATGATACAGGGAGGCAGGAATTTTTAAGTCTTCTCTATAGAAGTAAACAATGAATAGCACATTCCTTGCCGTACATTTTTCAAGGACTTCAAAAGCAAGTTCAATGTGTGGTGACATTTCCTCAGCTGTGCCAAAATCCATGCACTGCAAGGGGGCTATCCACTGTGTTAGCATTCCCCTAGAGCCTGACACATGGGCTCAGAGAACAAACAGAGGGCTCAGCCTGAGAGGAGAGGATGGAGGAGCTGCAAGGAGAAATCATTGGGCAGCTTCTTTCCTGATGAGGGCTGTGACAGGCAGGTGGTGAACCACAGCATCATCAAAAGGGAGAAGGCTGGAGTCAACCTTGATGCCAAAGCTCTGTTCTCAGAGTGATAAGCTGGGTAATTCCAGTGCCTGGAGGAATCTAGGGAAACCTTTTCCCTTCTGTTCAGTTGATCCTGATATCCTGGTAGCCATTTCACTCTCTCTGGTTGTGTAATGACCATTAGAACAAAAAGGCATTCAGAAGTTTAGGAAGCACTGTGGTTTGGAGGCCATGTTGCTTCAACCCTCACTAGCCTCAGGTAATGCCAGATGGATGGAGAAGTGTCTTGCTGTGAGCCAAGTAAGTGTCAGGGCTTTGCTCATTTGAGTTTCTTCAAAAAAATAGGAATTGATTGTATTGATCCTCTCCTCCCAGCATGGATCTGCTTTACTTCAACATCAGAAGACCAACAGAGTCACGGGAGCACTCTGCAGATAGCAGTGACTTTAGTGATGCCCCTCCACTATGAGTAAAATATAGTACTGTTGTATTTTTAGCTGCACATGTGCAGCTCTTTGCTACTGAGAGTCAACAAAATCAAGACTAATCCTCAGGCATATGTAAGACAAACAAGGACATACTGCCTCATCAAAAAAAAAATGTAAGGTCAGGACATCATCAATTGCATCATACCAAGGTTTTTCATGCCCTTTAGGATGTTTGAAATAACCAGCTCTGGGAGTCAAGTGATTATGTTCGATGATGAACGTTTTAAAATGCTGCTGTGTGGGGAAAAAAAAAAAGTGAAACTGTGACACGTATCACTCTTAGTGGTTCAAAGTCCATAAGGAGTTAGAAATAATGATCGCTTACAAAAAAGAGGATGTAAAGATGGAAAGGAAAGCTGGAGTCACATTGGTTTAGCCCTTGTGTTTTTTGGAACCTGACTATTGATTTTTGAACACTTTGAGCTGGTTATCTGCCAGATCATTTACCTCATCACTGTCTGAATCCTCCGACGGCACCCTGGGGCCAGTGTTTCTTTCTGACGTGTCTCTATGAATTTCTGGGCATGTTTGAGCAGGGACTTGCTAGGCGGGAACAGACCAGTGCAGAGCCAGAGGAGCTGCCAGCCCCTGGTCACACTGTACCTGTGAACACAAAACGAACAGTTCTGTTGCAGCCACACATAATTCTCGGTTTGGCACACAGACCAACCACGGGGAAGAGAAACACCTTCCCATTATGGTGCCATTCAGCAAAGAGCTGCAAATCAACAGAGCCTTCACCCATGCTCTATCAGCCGTTTGCTGTGCAACAACCATAGCTTGCATGTGAAGACAATGCCAAGTCCTCCATGAGAAGCTGCAAGTCTCATGAATAAATATAAGCTCCAGGTTAACAGACATCTTGGCAGCAGTGACCCTGATTCCATTCTCTTGGAAAGCCACTGCCCATTTGCTGCTCAAGCTCACATGTATTTGGATTGTGGTTTCTCAGTGGTTTGTAGTCAGTCACCTGCCCTCTGCACTGGCAAGTTTTGCTAAGGGCACGAGCACTTCACATGCACTGACTTCCCCTTACATGTGCTCCTGTTCTGAAAAATGAACATGTACATGTGGCATTGTGTAATGAGGTAGTTACAGTTCTTAAAAACTCCACATCAAATTGGTACCATTTTCAGGCACAAACCTAGTTCTTTCAGCGTCTGCACCTCTGAAATCTGCCAGCTGAAGTTCTTCTGGCACCTTGCCCTCACCAGGACTAAACGCTCTGAATCCTGGAGGTAATTTGTTGTTCTACCTTCAAATGAGAAGCAGAACATGCTTCAGCTGCATCCCAGGATTACTCTGAAATGCTCAGTGGTGTGAAGTGGATTTGGTTGGGAAAGCCAGCATGTCTGGCTCTGAAAGGGCACTGGACTTTGCTGAATAAAGAGGTCCTAGCTTCTTTATTCCCATTTACTATTCTAATTTTGCCTATGAAGACACACTATTTTAATCCCATTTATAGACCAGTGGTGTTTGTGTCTGTGTGAGAGTGGAACATGGTCCACAGCAAAGCAGCCTGGGAAGGATGAAAGATTTGTTGCTCTATGTGTTCTAATGAAAGTATATGGAAATAGCCACCTTTCAAGCATTGTTTTTCCCACATCAGTGATCCTGCTCTAAAACAGTGACTGAATTGGTGGAGGACATCAGGCGTGGCACTGGCACCATGGTTACAGACTATGTGTTGAATAGCATGTAACATTTACTGCCTGCAAGGAAATCTAACATTCAACAATTACAAACATGGTAATGGTTCTATTAAGTGTAATGCTTGTGGAACAGTAAGAAAGAAAATAAATAACTGGAAGCTCCTTCTCTAACTTTTGCAGTGACACAATGCAGCCAGAAACAGTCAAACCATTTCATTAATAATTAGTATGATTTCAAGCTTCTTTTGGCAATTGAGTTCCCCTGGAAGTGGGTCGAATTGTAATTTTGGGAGTGGGGAAGAAAACATCAGCCTGTTTC
The DNA here is from genome assembly GCA_013396655.1 of Campylorhamphus procurvoides. Classification (NCBI taxonomy): domain Eukaryota; kingdom Metazoa; phylum Chordata; class Aves; order Passeriformes; family Dendrocolaptidae; genus Campylorhamphus; species Campylorhamphus procurvoides. Next base: position 427,048 of record WBMV01000965.1, on the reverse strand, counting down.
AGAGACTTTTATGTGGGCAGGGACCTGTGAAACCAATCTGCTCTGCAAGGCAGTTGTGTAACCCAATTAATATAACAAAAGTATTTTTTCACTGGTGGTAAAAATATAGTGTGAACTATGTGTTTATGGAGGGAAATGCTGCCATTGGGAAACTTAAATGGAGGGTTGGCAGGACAGTCACTGACGGGATACAAGGACTATGCAGTGCCCTATTTTCTCCACAGACTGCCTTGGAAGCAAGAGAGCCTCAGTAACACCTTGCCTGCTTCACACTGTACTGCACTGAGATGAGTACGGAATGCTCATGGGAGCAATGCAGCAGCTCAGGGATGATGACTAATGGTGCTCTGTGGCCTCTCACTGCCAGGCAGGGGTCCTGAGTGTTCCACAAAGGTGAGCCCCACAGCACTGCCTAGCAAAAGGGGGAAGGAAAGATGTCACTCCAACATTTCGCCATCCTTCTCCTCTTTTCCTGATCCCCACCTGTATTTGTGGCCTGGCTCTGCCAGGAGCAGGGTTTTTGCACCCAGGTGAGTACCTGTTTCTGTTCTCAGTCAGTTGCTTCATAATCTGGCAGTAAATCTCATCCCGCAGGACCTCCTCCTGGATAGCTGCCACAAATATCTGATCAGTGACTTCCACAGAGGAGTGTGCCTGTTTTGAGGGATAGTCTCCCATGAATTTCATGATGGGTGAATGTGCTGTTAAGGAGAAAAGCAGGACAATTTTGGAAGGCAAATGGGATGTTTAATCTGGATCCTAACATGCTGATGACTCTTTTGATGTTTAAGTGGCAAATTCTGGGAGGAAGGTCTGAAGCATGTTCCCTGATTGTCCCCTACCCCTTTTCCCTATGCAGCAGTCACTGTTTGGCTGTGACCTGTACTGTGTTAGCTGCTTGCTCTGGGCATATGCAATAAATAGATCTCTCTCCTAAAGCCACATTCCCAGTTACCTGAGCCATCAGGAGCTGTGGAGCACTGGGAGGGAATAGGAACTTTTCCTCTGTAGACAAGGGAAACAGATTTGATATACCCCACCTTTATGTGAATGCATCCCCTGTAATGCAGTTGAGGTATCACCATAGAGGTGAGTTTAGTGGAGGCAGCTAGCTCTTCCTTCCCCTGAGTGTTCTCAGGTCTCAAAGAGAGGGGATAAAGGATATCAATGAAAGCCTGACAGGCCAAATCCCGAAGATCAGGGTCTGTGCATGCTCTCTTCAGTAATGGCTGTTTCAGGGGCTCCTTAGAGTGTGCCCACAGTTGACTGCGCCCACGGGATTTCTGGAGAACAGTTTTGCTGATGGATTCCTTCTCAGGAGTCCTGAATGAAGGCATGTGCAGGCAAAACAAAATTACTGGATCAGTACTGCTATGAACATAGAAGGTCGTTATCACAAAGTCATATCTCTAGACACGTTCTTTCCCAAGACAGTGATCTCGTATCTCCTTTGATTCTGTAGGTCAACAAGAGCAGGAAAATGTAGTTTGCTGTATATCCAGAAAGAGAGGAGGTTTGCAAAAAGAAGAAAGGTTTTAGAAAACTAATTTTCCCCTTACTCTCTGCGGCCTGAGATGTTGTGTACCCTTGCTGAAGAAGGGGTGAGAACTACGATTAGTGTCTGCTGGGAAGAAGTGACTCCAGCTGGAGTTTTACCCTCCCTTTTGTATTTTTGCAGACTGAAGATAAACAGACCATGTGCCAGAATCCCTGCACATCCAAAGTCACCATTACAAGGAACAAAGAGAATAAACCCAATCAGAAATGGGACATGCCATTACACTGTAGGTTTTAAGGATCACTCATCAACAAGAACTTTCCTAGGGCATACACTACACAGAGAACTTCACCTGAAGTGTTCATAGGAGAACTCCTCCAGAGTGTAAGGCTTCACTTTGACATCCTCTTCATCAGGTTCCTCCATGAAGGAGTTCTGTGAAGCTGTCCTCCTCTGGTCTGGAGACATCATCAGCAAACTCTGGAATGACACAGCCACATAGAGATGTCAGGTCTCTGCATAGGTTGTCAGGTGTTACTCACCATGTGCACTGGTAGTGCTCCATGCTGCCCAAGACCTTCTGTCCCCAAAGCAACACCTCCAGAGACTCAAGAAAGACCTGGGAACAGTTGACTCAAGCAATTTCCATAGAGCCAACAGTAGTAGATATCAAAATGTATGTGACTTTGCAAAGCACAACACATTTTACACTGCACCAGCTTATCACTAGTGTGTGGCCCTCAGGTTTTCTGCTTTTTATCTGTTAGCACAGTATCCAATATACTAAATCTCCACAACTGAAGACAAGATTGTTAGCAGAGAGATCTATGGAAAGCCTTGACTCCCTCAAAGACCATATTCTTTTGAAGTAGCCTGCTGAACTCAGAGCTTCCCTCAAGGCATAATGTGATAAGCACTCAAGCCCGGTGTGAATGCAGGAAAACTCAGCTGTGCACCCTTATCCACTAACTACTACCAGTTCCAGGCACTGAAATCTCCCTTGATGAGACTGGGCATTTTTTAAAGTCATTGCTTTTGTGCAACTGCAGTCTTGTCTGTAGCATCTGGGCTAGGTTTAGTTTTGTTTTCAGACAGGACAGAATGAAATGCTTTGTTTCAATGGGAGGTATAGATCTTCTTTGACTTTAGAGGAACAATTATCTTACAGTTATAAATTTAATCGTATTTAACATTGTTATTATCATTCATCTTCCAGTCTCTTCATGGAGAGTGTGTAGCTTTTCTTACCAGCACTTGACTAGAGGGTTTTGTGAGAGAAGGAATGATGTAGATGTCTTCCAAAAATATATTCCCTGTTTTGCCCGTCCTTTCATTCTGGGCATGGATCCAGCCAGAGTCTTTGTCCAGCCTTTTGTGTTCAGTGAAGATTAGCAAGTCTCCCTTCTTGAAGGACAGGATGCCAGGGTCTTCTGGAAAACAGAATAAGGGAGTACCGTTCAGGGTTGACAGTCCAAGAAAATGCAAAGGGATTGCAACCTGAAAGACAAGGGAATTGTATTTTGAAGGACTGAATTCAGTTAGCAATAGAAAGTGATTTGTGTAAATATGGCCACGGACGCAGTAACACTTCAGAGAAATCACTTCAGTTTCCTCCTGGCAGCCCGATTTTGATACACTCAGGGCAATGGCGAAACTCCCTTTGATCAGTAGCAAAGCATGGAAGAAACTCAGTAGTTGTAAGTTAATGTTTACATTTTAAACCACTCATGTCTGTTCGAGCCAACTATATTCCACACAAAATTTCAGTTTACTGCCTTTGTGAAATTCTTCTAGAAAGTACTTCCAGAAGCCCAGACCCAACTTCTCACTATAACCAAGCTGAGTTCTTGGACACTGTACTATCTAAATAAAATATGCAAAGAAGTAGAAGGAGAAAGGAAAGGTTATTTGTATGCAAAGATACTGAATCCCATTTCCTGGAGCAAAGGGACTCTTGCTGAAGTTCTTCCTCTTCTCTGTGAGCACCTTCAACAATCTTCTCTCCAAATTTCTTCCCCACCCTGTATAAAAGTTGTAAGACTTACCCTGAGATTTTTTCTCATGCATTGCCACAGCAAATCGTGATCTTTTCTTCAGTCCTTCCAGGAATGTCACCACCAGTTCAGCAATGACAACGCTGTTTACAGATGTCAGGACAAACTCCTCAGCACGAAGCGTGATGAGAGTACAACTCTGTCCAAATGACTTCACTGCCCTATGTATTATTGAACAGTTTGTTACCAGAGCATCTGAAAAGCTTGCAGACCCATCTGCAAACACAGCCAAGGCACCTACACCTCCTTGCAGATAACTCCCTTACAGTGAGTAGTGGTAGCTCTTAAATTGCCCTCCCGTGAGCTGGTAGGTGTGAAGGACTGAAGTGGTTCAGTTTTACTCTGGACTCCACCATGTTTTGTACAAAAGTGCTTCATTATAGAAAACGAACACCTTTCTTTTGGAGTAACTGGGCAACTAATTAAATGCTTGACAGTTGTCACAGTGGGGTTTTTTCATGTATGTAAGACCCTTTTTTCTGAGTGACCTGATACAAGAATGTGTGCCCTGAGCAAGCCAGTTGTTATCCTCTTTCTTTTGGTTACCTTGTTTAGGTCCATGACACCTGAGAAGTATATGAACTCCCAGCATGCACAGCAGACAATAGATTAACTATGTCAGTTATTTGGGCCAGTCTTGTCTTGATGCTTTGTCCATGCTTTCTTACACCTTTCTGACTGTGCAGGACCACCTTCCATCAGCTGGAAGGATCCAGCCATTTCAGTACTTCCTTTACAGGTTACTCAGAAGTTTTTGCTTTCTGTTTCCCAGACCTAGGCTATGCCACCTTTCTAGGCACAGATCAAATCACCTAAGGAGATGGCAGAGAAAGTACATGCTTTCTGAGTATAGAAAAGATGCCTTCTTCAGATCTTGGGTTTCTGGGGCCCTCACCTGTTGGTGTGGATTCCAGTTATCTCTGGAAAAGTCAGCTCAAGAAGCCGCTTTTCTGACTCATCCAAGAAGCAGATACCTTTCCAATTTATAGCAACAATGAAGTGGTTCTTAGGCAAGCTGGGCCCTGAAATTACCGAAAAAACTTCTTATCAATGCTATACAAGTCTTCCTCTATTGATCTTTTATCTGTTCTCTACTCCCGGTCTCCAGGTATTACCTGAAAACTTAGTGACTTCAAAGAAACGGGAGAAAAGCAAAGGCCACTGAAAGCGAGCGAAATCTACAAGTTGCTCCTTCACAGTCTGAGAAGAGAGATGATCTTGTGTGTATGTGGCCTGCAGGATAAAAACACACTTGAGATTTTTCAGTAAAATTTGGTTTGTATGATCTGCACAAAATAAAGAGCAAGCCCAGTCCCAGAGATTCCCAACAACCCTTAGCTGTCACAGGTTTCAAGGGTACCTAGCATAAGTAAGTCAGGAACAGAAAAAACTTCTTACCTTAGCATGTGCATAGGTTACAAGGTTCACCCACTTTTCCAGGGGCTTGGACTTCAGCTGTTTCGCTGGGATACACTCATGGAGTACTTTCTGCACAAGTTCATTGTGAATGGAATCTCCAAATTGGATATAACAATATTTTGCACCTATCTCCACCAAATCATCCTCCTGAAATAATCAATCCATTAAAAGAGGCCTAGAAAGTTGTCACAAAGGCCAGATGGCCTCATTCAACCTTGTAGCTAATTTAGGAACAGGGTTTTCTCCATTTTTGTCTAGATAACTCTCAAGAGTCATCCAGCATAAGGAGGGATGAACTTCACACAACCATAGCGTCAGAGAGATTATTAGTTAAAATATTTTAAAGTAAAACTCAATTCACCCCTTTGGACATGCCTCCTGCTGCCACATGAACTGAAAGTTGCAGGGAAAGAAAAAATATTAATTAGAGCTGCCAGTGTGACATCTGGCACAATCACCTGGACAGGAATTGTTCACTAAGAAGGAAAGGATTGTTCACATCTACTGCAAACTTAGTTCATCTTCATGTTTTTAATGTGGGAAGTGTTAATACAGTTTTGTCTCTTCTTTACCTTCTCACAGCGGTACTCTCCAAACCGAATGCCACGAATGACTTGGTGGTAAATGAGATCAGTGCTGACAGGATCCTCCTGGGAGTTGTGCCAGGGAGTGAAGATTTCCTTCCGGAAGTAGAGGCGCCAGGGCGCGTGGCGCTCGTGGGTGCCCCGCTCTCTCACAAGCTGCTCACACTGGGAGATGGCATCCAGGACATGATCCCGTCCCCCACCCAGGGACCACACCTGCCACAAAGGGACACTCATTACTGGTATGGCTGCTCTGGGGCTGAGGGAAGGAAAACAAGCACAAAGCTCCTGGTGTCCCGATAGCAAGAAAAACTCTGAAACGATAAGCAGATGGATGTGCAACTTGTATGTGGTAAGTGGATGTATTTGTACTAGTCAGCTACATGACCTGGAAAAGAAAACCTTATAGGGCTGCAGCAGGAATTGCTAAGTGGCAAGCCAGCAGAACAGCAGAATAGGATTATCAGGTCCTGAGATCCAGCTGGGATTCGGAACTGATTTGGTCTGAGTAGAGGATTGGGTTGAGGGTGCTTCAGAAGTCAGAAGTCCTCAGTGAGGCTGGATGGGCAGCAGCACCTCTGCAGACAGAGAAGGGAGCTTTCATTCTATTTTTCTACATTTTACCTTATCAAACACAGCGATGTAGAGCGAAAAACCAAAAGCATCCTTCAATTTGGTTTTATCTGCTATGAACTGACAGATCTCTTTGGCAGTGGAAGCAGAGTCTGCGGGGACAGTGATGCTTTGGCCATTCATCAGGGTAACATTAAACATAATGGGTTTCTTCTGCTTTGTTGCCTGTAAGTCAGAGTTAAATGAGAGAAACAAATTATGGGCAAACCTTACTTTTCTCTGAAGAATAAAGAAGGCATTTAGATTTGAGCTCCACACACTGTACAACCCAGTCAACAATCTTGAAGTGAATCTTGAACACCCACACAGTTTCTTCAATGCATGATGTGTCTGAAATATAAATTAGATCCCTGGAACAGCACTGGACTCCAGTTCTCTCCTCCCCACAGCTCAGGGGAGCTGATTATCACACAACAGTGTGACAGATTGATAGATTTGTCATGAGTCATAGTTGTCCTGATGACTTTTGGGAACAGCCTTGCACACGTTGGTGGAGAGATGGCCTGCAGCAAGTACTTTGTCCAGGAAGATGTGTGTTAGGCAATAGGGTCACTGAGATTTAGGAAGGAATTGAACTGAGGTTTTTACTTGAAGGGGAGGTGTGTGGCTTTCAATTACTAGGTTGACATATAAAGGAAGAAGAGGACAATATAGGCCTGTTAAACTCCTTTCTTCCCTTCATTTTAAAAGCATAAGCCCTCCACAGTTTTTTTCAAAAGGGATGGTAAGAGCTTCTTTCTGGAGGTGTTTTCTGGCCCTTGTGCCTCCCGAGCAGATGGAATTATCTCTCTGCAAATAATGTGTTACAGCTTTTAACTCACATGCTCTACTCAGTTTAGGCTAACTGAACAACCAGAAGAGGTGTATCCAGAAAACTGCCCAGACCAAGGCAACTGGTCCTCAATCCCCCTGTGCAATTGTTTCCATGATTGGATTTAGGAAGATTTGTTAGTCCAAGTTAGTAAATACAGAGCAGTATAAAATGTGAGAGATGAAGAGGGAGGTGGTACCTGCAGCTCCAGCCAGCTTGGTGGCTCGGTCCGCGCCCCGTTGATGTAGGTACGTCTCAGGCGCTCGGCACAATAAGGAGAGTAGCCTGCTGGCCCATGGTGGATGAAATTCAACAGGTACTATGTGTACAGAGCACAGGAAATAGCTAGGAAACACTGATCCTCATAAAACGTTAAAAACCTTCTGCAGCTGATACTCTAAATTTGAGTGATTTGTTAGCTTTCAGTTCATCAGACAATATTAAAGGTTAGGGTTGGAATTAGCGTTTTCAAAAAGGAGGTTTGAGACACTTAGTTTTCACTCATTGTTCAGAGCTTTCAGTCCAGAGGGGAAGACTTGTGTCAGTCTATTCACCATGTATAACTACATGGCAAATATTAGACCAGGGAGAGACTATTTGTATGATTAGATTAGAGCAAAGCTTAGTGTTTTCAACTGAAAAGCCTGAAGTCGTGACATTCTGTACAAACAGTGCTGGGAGGAAGGTTAATTCCAGGTTAGGACTGATAATGATTTATATTTTCAGTTTTACCAAGTTCTCTGGCAATATCAATATCAATCATTAAGTCTATGATTAAGACTGGACGTTGGAAGAGAAGAATTGGCTACGCAGAACTTTTGGAGATTGTATGGCTCGTGGATGACATAGACTTGTATTTGTATATCTGTATTTAGTGCAAGCGTGGGCCATTCACCTGGCTATTTTAATGATTAAGAATATTCCTAGAGGTAGGATATGGTCATGTCTTTTATGAAATCTGCATGGTTCAGACTCTTTGGATGAAGACTGGTGTCAAAATGCAATGCATCTGGTTTGTTACAAGTAGTGTCCATTTAGCAGCATTTATGATTAGATTGGACTAATCATTTGATCTGGGGTGTCAGTAAAGCAAGGCTGAAGTTTCAGGCACATCCACAGATCCTGTTTGTCTTTGAGATCTAGGAGGAAGGCTGGTATCAAGTTGGAGCCACAGGTTGGGTTTTATCCTGTGATGAAGTCGATTTATGGTCCATTTAAACTTGGAAATTAATGAATTACGAGAAAGCCCATATCTCTATTGAATTTTTGAGGCCTTGGAGATGTAGAGTAAGAATTTATAAAATACGGGTATTGATTTTGTACTGGCCTCCTGAGTATATTTAATCACAGGGTTGTGACTGGAGACACCTTTTAAATGTTGGGGTAGAATTGGAGAGGTTAAAATTTGCCACATTCTTTGCAGATTACAGATCGAAAATGAGAGCCATGATAAAAAACAAAATCCAACCTGTATGATATGTAATGAAAAAAAAATTAAACATGAAACCAGCAATAATTTATTTAAGTTCCCCCATAAGGATATGACATGAGAGAATTTCTGCTGAAACCACATCACCAGCTGCTATGGCAACCAAACATTTTATGTGGCTGTCAGCATTAAAACATTAAAATACATAAGAACCCAGCTGAGCTCAGGCATGTGAGCTGCTGTAGGAAAGCTTAGCAGTGTACCTTCACTAATGTGTCTGAGGGAGGAAAGCAGCCAAGGCAAAGGGACAGTAGGATCCAGCCGCGAGCGTAGCTGCTCCTGTTGCTGTTTTCAGTGAGTTGTTTGCATATCTGGCAATAAATCTCATCTCTGTAATGAAACACGTGAGAGCGACAGATAATGACCCACTATCTGAACTGTCTTTGGCTACATTTCCACCGCAAGCATGGTGGAATTGCAGCATGATGAAGCAGAGCTAAGCTAGGTTTAACCACATTATCTGGCATACCACCTGTAACGCACTACAGGAAATAACTTAGCCATGAAAACGGCTTAGAGTCCTTTGCCACCCCTTCTTCTCTGAGCAGTTCAAGTGCAATTCCCATGCTGGAGTACCTCCTGTGACATGCAGGGGTATTGGGCAGGGATAACAACTGCTGGGTCATCCAGCTGTGAAATGGCATTGCTGTCCCACCATGTGTGAAACTTGCTCCAAGATCTCTATAACATGTGGCTTGTATCTCATGGCTCTTAACTGTCTGTGTATAGGTGGACTTGGGGATAAGGATGAAGGGACACCCTGCTTAATTTCATATTTATATATAAAATTATACATATATATATATATACAAACTTGGGAGCGAATCCTTGGACAGGCATGGAGGAAAGAGCACTTCAGAGTGAGCTTCTGAAAATGCAAATTGCCTTGCAGCAAGGACATATGGGAAACAGATTCAAAAATCTGCATACAGACAAAACTGCTACTAAAAAATCATCTTTCAAGACTTTTGCAACATGCATTTGGCAAATCTGATGTGGGAGGACGTAAGCTGGATAAGCTTTTGGTTCCTGGATAGAATATATGATGAAACAGAGATTGAGGGAATAGGTACTTAGCCTGTGGCTGCTATGATACATGGATTGAAGGCAATTTTTGCCAGCTGAGAATTTTTCTTCGGGGAGTGTCTTGACTGAAACAAAGTGACTGCATGGAGAGAAAAGCAGCCCATGACTGAGGTCAAGGCAGGGCCTGTGCCTTGGGCTTTGTTGCAGAAAAGTGTTACTTAAGCTAAAATGGAGAAGAGGATTCATGGGGTCAGGTCAGGATCAACAAGCTTCTGTCTTATTCTCACACCATGCTTGGCCTAAGGTTCAGCCTCACACCACTCGTGGTCAGGATTTCTTCTTAATGGCTGATACACTCAGCAATCTGATCTGGGGGCATTGCTTAAGGGCTCAGCAAGAGGTTATTGGGAAACCTCTCATTCACCTAGTGTACATTAACTCCATATTTTGTCCTCTTCTGAGTGACTCTTCTCCCTCACCCTAGGGCTGTGTTCCGCCTTCAGGTGTGATTGGTTACGGCCCTGAGTTCTGCCCCATTTCATACCTGTGGGGTATTCAGAAGGCCATACACAGAGGCACCTGGCCTAAACTGCAACATGAAAACACCAGAAAAGACAGTAAGGGACTTATTCTCCAGGACTGTTGAAAGGGGATGCTGGATTTCCTTGATGTAATAGGCATCTGGTCCTAGGAAGGATGTACAAATCTCCTACCTGATGGCAGGACGCAGAATTGCATTGCCAATAATGAAGTGAACTTTTTCTAGGTTGGACATAGGTCTCTCAGAGATTGAGCTGTCCTCTTGGAAAGCCTCTTCTCCACTTCGCAGCTGGTCTGTCACCTAAAGGAAACCAAGCAGAACCCAAGAGTGTTCTAGAAACCTCCCCTCTTGGCAGGCAGCTCTCTCAGAAATGAGAGGCACTCCTCCTCTATCCTTCCGGCTAAACAACTTTCTGCTCAGTGCAGGAGCAGTTAGAGCCAAGCCATATCCCCTCCTTCTCTCTCCAGGTAACTACCTAAATGCACTATTACAGCACTGTCACTGGCTTGAGGAACTTTCTTGTACTGTTCAGTACATCCCTAAGCACATGGTAGTTCTCAGTAGTTTGCAGGGATTTGGGCAAACTATTCTGTAATGCCAACAATTCTCAATAATAAATTGTACCCTGTGTTCTCTGCCATAGAATGGATGACAGCATGGGGATCGTTTCCAAGGACCACTGCAGCAGGTATCCAATGCAGGGCTGCACGGGCTCCTCAGGGGAACAAGTTCGCAGCTGGAAGGTTGCTGTCACATAACATCTGTCAGAGGGTGAAGACAGGGTCCAGGCAAGAAGAAAGGGAAGCAATTTGTTTATACCTCTTACCTTCCCTGTCAGCTTGGATGACCGTTTCAGCTTCAGGGATGAGATCCCCTTCGAAATCTTGTTATCCCTTCTGCCTTCTCTCTGCAACACTCATTACCATTATAGAAAATTAGTTTAATGCACAGCAAAAATGATTCATTAAGGACAGAAATATGCTCAAGTGAAGATGTTTTTGTTTCATCCCCTCCTGCCAGAAGGAGCTGCAGTGTTCTGCCAGGACTGAGTGGAGCCCTTTTGCATTTGTGGCCTTTCAAGCACAGTAGCATGAAAGGGTTCCTTTGTTTTTCTCACTTTTGGTAGAACAGCACAGAAGCCAAAGAAAGCAAATGAAAACACAAATGTAGCCTGCTTCTCTCACCATGTTTGGGCTGTCATTCCTCAACTGGACCTGGTTTTTCCTGCCAAGTGTGTCATATATCTGTGTCATCATGGAGCTGCTCTTAGTAGTGGCATTCTTGGCAAACATTGCTGGCTCTGGCAGGTCTCCCATGAACCTCAGGATGATCACCCACACAACCAGAGAAGCCTGTAGTAGCAGAAAGTGAAGTCAGACACTTCCAAGAGAACCAGTGCCTCATGCCATTTCTCCCTGTTTAGATAAGAGCATTTTCTTCCAAATTGTCCAGTCCAAATTGTTAAAAATCCCATCTCATCTTGATACTTATACCAGGAGTTTAGTTTCATGTCAAACAACATGAGAGCAACACACACAACACTTTCATGCTAAAGGGAGTACAGCTCTAGTGGGAATATCAGATTTGCTCTGTGATTGCTGAGCCTTCACCATTCCCTTTACTGGCACCTTGCAGGTGTGCTGTGACTGGAGTGAGGTGGGGAAACTTTGGCTGAACTGCAGCCTGCATTTACCCACCTGGGCAGTGGGGTGAAGTCTTCCGGGAGCCCTCATGCCCAGAACTAGAAAGCCAAGTAATAGCAAAGTTCTTGAGTCATGGGATCCTCAATTTTGCAAGGCTGTTTAGCATCAAGGAAAACACCCTCCTCAATCCCCCTCTGGTTCAACAGGATATGGGACAACTGCCCCTTCTGACCTAAGTCACAGACCAGCAACCCTAACAAGAGCAGAGAAATGGGTGCACACTGGTGCTTCTTCTCTCTGGTCCATTTTTGCTCCCAAAGGGTAACTTCTGAAGAAGTTAAAACAAACCTCTGAGTTTCCTCTTTGGGCAGAAGGTAACCAGAGATCCTGTGCTGGGCAGGTGTTTGTGTGAAGTGCTTGCCTGCAAGGTGCCAAAAAATGCCAATGGGAACTGCTATTTTCATACAAGTGCTTAAGACTATCTGCTTGGCCCTAGAGTCTCTGGCTCCCAGGGCTGTGCCAGAGGCAGAAGCCCCAAGGATGAGGGGAGCTCTTAAGCCAGGGCTGTGGAGAGAGCAAGTTCAGTAACAAGAAGGAGCAAGATACCAGGACATTGTCCCTGTCATCATGGTAGAGTAGTGGGTGCCGCAGCTGTCTCCGGATATGTGTATGTGTGGAAGACCCCTGGAAATAAGTAGCTGCAAACTTGGGGAAGGTGTACTCTTCCAAGCCATCTGCTTCCTCTTCTAGCTCCACACTCATGGGAACTACATCCAGGTCCACCTCTTCCAGCTTGTTAGGCTTTGTTTCCAAGTCCTGTAGAGAACATGAGGAAGAAGTATATTTACTTTCTCTGAACTCTAATATTCTTATGTTTGGTTTTGGGGTTTTTTTCTTGGTCACAGGTCCTCCCCTCCAACTAACCCCAAAGCTATTTACAGCCGCTACCAACAGATCATTTGGACTCTGAGCCTGTCTTCTGAGATGCATCCATTCCATATGGCCTTTCTGTCTTGATCCTCAGCAACAATATTGCTGATCTAAAATCCAGGTGTTACCTCATTGTTCACATCCTGCACTAACCTGTGTTCTATTTTGCCCACCCCTCCCTATGCAATTCTATCCACCATAGCTGTCAGGACCAGTATATATCAAGTTTTGCTTTTAAGAATATGGGATAACTTGGGTCATGAACTTCCAGTTTGTTTCAGGCAGAAAATGACTAAAAGAGTTTGGTACCAAATGCAGAGAATAGCACTGTTTGGCTGGACTAAAGAAACAAATCTTCAGGTAGAAGCTACATAGTCCCCAAAATGCACATGACTAAAATCTTTTGGGAATCAACCTTCAAAAGCAGATGCCACAGTGACTGTCTGGATGACTAATTTGGGTGATTCTTTCATTGTACAGAAGTTCATCAAATGGAAATGACCACTGATGGAATTCCAACAATCAGTGCACTTACAAAAGGGATAAGCATGACCCATTACCAGTCTGCAGCTCTGTACCTCAAAACCCAGAGGAGCCTGTCCTTCTTGGCCTCCAATCATAGAAGGTAAAAACCCAAAAATTTTGTCCACCATTTCTTGGTCGCTGATAACATCATGATTTGTTGGTGTATTCCCCCTTTGTCCGGCTTCGGTCTTCTCTCTCTCCTGAGTTGCCAGGTATAGAAATAAACATAGAAATAGGTTAGGCATGACTTGGACATCATTCTGTTAGAATGGAGTGTGAAGATTAAACACTGTTACAAAGGTGTGTGACAGTGAGGTCCAGCCTGCCAGTGCAGTGGTGGAACGGGAAGTCAAATGTTGCGTGTGTCAAGCAGTCATGGAGACCTGGCACATCAGCAGCAGAGCCTTGTTCTTACAGCTGCCCTTATGGACTGCTAGCCTGTTGATAATGATGTGCAATTATTCAAGAACTTTATCAACAAGAGATAATACAAGAAAACCACAAAATATCTAACGGCAGAAAAACTCAAAATATTTAAAATTTTAAAACTTTTTGTGTTTGAGGGCAGTAATAGCATTGGGCATATTTGGCTAAGGTGCCAGCTCATGCCACAATCAGAAATGTGTATGTGTTTGGTTTGTCCCATTTCCAAAGCATTATTAACAATAGATTTACAACTACATCTTCTCTTTTTTAAAATATAGCAGTGCTCAGATGTTTGAGCAAGTCTGCAGGTCTGGACTGGGCAAGGGCAAGCTCCCTTGTCATCCAAGGAACATAGCTTTCAGTATTTCTCCACCAACATTACCTTTTGTAATCTCATAGCTTCTTCCCCTGCTTTCATTGGTCCAAGGACTTGGATGAGATGTTTCTCTTCTTCCAAGTGGATATTCCTGGCTTCCAGCTTGTTCTGTGGACAACATGCTGTGACCATTTGTACAATGGTTGAGCCAGATCCCTTCAGCCATTAACAAGCTTGTCCACACCAGCACTTTGTCCCAACAGGGACTCAGTTCTAGACTGGGCATTTTAGGGAACAGGAAGAAATCTGCAAACTGACTTTGTCCTGTTTATACAGCATTAGTACAGAAAGGAAATCATGGGAGAGGCCTCCCAAGTGCTATGGACTGCCAAGGGCTGGTAGCACATACCAAGACACAGTGCATTAGGATTCCCTTCATAGGTCCCTGAGTGCCATTAGCAGGCCTTGAAGTAGAAATTGACCTCCCCTTGAAGGACTGGCTGATACACACACACATCTTATCTTTACTCCTCTCTTCTGTCAAAACCACTTCGGCTGTGCCAGTGAAGTTTTGACCCGTGATAATGATCACATAAAGCAAACAAGATCAGTCTGCTTAACACTCTCTTTTTGTGCTTGACAAGAGCTCAAAATAAAATACCCAAAATGACTATCCATACCCAGTGCTATGCTATGACAACACTTGGTGATCATGAAATCTCCATCATAGAAACAATGCGTTCCCGAGTTATCTGTGAGCATACCTTTCCCTTCATCCTCTGGTAGGTTTGGCGTGCGAACATGCCCCTTGCATATGCCTGTATGACACACACAGCTTTCTTCTGCTCTGCAACCTTCCGGCGCACCAGGTAACCACGGCACAGGGCTTGGAGCCTGATGATACTGGCCCGGGTGGCCCTATAGTGCTGAGCCAGCTGCCGGCTGTGGTACAGGGCCTGCAGGCGCCCAAAACCCAGCATCGCCTGAGGGATGGCAGAAACAGAGAGACATTGTGCGTCAAAGCCAGGGACACTGGGAGTCAGTTGGGATGAGTAGAATACAACGAAATTCAATAACTGGATAAAGACACTGGAAGCAGCTAATGTAATACTACCTTTTATGCTTTATCTCCTGCCAGTAATAGGCCTTTAAAACTAGACATATAGAGTTATTTGGGGGATCTGTTCTAGGAAATGGCTCCAGAGAGTGACAATGACAGCCTGGGATTATGACAAGGGAAGGAACAGAGCAGAAATGAAGCCCAGTGAATGGAAGCAAACTAACAAAGTCACACCCTTGCAGCCATGGGTGTAACAATCACAAGAGAAGCAGCAGAGGAGGGGTCCTATTTCACCAGAAAGCAGAATTCATCAAGACCTGAGAGGTCCTAGAGCCCTCCTGGGACTTTATACCCTTCTTTACACCCTGCCATCTTGCCTCTCCTCCCTTAAGTTGTGAATATCTTAATTCCTAATACTCTATTCTGCCTGGTAGAGCATAGTATATAAACATATACACAAACATATATATGTATGTATAGATATATTTATATACACACACACCCCTTCATCTTACCATTCTGAAGTCCTTCCGGCAGCAGTAGCCTCTCCAGGCTGACTGAATGGCTACAGCAGACTTCCTCTGTTTCAGGAACTGCTTCCTAAGCAGACAGACACGTGACGTGATGAACAATAGGTTATCACTGATGCTTCTTATGACAGGAGTAAAGAATAAGGTGGCATTTTTTTTCATTTTTTCCTGGGATGTCTCCAGTCTGATCTCAGCCTTGTTTCCTGCAAAAATACTCTTGGCAACTGCAGGCCAAATTCATTACTGTGGTCAGAGAGCTATGTAAGTGCTGAAAACCCCTCACATCAAGGTTGGATAAGTTAACGACCCCACCTAATAGCCACTAATAAGCCAGGGTACAAACTATCACACCGAGGCTGGCAGAAGCAGCACGTAGCTCTGCTGGTTTAAAAATAAAAGCAAGTTGAGGCTTTTAAGGAGAGATGGTACTGTGATAGACAGCAGGCAGAGTCTAAAAAAAGGTGGGGGGGAGAGTTTGGGAGCATTTGTGTTGTGGTTTTTAGTTCTTACTTCTCTACTGTCAAGAATATTTCTAAACCAGACCAGGATTCAGTCCTATATCATGGTTCTGGTTGGGGCAATACAAGATAAATAAGTACAAATCATGATGTAAAGCATTTAATGAGGACAACATTTACTTGACAGTGACTAGATTTCCCTTCTGAAGATACTTCAAACTAAAACCAGACAAAATGCAAGAATTATATATCTTTGGCAAAGAGAAGGATTAGTTAGTTTCTATCTGATTGTTTTCTAGATTTTGTATCAAAGAAACCTCCTAAATAAGAGAATTCTTGTAGCCCTGAGAAGGACACAAATTCCATGGGGATTTCCTGCTTTCCAAATGTCTGCTGTTTACTAGAAATATTAAGAGCAAATCCTCCTTCCAACCCTCCCTCTTCATACAAGCTGCATGTGCCACAGCCCTGCATTTTGAAAAGCATTGTGAAAATAAAAAAACTGAGCCAAAACAAATCCTTGTGCAAAATCTACATAGATACACTGTGCACTGTTACATGAAGAGCATGGAATTTAGGGCTGGTGGAAGACAAAGATTAGTATATTTCATACTCAGAAATGCTGCACAGAGTGTATTAAACTGCACCACAAAGATAACTGCTTCAAACCAAAGTGACTTCCCTCCTGTAAGATCACTGACCTTTCCTTCAATCCTCTCATCACCTTCTGGATAAGAAGAACCTTATCTGTGAGTATATTTTGGCGTTCCAGCTCCAATACAGTGTCATGATGATCCTGTTAAAAGAAACCGTGGATATGCCAGATGAGCAGATGCACCTACAACCTCTGAGAACTGGGCACGTGGTCTGAAAGAGTCCCAAAATCAGCATGATGCAGTATAATGTGATTAAAATGCATTTATGGGACTGGAGTAGGATGAGTATACACCACCTGACCACACGTGGTCTGGCTATTGTCATAGACAAGCAGCAAGACTGTTTTACCTGTGGGAATGCCGTAGACAAGGTGGTTCCCAGCAACAGTGTACTGGTATCCCATTCTTTTTTACGCTCAAATACATTGCACTGTGCTGTTTCAGCTGCAATGCTGAGCACAGGAAAAGGATTAGCCTCTCCTACACCAAACTGTCTCCATTGAATTCTTTGGCCATTGGGAACAAAGGTCCAGCCTCAGATTCAAGAGAGAGTTTGTAAGATAACTAAGTTGTTCCAGATCACCAGTCTTGCACAAGCAGGTCAAGCTGCACTGTGAAGCATCCAGTTTCTCAGGAGAAGAGACAATAAAATATCCTTTATACTTACTTTAAGGAAAATCTTTGTCTTTCCAACTTGCCAGCTTTCATCCTTGCCCAGCACTGCTTCTGAGATGTTGATGCAGCTCTGTCGAGCATCATTCTTCAGCTGATGTGCAAAAGCATGCATGATATTAGGACCTGGTTGTAAAACATAGCAGCTGTGCTATGTAAAGATCTACTGCCCTGCATTTCAAAGGGCAAAGAACAGAAATAGATGAGGTCTTGCCAACCTCTGGGCTGACATGAAAGTGGTTCATCTAAAATGGTCAGGAAAAGGAGGAACATGACTGCATGGCCAAACTCTCCAGAGTTCAAGTTTAAGGAGGATTTGAGAGACCTGAAAAGTGCATGATTACAGAAAAGAAACATCTGAGGGAAATGGGGATGTCACCATGCCTGGGATGTCTGTGTGGAGCAGGCCAAGGACAGCTCCTTGGCCTAAAAGCAGCTAAAAGCAGCATTTTCAGCTAAGGCCCAAGTGCGTATATAAGTATTTAGTTATAATTACTGTGGTGACAGTTCTTATGATGGCAGCTCCTGTGATGACAGCTCTATCAACTGTGCCAACAATAATCCAAAGTCTTCTACTGTGGGAAAGACTAAAGCCTCATAAGTAAAAGTTAGATTAGCCTTAAACTATGTTTTTGCTTACACACCTGTTGTCGAAGAGACCATGGCAAGAGAACCCTGTATCTCTCAAAGAACTCCTCAAAGGTGTAGCGAATTGGGTACCCAGCTTTCCTGATCTGAATGGTCTCCATCATCCCCGAATATCGCAGCTGTTTGATACACAGCTCCCGGTCGAACAACTGAAAGGGAAAGCACACAAGGAGGAGACAGGACTGAAGAAAGGCACATGTGCAGCACCCCTCAGAATGTATCTATTAAACCTCCAAACTCAGAGGGCCTGCAAAATGGCCCACTATGCTTTTTTTAATTGTACTTCTTATTTTTTTAGTGCACTGAATTAATTCATCACAGGCTTAAGCAAGTCACCCCAGAGGGTCCTCAAGTTTGTGTATGTGAGCAGTAGAAACAGTCCATTAACTTCACTCTGGCTTTAGCAACAATTTTCAATTCTAGAACTGCAATTCCAGATGAACAGTGAATTGTTCATATAATTTTGCAGGTGTGAACAACTGCAGTAGCAACTTAGGCCCTTTGGGCATACCATGCAAAGCACAGCAAGCATGCTGCTCATTTCTAGTAATGCAGATTAAAAAGAGGTTCACTAAGCCACATGCAGTACTTCAAAAATATTTACTTGACCAACACCATACAAGGTTTTAGTGTAGAACTGGTTTGAGATCTCCCAAGTTCCAGTCAAGTGTCTTAATGACAAACTGACTCCTCTTCTCCTGTAGTGTCAGACTAAGCCACCTCAGCCCTCTCACAAACTCCAACAGGTCTCCTATTGTCTCTCAGGCTATTTCATAGTATGAGCATTGTTGGATTCTAATGTTTTTTGTTTGTCCCCTTGCTGAGGGGCTAGAGACTCTCCAGTTTTGTCTTTCACTTTACAGAAAATATAATCATATATCCATAACTCTGCTCAGGAATACACCTATGTGATTTTTTTGCCATCCATTACTCTAGGAATTTTTTTTGAGATGGTTTTGAACATTAACAATGCTATATCCTCCTACAGTCTTAATTGCAGGAATTGCCTGTACTCCAGCTTTTCCTGGCTATACAGCTATACAGTGGTACAGTGGTACAGAGCAACTGACAGCTTTCTCTGATTAAAAGCTTTATGAAGACAAGAGCTCATATTGTTAGAACATTACCAGTGGTTTCTTGTAGTCGTTAGGCTTGATGCAGCGGATGAAGTAAGGCTGGCACTGCTCCAGGATTTTCATTAGTTTTTCCAGGGATTGCCTGAACTGTCCTCCCAGAGTAGAGAGCCGCTTGGTGGTATCCAAGCCCTGGGAAGTGTAAGCACATGCTCACTGCTACATTATTCACTGTCAGAGGCCAGTAAATAAAACTTTGTATTTTTGTACAACATAGCAGTAACACAGAACTCCCAGAAAAAACCCTATTTACCTACATGGGAACTAAATTGGTCATTTCCATCTTATTAATTTGAGGTTATTCTTGAAAAGAAATACCATTAAGCACTTTCACCTACTTGGGCACTGAGTTCTGGAAATGGAGGTGGCTGTGGCAGAAGAAATTCCACCTACAGAGGAGTTCAGATACACCTGCCTCTTCCAATGGAGGCTGCATTTACTGTAGGGCCTGGGTGCCAAGGTGTGATTCCTGGGTATGTGCCTGAAAGCTTGGTGAGAAACTGCCACTCCCAAAACCTGCAGGCCAGACACTTTGCTGCCATCATAGACAGGAATGCTAAAGATCGAGAACTGCCCGTTTCTTAAAGATTAGGATGACTGACCACCTTGCTCATTAATACCACAGTAAGCAGTGAGAAGGCAAACTTGTACTGGAGGATAAGGTAAGAGCCCCTCCAGGCTTCCCCAGCTTCTCTGACAGCACAGTTCCGCCTATGCCTTTTTCACACAAAACATCACATTAGGCCTAAGCTTATAACTCTCAGTATGTTCTATAGGCTCCTTAAATTACAGTGATACCTGTACATATTCCAAGTAACAGAAGGATTCCAGTGGCCCTTTACATACAGGCATGGAGCTAATTATTGCAGCACAACACAGCTAGTTTGTCGATTTGGGGGGGGGTTGGTGGGTTGTAGGTTTTCTTGGGTTTTTGGTTTTTTTCAAATAAATAATTTAAAGTCCAATGGCTCCTCTCACTTCCATGGTCTTTACAGTGCCTCATTCTGCTGTTCTTACATCTAAAGTGCCCTTCTGAACATTCAAATTGCCACCTCTGCTTTAGTTACAGGGCAAGGCTGCCCTCCAGTGATCAAAGACTTGTATCTGTGAAAAACAGCTCCTGGGAATGTCTTGTCACAGCTTTGATGCATCTTAGGGCTAGCAACCATCTGAAGTAGGTATGATAACAGCATATACATATTTAAGCTGTGTAAGAGTTAAAAGTAGTTTTCACTCCCAGACCTTAGAAGCCTTTCTGCTGCACCCTCAGTGGAACAGCCACAAAAGGCTGAAGCTCATGCCCTCATGATCTCATATTTAACATTGTTAAAGCTGAATTTGTTGTTGACTTTTGACTTATTGGTGACTTTTCTGCCCTGGTGTGTCAGGAGAGGAACTCGGGGACCTCAGGACAAAAAAGTGTTTTCTGGTACTTAGTTCATTATTCTTTTCTGTAGCCTGCTTCTTAAGCTTCCCAGTGGTAGCCCCACCTATCTGAAAATGAATAGGGGTATTTCAGATAATTTCTGTGCATTTTGAAATGGGTAGCCCACATTTAGTATCTCCTTGACATGCTGCTGTGTTGATTTTTTCAAGAACACAGCCTTATTTATAGGAACAAAAACCATCAGAGCGATGTAGATAGACCTGACATTTAACCAGAAGGTATACATAGCATTTAGGAGATGCTAAGCCAGTTCTTTATTGCTGCTTGTACCACTTCTGACATTCTCTGCTCCCAGGATGTTTACCTGTCCTTGGCCAGGAGTTCTGGACAGCAGAAAGCCACACTGGGACACAGAGGAAAAAAGAACAAGATCAGAAAACTATGCCAGCAGAATAGACAGATAACAGATAAGGCAGTAAGCTGACTGTTTTGTGTCCTGGAAAGGAAACTCAAAGACGTAAACAGTAGAAGCAAAAATACCTTTACACAATGATGACACTAAATAGCTAAATGCTCAGAAATCACAGCATGTGAAAGGGCAGAGAACCTGAACTCTGCCCCATGCTGCTTCCAGTCCACTGCACTTTACACCCTCCTTTACACTAGGCACAGACAAGGCTCCCTACAGCACCAGGAACAGATGAGCCTGTGATAATGAGCCATCATGAACTTTGTCACAAAGCCTCTGGGCAAGGAGGGAGAGCTAAAGTTGCAGCAATATGCAGGGCAGTGAGACTGTCTGTGCAGGTGTCACTGGGAGCAGGAGACAGAGTATCTTTCTGTGACAGCACAGCTCTTTGCTCTGTTGTGCTACCTGTCAGCCCTGTGTAAGAATGGGAAGACCAGGACCCACTGTCCAGTGAGACCCCTTGGTGTTCTGGTCCCAGCAGACTGGCTGCCTCTACAGCATGGCAGCAGTTTCACTGCTGTGCTGGCTTTGCTGAGGGGTCTCTGATTGGTGCCTTGTCCATTTCAACGAACCTTTTGAACCCCCTCCTAATTTAAACCCCTCTGAGAGATGTGGATGCCGGATGGATGCCCAGGCAGATGCAGACCAAACCCATGCAGTGGATGACACCATGTGGGGAGGTACCACGACTAAGCAATCTGTGGCAGCCTGCAGGCATGGCTATGCAGATATCCAGGGGTGCAGAGCTGGGAGACAGGGGTGACAGTGCATTTGTTTACAGCACAAACACCAGACCCTGACTTTTCTTACAGCTTCCTTTGCATAAACAAGTTGAATGAAAGGGATAGGGATTTGCAGAGAGAGTGGAAAAAAAAAAAAAAAGAGGTGGTCAAGAACAGCCAGACGAAGGGAGGAGAAATGAGTTGTTTCTGAAAGCCAGTGCCAGTAAGCCAACCTTGTAGACCTGGTCAGCTCCAAGATGCCGGATGGTCCCACGTCCAAGAGTGGGTGGGGTTGTTTCCACCTGGAAAATCTCTCTCAGGAATTTGTTTTTGGAGGAATGGACCACTTGCATTACATTAGCACTCAGTGTGTCACGGTTTTTCTCCAGGAAATCTACAGGATGGAAACAAAATTATCTCATCACCTCAGAAGCCTGCTGGCTCTAGCACTACTCTGTCTGGCTAAAATCCACCTCATTTACAGTAACTTGCAGATTAGTTTAGAGTAATCCTCCTGGCCTCCTGATCAATTTCAGATCAACACTATCCTGGAGAGCCACATATCCAGGGCAGGTCCTGTCCTTCTCTTCACCCTCTGTATTCAGCAAAGAAAGACTCACCTTTTGATTCGTAAAAGACAATTCCAGCAAAGTGGTTGATGCCAAATTTGGTGTCGTGAACACTCTTAGGTGGGATATAGACTTTACTTTTGCCATGGAGGGAATTGATTTTGACAAGCATGGTAGCATCTGTGCCCTAGAAACAAATACATGCAAAACCAGGCAGTTATCAGATTGTCCCTAGCACTGGCCTGTGCTCAGCAAACAGACAGAAGTGGTGCTCAGAAATAGCAAAAGCTCAAATTCTGCCCTTTTTTGTGTAGTAGATCTGGAGGAAGGTAGTGCCAAAAGTATCTTCCCTTTTACAGACACCTCTCTCAAGCATCATGACAGAAGACACCATCAGACCATAAGGCCTGGTGTTACAGGGCTTTACACAAGTCCTCATAACATTACTAACATCACCAGGCACACTGAGAATTCCTCAGATCTTTGCACCCCACCCCAACCTTCTCATGCCATCCTACCCAGGAAGCTCAAAGGGATGCATGCTTCTTCTCCTGGGCAGGCACAGTTCTTTCACTCCCCAGTTGGTGCAAGACTCAGAGATGGCTGGAAGAATCCCTGAGTAGATGCCAATCAGCATGCCCAGACTGTGAGTTCCAGAGTCAAGACAGTCAGCTGGGTGCTTCTCTTCAAGGGGCTCCATCACAATCTGATCCCCTCATGGTGCTTGTGAGGCCCTCATGCTGTGCAGTCTGTGCACTGCCACTTCTAGAGACAGTGAGGGCTGTGCTCTTAGAAGTCATGTGTTCTGGGAGTCGTGGAAGAGACGCCTTCTTGTCTTGACTGTGGGACCACCCTCCTCTTAGTGAAGAAGAGAAAGCTGCCTGCCTGTACGTGACCCTCTCAAATTGTTACCTGAAGGACACAGATGATCTGAGGCAGGGGCTTGCTTTTCTGGACACCCCCATTTCCATCTGATTCCTGCACCAGCACTGCTGCTTAGCCTCACTGTGCTCTGGAGACTGAAAATGCTTTGCAGGGATGTCTGAGATCAGATGCCACTCTCATCTCTGCTTTTCTGTTTGAGATGCCTGGTCTTTGCAGAATATAGAATCATAGAATCATGGTAGACAACAGCCACAGACTCTCGCTCATCCACTAAGCAGGTCACTTTGTCATAGAAGGAGAACAGGTTAGTTAAGCAGGACCTGTGCTGACTGGGCCTGATCACTCTGTTGTTCTCTATATGCTCTGTGATGGTGCTCAAAATTATCTGTTCATGACCTTCCCCAGCACCAAAGTCAGGATGACAGGCCTGTAGTTCCCCTTCAGTTCCTCACAATGGTGGCATTAATTAGGTCTGTCAATTGGGAGAAGAAAGAGCCTGCAGCCCAGACCAAGAGCAGAACAATACTCAAACAATAAACAATTTCAAAGATCTCCTAAGAAGCTCTGGTAAAAAGATTACCTCCTTCTGTGTCTGGAACAGCTGTAAGAGTTTCAACAGCAAGGTCCTCATGGCTAGGCTTCGTGAATGAAGATTTACAAGGGCTCTACCCACGCTTGTTACAAGCACACTGGTGGCTAAAAAGGCCAATGTGAGATAGGCAAGTCTGATTGCAAAAGGCACAGCAGAAAGTCTCCATCAGCACTACTGGCAAGGCACGGTTCTTCCTGCATTGCCTTTTTAGCTCCAGACTGATTCTGCGTGTGTTCTCAAAGGAAGCAGCAGCATTATGGATGGTGTGTCTCTATTTCTCCCGATTGGAGGTCAGGGTGGACCATTGATGGTGGTCAATATGGCCAAGGCTGAGGGATTGTTTCAGAGAGTCCTGTATCTCCTCTTCGAGGCTCCTCTCTTGCGGCAGCCAGTGTCAAGTTCCCCATAGAGCACAATCTTAGGGAGGTGGTGATCCCCCATCCTGGAGATGTGCCCTGCCCAGCACAGCTGCGTTATCAGCAGCATGGCCTCGATACTGGTGATCTCAGCCTGTTCAAGGACAG
>WBMV01000965.1:283582-401762 GCA_013396655.1 Campylorhamphus procurvoides | reverse complement strand
TAGGTTTGGGCTTAAAGTGGAGGTTGAGTTTGCAATGCACAAGGCGGTGGTCTGTTTGACATTCTGCACTAGGCATCACTCAGGTATGACAGACATCACGAACATTTCTCTGTTGCTCTAGGACATAGTCAATGAGGTGCCAGTGCTTGGATTGAGGATGCATCCAGGTTGTCTTCAGGCTGTCTTTCTGCTGAAAGATAGTGTTGGTGATGGCGAGCTGTTGCTCTGCACAAAACTCTGGCAGGAGGCGTCCATTGTCGTTGCAGTTTCCAACACTATGTTTCTCTAGTACTCCTTTCCAGGCTTCATAGTTCTTTCCTACCCTAGCGTTGAGGTCACCAAGGATTATGATCTTGTCATCTGCAGGAACCTTTTGGGTAAGGTGATGTAGGTTGGTGTAGAATTTGTCTTTCTCAGAAGGATCAGCTTGGAGAGTTGGGGCATATACTCTGAAGAGAACAACATGTTGCTTGTTGTGTACTGGGAGGCGTAAGGAGATAATGCGACTGGAATGACCTGTTGGCAAATTTTCAAGTTTGGAGGCAATGGAGCTTCTAACCATGAGACCAACTCCTGAAAGGTGACTTTCAGTTTTGGGTTTGCCTGAGCAATAGAGTGCGTAGCTGGCGCCCTGTTCTTTAAGGCTGCCTACCTCATGGAGACGAACTTCACTGAGAGCAGCAATATCGATGTTGAGTCGTGACAGTTCGTGGGCAATTAGAGCAGAGTGATACTCAGGATGTCCACCATCCGCAGAGTCAAGCATGGTTCTGATGTTCCAACTTGCTATAGTTAATTTGGACACACCTTTGGAGGCAGGTGCAAGCCTTTGTCTTCTTGATTTTGTTTTTGTTTGACTGCAAGGAAGATGCCCATAGGCTGCGGCAAGCCAACCGGGTGAAGAGTGGAGATGAGCTTTGGTTAGGCCACCTTTTCTAGGCCCCTCTCCATGTGGAGCAAGCAGTGCTCTCCTTAGAAAAGACTGCTTGGTCATTCAGGATATTGCTGAACCAGACTGTCATCTCTGGGTCAGTCTCGGGCAACCAATGTCCTGAACCGCCTGCATGCAGGGTTGGGGCTGTGGCTTCCAGTGCACCTTCTCACCTGCCGTTTCATCCCTCACCTGTTGCTACAGGGCTTTGAGAGTGTGGGAAGATCCCTAGAGCCTGCGCAGTGGATTTTTTAGGTGAGGCGCAGTGTGCGCAGAACTGGCCCCACCCTTTACTCCTAAGGTTCATCCGCCAGGGCCAAGTGAGCTTGGACAGTGACAGCGAAGTCCTCAGGACGTAGGTTTCGTTAGAGTGTCCTTCTCTTAGATGGATTGCCTTACAGGGCTAAGCGAGCTCCATCTGCCCGGGTTTGGAGTTGGAGTTGTCCTTCTCCTAGGATGGTTGCTGAGGGGCCAGCGAGCCCATCCTGCCTGTGGACACACTTTGTCTGACCCTTCAGGTGAGACCTGACTAGCATGGGAGACCCTACTGGAGGCATGTACCACCACCAGCACAGCTCACAACCTCATAAGGGCATGCAAGCTTCTCCCCCGCGACAAGGGGGTGTCCATGGAGAAGAACAGCAAGGTACCAGGAAGAGCAAATTCCAATAGAGAGTGAAGCAGGTGTACAGCAAGCTAAGTTAAAATAAACATCTATGCAGGTAAGACATTGCCTCTCCTGATGTATCCAAAAGCCACCTTTGCACTTTTGGATGTGTAAAACCAAGTGTTACCTGTGAGATGTGTGCAAAGCCAGGCATTACGAGTGACACCAGAAATTTACCTTTGGGAACCTGCTCTCTTCATCAATGAGGGAGATGATGTTCATGGGCTTGAGTGCAATGACTTCCAGAGCCTGGCGGTTGTCGGTGAAGTCAATGTTGTTCCAGGCAATGTTCTCTGCAAGGTATTCCTCCTGCTCCATCTTGAAGACATGGTGCACAAAGAACTGCTGAAGGTGCTCATTTGCAATGTTAATGCAGAGTTGCTCAAAGCTGGGGAGGGACAAGATGAGAGCCCATGGTCATCCTTGGCCAGTGCTGCACTGCTCTTTGCTATTTGTTTATTCTGTACATTAAATACATATCCAGATATATTACTGCTGAATTGCACAGTGCTGGTGACACCACCACTGCACATTGCCAATCTTACCAATACAAAGGAGGCATTTTCTGCTGTGGTAAAGATCAGCAGTAATGAGCCAACTGATGATAGAATGTTGTTGAGTAGGCAAGGAAAGCTCTTTTATGTGTTTCAAGAAAATCCAGAGATAAAGGGGAATGTATAACTTCAAAAATCGTTTGACTGTATGAGTCTGTGACATGTTTCTGCTTGCACTGGCACTAGGACTCCTTTGGTTAGTTACTCTTTTATGCTGCACCTGAGTGTCATTACCTGGTAATTGCTGTGGCACAGTGTGTGCGCCTGTGGAATGCTCACCACAGCGAGGTCTCATGTGGACTGCAGCCTTTGGAAACAGCATGAAATAACAGGAGAGAACACAAAAGAGAGAAGACAGACTGAAGAAATCCTAGATCTTGTTCCAAAAGTCAGTGAGGAATATTATTTTGCTGATGGCAAGAGGCATCAGTTGAAATGGATTGGAAAAGACTGCAGAGCTTGTGCTGGTCGTTTGTGAAGAACTGACTATGTGGTAACTGAGAGAGCTGCTGTCCCAGGAGAGAAGGGCAAACAGAAACGGTGCTTTGGGACTGGAACCACCGGTGGAAGAGGCAGCAGTGGTACAATGGTATACTGACCAGGGACTCTGCTGACCTGACCTTAAGAGTGGAGAAATGAAGCAGCCAAAAAAAAGTATGGGAGAACACTAAGAAAGATGTAAAAGACTTAAGCATGAGCTGAAATGGGAAACACAGCATGGTCTCCTTTGTACTATATGCTAAATGTATCTCAAGGGACATTGTAAAATGCTACAGAACAGGAAAGTTTGGTACAGAGACACGGGGACATACTACATCTTCACATAGTGGCTGCCTGCTCATAGCAGCTACGTACCTATCTCCTCTGGGAAAATTCCTGAGGTTGAAGGAGGAGGCAGAAATATGACCGAGACTAAGAAAAATGGAATCTGTGCATGATCATAATTGGGAAATTCCGTTACTGGAAATGTCACTGCTTTTCTGAGAATCAGGATGATGATGAAAAAGCATGTGTCTGTCTGGTTTTTTCATTCTTTTGCTTTACATCATCTGCTTTTCAGCTTCCCATCTAGAGTCTCCTACCTGTTGTTGCTGAAGTTTTCAAACCCAAAAATGTCCAACAGCCCAATGGACTGACGACTGTCCTTATGCTTCTCAGAAGCTGGGTTGAAAATGGCTGAGTTGATCTTGTTCACTATCCACAGGAAAATCTGTCCATATATACCCTGAGAAAAAAATGAAAGAGGAATTAGAGCCCATCATTAGAATCCTTGTGCATAACTTATTACTTGTTACTGTGCTGCTGTCAAACTATGCCTGAGAACTACAAGGGCCTGGAGCCCTCTGGGTGAGTGTTTGCCACATCAGGCTCCTCAGCCAGGAAGACAGACAGCTCTGAAAGCATCCTCAGTCTTCAAACAGGGAAGCTATAAGCACCAGTACCTTCACAAAGGCATCCCTGCCATCAGCAGCTTGAGCTACGTTCAGAGGCCTGGACACACTTTCTCCTCGGACAATGATAGAGAGGTTTGTGAGGCTGTTCTGGAGTTCACTGGAGTCCACCTGGAGGAACAGTCACGGCAACCTTGTCATTCCAGATGGATAAAGGAGATCCAGCAAAGTGTATCTGGCAGAAGGCTGTGACAAAGTGCCTGTCCTGCAGCATTCACTGGCAATTTGCTTTCCCAGTTAAATATCTCCCAGCTTGAAGAGACATCTGCAGCAGCATGACTGGAGTCTCAGCAGGAAGAAGGGGACGTACCTGGTGGATGTGCATCCCTACATAAACACTCTAGAGATGTGCTCCATTAGTGTGCTCAGGGAACAAAGGTGAAGGAAGAACTAGTAGGAGAAGATGAGAGTCCATTACCTCAAGCAGTTTGGTGGCAATTGAGAAGTGTGGTGAGTCCATCACATCCGAGCAGTCCAGGTTGTCATACACGGCCGCTGGAAAGAGGACACCATCAGTCTCAGGGGGAACTATTTCTGCTACATTAGGGACCTGTGCTGTTAATGCAGTTGTATTTCTGTGATCCTGTAGCTCCAGGAATGTGGCAAGGCACTCTTTTGAAACTCCCATGTTTTATGATTTTCCTAAGGATTTCACCCAGGGATCCTGGGAATCTACAGGGCTCTCACAACTCCAGAATATCAGGGTAAAAAAAGCAGCCAAACTGGCAAGGTTATTAATTTAAAATAGTAGTTACTGGGGATCTGGGAAAGTGATATTTGACTCCAGAAAATGTATTTCTGAAAATATTTTTTGTCTATCTGCCTGTAGGAAATTTGGACAACAAAGGGGAAAATCACTAATTTTAGCAGCCAGCATTACTCCAAAGAATCCAGCTGGCATCAGAGTATCTGGCTATCTGTATCACGAAGTGAGGAGCTCTTTTCTAAAATGTGAGAACTTCTGATACACTGCTGCTGAGTGTCACACTGTGCCTGTCCATACCAGAAGTGCACCTGTGCAGGTGAGCGTTCACCAAACCTAGCCAGGAGAATGACTATTGTTATCTCCACAGCAAACATGACTCAGTTGCTTCTATGTCCTTTGGCTTGTGTAGCACAACAATCAGCAAGTGTAGCATGGCATTATACTCTCTGTTGTTTCAGTTTGTGTGATAAGGGCCTATTTACAACCACAGAAACCTGATGGCATGACAAAGTAACAGTAAGATGTTGTTTTTGAAAACACTAGGCACTGGAGTCATAAATCAGAATTTCATGGTGCTTATCTGCCTGTCCTTCCAACTCTGTTGACCTGTTAATACAGGGCAGAGCAGCACAACCTAATCTGTACAGATGGAAGCAGGAATCACTGAAGGGAAGTACCTTTACCATGGAGCCTGAGGAAAGGCAAGCACAGACAGTGCTGAATTTACCTTGGAACTCTACATTCCCTAGATGCAGGATGGCAGCCAGCAGCTTGCTGATGTCCCAGTGCTCAGAATCCGAGAACATGAGGATTTTCATAGCTGAGCGGATGTGGGCATAATCCTTCGCATCATTCCGGCTGTCACAGGACATGCAGTTGCCCTGCAAGACAACATACCCACAGGTAAGGAAAATCCTTCTGGTACCTATCCAAGGAAGAAAGGACCTGCAGGCTGACAAACATTTGTAAACAGTGTGGATATCCTGTGATTCACTTGCCACAGGTTGCAAGGTAAAAACCTATTTAGATGTTCTGTATCCTTTTCATGGCTGTTTCTTCCTCATCTTTACTCTCAAGAACCCATTAGCAGAGGGCTCAATAATGCCTTTCTCCAGGGCTAGAATGAATTCTGGGAAAGCCAAAAGGAAAAGCTGAAGGGAAGATTGCTCTGGAGCATAGAAGGATAGGAAGCTTTGACAAGGTTGCCTACATTTACAAGACCACACCTGTTTGTTTGGTTTCCTCTCTCTGCCTTATCAAGGGACAATTAAGAGCCCTTATCCTAAATCAAAGCAAGTAGGATTGCATAAGTATTAGAAGACAAATCTCAAACCAAAAATATCAGGTTCTACTGGAAGGCAAATGGAAGCATCCAAAGTAGCATCAGAATAACCATAATCAAAGCCTGAACAGTGGGTCCCAGGATGCTGCTACTGATAGAAACTATTTTCAGCCCTAATGGAGATAGGGAAATGCCTTTTTTATCCTTGCTATTTCTGACAATATAATGTGATATTACAAAAGTGAAAGATCCCTAGACATTTCAGTTTACAGCATGTAAACATGACAGCTTTTACCAACAGATGACCCTCACAAAACCATGGATATGTTCTCCTTTAATCCAATCCTCCTATCTCTGTATCATACTGCCCTACTGCTGACCCAGTGGGCTTTTTTATGGAATGGCCAATGGGTGAACTGCTATTTTGAAAAGATTACATTTGAAAAAATCTCCAGCACCTTTAATGTTTTTTCTTTTGAGACTCCAGAAAGGGATTGGACACTTGATTTAATTTCCTCTGAAACTAGATGCCCAGCTCCCACTAACTTCGGTAGAGGGAGAACTGAGCCCCATTTTTTCCACAGTGGTAGAACTGCCCAAATCAAAACCACTGACATTTCTAATGTGAGGCTAAAGAACAGGATTTTCATTATGGCTTTCATGTCCTAAACAAACCAATCAGCTATTTTCAAAAATCTCCCTTATGAACATTTCACTGCTGCCACAATGGCACCATAAACCCAGATGTGGACACCAACATCAGTCATGGGAAGTTACATTGACTGCCAGCTGCCTGCATTATGTATATAAGATTTATTAGATATAAGGATTCTGCTTATTCATTTTCCTCTAAGGTACACATATGTGATTGCTGTTCTCCCTGGAATGAGATCCCTGGCATTCCTCTGAAATCTGAGTGCCTGGGAAAGTGGGGAATGTTTCCCATAAGATGTCCTTTATGTTTCTTAAGTCTGACTTTGATA
The DNA here is from genome assembly GCA_013396655.1 of Campylorhamphus procurvoides. Lineage (NCBI taxonomy): Eukaryota > Metazoa > Chordata > Aves > Passeriformes > Dendrocolaptidae > Campylorhamphus > Campylorhamphus procurvoides. The sequence goes on along the minus strand of WBMV01000965.1, from coordinate 395,188 downwards.
GAAAGATTTGACCTGCCTCAAGCTGCTTCCAACTGGTGAACAATACAGTACAATACAGTAAGTCTCTGAAACTGAGGCTCATGTTACTGTTTCTGGTACTCTAAGGAAAGGACTGTTCATATTTGGTAATTACCATCTACAGCCCCTAGTGATCATAATTGCTCTCTGGAAGAAGCAAGTAGCAGAGGAATAATGGAGAAGAAAGCAGAGGCTATTACCATAGTGAGATACGTGTACTCTGAAGCAGTGCCCAGATTCAGCATCTTTTTCTGCTCTGTATTCATCCCCATCAGCATGCAGTAGAAGATGTGATAGTTCCTCTCCTCTGAAGCCTTAAAAAAAACATGAAATAGGCCAAGGACAGTCTTGTCAGGAGAGGCTTGTAACACAGGAGCATGCAGAATGTATATCTGCCAGTGCTCTCACCTGCCGGCAAACCCGGGACTTCTCCAGAAGAAACTGTTCTATCCGTGCTCCTTCTATCACACCATTTTTGTTGAAGTGAATATCAATGTATTTCCCAAAGCGGCTTGAATTGTCATTGCGAATTGTCTTGGCATTTCCAAAAGCTGATAGGCAAGGGACGGAAATAGTATCTGGATTATTGCAGTTAGTGAACATTGAGTCCATTTTTATGCCCTTCTATTTCACTGCTAGTATTTCACACATTAAGTTCCAAAAGACAGTGCTGACAATCACTGGAGAATGTCTGGTCTCAGGCTGCCTCCTGAAGAGAGAGGGAGGCATGTTGTGCATCCAGACAATTAGGTCCTAAAAGACAAATTCCAGTGATCCTAATGTGGTCTGTATCCGGCCAGACCAGAGAGCTGGGCAAGTCTGAAGATCTTCAGAAGGATTTACTGGGAACACATTTGATCCCTGTACAGAGAAGGATGGGTGTCTCAGGGAGCTCCCCTATAAATACATCCATGTCACTTTGCCACTATCTAAGGTGAATACTACACCAGGGGGCTTTGCCTTGGGCTGTGCATTTCCAGGGACTCTTGTGTTCCCGCCAGTTCTGGTTTACACTGTAGTGGCTCCTCCTCCCACAACATGGGAGCTGCTGTGGGCTTCACAGAGACATGGCAGGAAAGTATAGGGAACATCCCCTGTGCATCACCACTGTTTCAGGGGGTTTAGCAGTTATGCGGGTGCAACAGTTCAAAGATCTGTTTCTGAATTTTTTTTATCCTGAGATAAATGTAGTAAATCTGGCATGTTTGCTAAATAACCCACCTTCCAGAATGGGGTTGGCCTCTAGAATTTGCTGCTCTATCCAGGAATGCTGGCCACTGACAGCTGCCAAAAACTGTAGTATTAGCTTTGTGCTTTCAGTTTTCCCAGCTCCAGATTCACCACTGCAGTAAAAAAAAGATCATTAAAGGTTTCCTTTCTTTTTCTTTGGCTGGGGTGGCAAAATGGCAAACCAAATTAAAAAAAAAAAAAAAAACAAAACCAAAAAACCAAAAACCAACCAACCAAAGCCAAAAACAAACAAAAAAAACCCCAAAAAAACTGCCCAAACCAACCACTTAAATTTAGCCTGTGAATAGCACATAAGACTTTCTTTCTTAGAGGACTGGAAAATTCTGGTCTTTCACCATCTTATCTACTCAAATTTAAGTTGTTTTTTTCAGACTTCGGCTGAGGACTAAATTCTCCCATCAATTAAAACCAAGTAAATCTGTGGAAGATATTCTGTACCTGTGCAAATTAATTACCCTTGCTTTTCTTCTTTATTGCATTACTATGTTGTCAGTGCTAGTCTTAGCACATCAACTGAGTTGCCTCAGCTATACTCAGTTATTACTGAAATGATACTATCTGGTTCCTCGCACTGATGGCAAAGAGAAAATGGATTGCTTATAGGATGAAAACAAGCTTTCCTCCATCTTCAAGTTAGCAGAGGTTATTTGTCTCCAAGAAATCTCTATTCTCAGAACTACACATAAGGTAAATGTCATGTCTCCATGATAAAAGACAGCCCCACATCACACAGGCTCATGGTTTATGTTTCTATATGTCGTGACCACATGCAGAATGTACAGCCATATTCAAAGATTCTGGGGGAAAACGATGGACCTCAGAGGTCCCTTTCTTATGTTTTACCTTTTGCAACCTAAACTGAAAATGAAGAAGAAGGGGAGAAAATACTTCCTTCCTGTTGTCTGTAGTCTTATCTGTGCCCTTTCACTTAGAAAGTTTACTGTCTCCACGAAGGTTCCCCAAAACCATGCTAGACTTTGTTTCTGTTATTTGTCCTCTCATTCCAGTCACCTGATCACACAGCACTGGTCTCTCCTGTTCCTCTTCATATTGAAGTAACAGTTGTCTGCAATGGCAAAGACATGAGGAGGTAGCTCTCCAATCCTCTTGTTAAAGTACAGTCTGATCTGATCCACTGTGTAGAGGGGCAGCAGCTGATATGGATTCACTGCTACCAGGATCGATCCTGTGTAAGTCTGGAAAACAGTTGTGAGCATTACTGCTGGCAGCAAACCTGCAAATAAGAATACAACAAAGCCACTCGCAGTATAAATCTAAACAGAGGCAGGAGGGAAGCCTGGGACATCCTAGCAGTACTTAGGCAAAGCTGAACACCCAGTTCCTCACTAGAAGCTGCTGTTAAACAACCCAGGATAATGGAGGGTTTTGCCCAAGGAAGACTGCTAGGTGTAATCTCCTTGCCAAATCACAGCTCAGGTCTCTATCTTAGGAAGTACATGGAAGTCCAATTTGACCTGGCATTTTTGTGTTCTCACAAGCTGTTTGACAATGTTTTGTTGAGCTGCTTTTGTATTCTAGTGCAGATGTGGCTGAACTTTGCTAATGGACAAAGCTATAGTTTGGCTATTTATACAGGGATTTAGTAACATCTGTAAACAGCACCACAATTGAAATGAAGGAGGCTGTTGAGGGTTGTGGAGATGAAAGGCAATAATATAGTTCAAGAACTATATAAGACAACTGCAGACTGCTAGAGTCTAATATAACAGGTCTATACACACACCATGGTAGTTATAACTGCAGCATCTATAAAACCAGTCCTTGTTTACACTAAGCATCACCACACCTATGTCATAAGAAGGCAGCTTCTCTCCTCTGGTGTTTATATAACATGGGAAGCAAAGCATGGAAAAACCTGAATATTAATTCAAACTGGAAACTAAGGGACAAAGAAAATAAAAATGACAAATTGCTCAGTCACAGATAAAACCCGTAACAGGCAAAATATGCAGGTATATTCTTTATCTATTTTATTACATAAAAATCTAGTAAATGTTGGCTTGGACTGGAGGACAATCATGTCACTGTGTACTAGTTGAACTGCTCCTGGAGGTAAGAGCAGCACTAAGCCGTAACATGGGCTGGATTTAGCTTGCTGTCAGTGACTGGTGGAAATGATCACTTGAAGAGAAAGCAAGCAGGGTTGCTATCAGTGCACAGAGCTGTGACTGCTGAGACTGCTCTTAGTTCTCTTCTTCAGAGCTAAAGTACTCGAATGAAAGAAGGGAAAAACTGTTGTGTCTCCTTAGCACCCCTGATCAGTAAAGGATTCAGAGGACCCCATGCGTGAAAGGCTTGCAGGCTGCTCAAGTCACCCACTAAGTGTGACACAGAGGTTGTTCCTCAAAGAGACCCGGCCTGGTGACTGTGGCACTCACATAGATTTTGTGTTCCTGGTGTCGGATGAAGAGGTTGTGTACCATGCCAGCTTCATGGAGATCCCCAAGGCAGATCATATCCTCCACCCCCTGGACAGAGGAGGGGTGCATCAGGCGCACCATGTGCATGTTCCGAGCCGTGATCCAGTGTTCCTGGAAAAGCCAAGACACCACTTTTAAGGTGTGATGCTGTGGCTCAGACACCAGCATAGGAGAGCTCTGTCTTAGACCAGAGTGAACTTCAGTGTAATCCATCCTCAAACAAGCATGTTCTAACAAACCAGTGTCTGACTTACAGGAATTAACTGATTTGCTGCTCCCCAGGACTGGGTAACTTAAAACACTGAATGAAGCCATTCAGGTGGGTTCTGAAAGTCACCAAATTTACCACTGTTCAGAGTGCAGCTCTGTCAGGTCATCACAGCTACAACATCGTATGCAGTAGGGACGAACTGATTTCAGTGGGATCAGGTTTTCATCTAAAGATTTACCCAATTTAGGGACTGGAGCCCGTCCATTTCCTTTCCTTAACTATATAGATATAACCTCCATTTCAAGAAGCTCTGAATCTTCACAGTGCTTGGACCTGGGAACGACAGGGCATCATCTTATACTTGCCTTATCTTTATATTCTTTCTTTCAAAATATCCTACCAGACATTATCAAAGTCAGACCATCTGGATAGATGGAACATTGGTCTGACCAAAAGGGCCTTTCTTTTGCACGTTATAATTTTAAATTTTATATTCATCTTTTACAAAAGGTTATGGCATAGCCCACCTTGCCTTCATCATCCTGCAGCAAGATCCGTCCCGAGTCAGATTCCTTCACAACTGCCCCAATAGGGACATTAAATTCACTGTCTGGTTGAGTGTCCAGCCACACATGATCACCCTGGGAAGAATAAAGCTACTGTCAAGTCCAGTGACATACTTGATGCCATGCAGCTCACAGGCAAATACTTCTTAGTCTTCTTTTTTAGTGATTTAATTTCTTTAGCAGTGTTTAACTGTGTAAGTTCTTACTGTTTGCAGTAAGTTCTACTGAATTCTACTCCCAGCTCCACAGCTGACCTAGAACATGACTTTGGACAAGTCATCAAACCCAGCTCTCTCACAAGAGGAAATGATGCAACACCTTTTGCAAAGAGAGCAATTATGCAGCTCCACTACCTCCACCAGTGTGGTGGGAGGCACAGTGAATGCTGGTGAAGTGCCTTGGAAGCCTCACATTAGCTGTGGTATTTTTTCAGAAGAGATCCTTGAGAACATAGACTTTAGCAGGAAAAAGAAAAACAAACCAACAAAAACACCCAGATACCCGGCAATGTAGAGAGCTCTGTTGTGAGAATTTTTAGATGCATATTCTTCCTGCTATAGCTCAAATGTGAGTGCATTCACGACCTATCTCAGGAAAAAAACTCATCAACATTCTTTATCCAGCCCAGCTCCTCTCTTTATGTTTGTGGAGGCTTGGCAACATTCTGCCACTCCACAGAGCAAGCAAGAACTGCTCTGCTGTCACTGGAAGGAGTGAGCCACAGCTGCCCTTTCCTAGAAATGAGCAGCATCTTGGTGTTGCCTACACTAGTATGCTGGTTATACTTCCCTGATCCAGGCCTTCAGGAATACCTTCTCTTGCTCCAGGAACTAATACAGATTCCAACAGAAAGATGGAATAAAAACTGAACAAAATGGTAGACTGGATCTTCAATGGGCTTTCTAGCTGTCTTGTCATATACAACTATAGCGTTTATTGCCATAGTTTCAATGTTTTTACTGAAAAAAATACTTATTCATCTCAAAATACTTTGTGGGCTTACCTTTAAAACCAAACAACCAGTGTACAGTATCTATAAACGTTGCCCAAGGTTATGAACAATGTTACAGACTACCAGCTCTCATTTGTGCTGAATAAAACTCCAGAGGTAATTTGTGTGGCTTCAATGCCACACCTTGTGACAGAGGTCACCTGCTCAACCACAGCATGGCCAGGTTTGGCAAGAAATCTCTGCTCCCCTAGCCTAAGCTGAAATTACTTTATACCTTGTTGATACTGGGTTATTGCTATTTTCTTTTTGATTGAACCATGATGTTGAGGTAATTTTCTCCTCTTTGGGCCTCAGGCTAATCAGTCAATCATAGCAAAGAGTAGGACTTACCTTTCTGAAAACCACCATTATGTTTCAGATCACTGTATGTAACCTGCAGTGCCAAGAACATAATGTTAGGCCAGAAAAGGGCTTCGATCGGAATGGACAGTGGGGTTTCCTTGTAAAAAAAATCCCAGCAAAATGCCTTAAAATAATTTTGTTAAGCAGAAGAGATCATATTAACCTACACCCATTGTAGAAACAATGACACCATCTACCCAAAGCAAAGAACCTGCAGGACTGGGATGGTGGTCTGTGTTCTACCACATAACCCTGGAGATGCTCTCAGCCCTGAAGATTTCACTGTGCACATTTTTATACCAAATAATTCCCTCAATCAAATGCTAGGCACAATTATTGGCTGAACTTCAAGGTTGGCTCACTAATAAAAACACCCCACAGTGCAATGTAATTTGGTTCCCTCAGATCCTCTAGCTTGAACCTACCACCATACAGAAACTGAAGCTTAGAGTTCATTTTCCTTGACTGGAAGGGGTTGCAATCAAGGCATGAAGAGCAAAATAAGGAACATCAGGGAAACACAATAAAATTAGGAACTCACTGTCAAGAATGTAACAGCGAAAATATCAGTGGCCAGAAATCTACAGCAGTGCTTTAATTAAGAGATGATGCTGTCCAGACTGTGATCCTTGGAGTAACCAAGGAATCAAAGTCTTCAGAAACAGCTTTCTGTCCCATAGACAGAGCTGGGTCTTGGGAGTGATTCCAGGACTCTGTGATTTGCCAGCTCCCACTCTTGTTACAGGGAAGGCTGCTGTGTATCTTTTACTATGTGTGAGAAATCACAGCTAAGTTCCCTTTAAATGTTTCCAGAGTTCCAAATAGGGATTTTTCCCTCTTCCAACTAGCAGGATTGATCCATGCACAAATAACCTGTGATTCTAGTAGCTGCTGTGAGCAGCAGACTTCAGTTATCAGCCCAAGTTTGTATAACCCCATATTCACAAACTTCTTACAGCTTTGGGACCAAATCTGCTCCCTCCATTCCTCTAAAGGATCTCCCCTCTATCCACTGTTCCAGCACGGCCTGAGAAAAAGTTGAGCTCAGAGTTACTAATAAGAATAAAATATTTACAATGAGCAAAATGGTCCAAAAACTAATTCTATTTTTACTCTCTTTTGATCTGTTATCAATTATAGAACTTATTATTATAGCATTTTATCTCAACATGTTTTATAACTCATGGTCATTGAGGATTTATTGAACCATTTGCATCCCTTCTGCATGTTCCTGTTGGACAGCAAACCACTTGGAAACTGCTTTATGAGTGAACAGTACAGGACCAGAAAAAGAGCTTTAGCACTTACTCCAGGCAAGTCCATGATGTCTTGGAACATTCCACATGATGAAGAGGGACACCTGTTCTCGTTTTATCTTGACACTTAATCTAAATTTCTAGTTGTCTCTTAGCCTTTTGAGAAGTATTTTATTTTGGCCCTAAATTGTATTTGCCTAGATTTGGGGCACGTTCTCTGGAAAGTTTGAGCAAAACAAGAAAACTGTAAGTTAATTTAGTTGCAAGTTCCATTTTCTACCTGTGCTATACAAATAATGAGCAAAATCCCAGTTTGTAGACATTAATATTAGTAATTAAGAGGATACGTAATCAGTAATTTCACTGACATCCTTGAGATTTCTTCTATCATGAAAAATATTTAAAATTTGATATTTAATTTTTTTATAACTACTAGGTGATATGAATGCTATATATTCTAAGAAGTACCCAAATTTCTTTACTCTTTTGACTGAATCATTTCAATAATTTTATAATTTATTGTCATTTTATGGTGGGGCTATACAAATTTCTGAGGTTTAGAACTTTGGAACTAAATTATCAGAAAAGTGTTTCAAGTCACCACTCTATTTTTTGAAATTCATGCTGTTGAAAAATGAAGATTACCATTAAAAAACCTTCAATGTGAAGTTCAGGGTACTATTATTTTCTCCCTCTTGTTTTAATAAATTTTAATGTTAAAACATTGCAGTGAGAAAAATAGAGCTCATTTTATAATTTCCTATGGCTGCCCACTTTTTTTACTTAAGTTATTTGGGAAGGTGTAAGTAACTTCCATAAATCATGGTCTTATTTAAAATCTATAGGTGCATAAACAACCTTTTCTTCAGACTGAATGAAAAGAGCAATAACACTCCTGCAGATACATCCCACTGATGTGGATCTTTAGATTGAATATTAGGAAAGGGAGGTAAAGATTGGATATTAAGAAAAATTGCTTGACAGGAAGAGTTTTCAGGCATTGGAATAAGCTGCCCAGGGCTGTGGTGGAGTCATTGATGGGATTTAGAAGACATGTAGATGTGGTGCTTGGGGATATGGTTTAGTGGTGGCCCTGGTAGTGCCAAGTTAACTGCTGGAATTTATGATCTTAAAGCCATTTTCCAACCTTAGCAATTCTGTGATTCTAAGCAGGGCTATCGGGGTAGCAAAATAGAACTAGGAAGTGCTTGACAAGCTCCTTGATCTTTGTGCCCTATTTGAGGCTATAAGGGGCTATATTGTAGCATGGATTGAACAGGGCTTCTAGGCAAGCCGAGGATGATTTACCACTCAATGATAACTAATCATCAAAATTGCAAAACATATTTGGGATCCCAAAGTAAAAAGTAAATAGAAACTTCAAGAGATGGCAGATTGCTGATGTAGAAGTCCAGTACTAAAATGTTTCAAAGCAGGAATTCTAAATGTAATTTTCACATAGGCACTCCAATAACAAGAAGAGAGGTGGAATACCCCATTAATAACAGAAGGTGAAGAAACAGCAAGGGCTGTGTCCCCAACACAACACCTGCTGACTGTATTAAGAATTGCTTTTCCCTGTAAGACTAGGGCAGACTCCAGAGCTCATCTGTAACTAAGACAATTCTCAATTTTGTAGCACAAAATCCATGGAAATTTAGCAATGCAACATAAATGTGTTCTTTCTGGCTGCCTGGGGGTTTTCTGTTGTTTCTATACGCTCTCCCTAAAAGGAAACTCAGTCTTTCATAATCAAGTGTTCTTATGGCAAGGTCCTCATGTTCTTATTCAGGGTTCAGGAGCTGGATCTGTGTTACCAACTTCAACACTGTGATGACCTGTTCTCATGAGCAATGATACAGAAGCATGGTATTTGGCAAACACAGGCTAAAAATGGGCCACACGCAATGATTCACAACTGACAGGCACTTCTCCACCTGCACCAGAAACCAGAACACGGCAACAGAGCTGAACTGTCGCTCCCGAACAAAGAGGGAGTGGCTCATGCAGACATGGAGACAACCAGACTGTGTCCCATCAGAGGGACAGCTGGCTTCAGAGCCAAGGATAGACAGGTGGGGAGGAAATCCCATATGGTCCTTGTGTTGGATACACAGTTCCAACATTTAAAATGCTTATTCCAATGTAAGTTATAAGTAGCCACCTCCCCCAATCTGGTTGCATGGCCATTTCCTGGAAACGTCTGTCTCTCTCTGCTGCTTTTCTTCCCAAAGTAATGCAGCATCATAGATCAAATGTTACCCCACAGGATGGAATTTACCTCTCCAGAAGAAATCTTCACTGTGTGGCTTCTGCAGCTTAGGTCCCTCTTTTCATATGCATCGGAGTAAGAAGGAAAAGGAAGGTGAAACTCACTGAGTGCCAGTTCTCCGCTGCACAGAGGAGGAAATGACTGAAGCACAGTTATTTATTACAGGACTTTGCTCCCAGTTCAGTGTATATGTCCTTTTCAAGTCAGGTGTTCCAGTAAGCACGAAGGCTAGTTCTTGCCTAGGTGAACCTTAAACTTCAATCTCCCCACTGTGCCTGTATCCTTTCAGATTTCTGTAAACACTCCCAGAAGAAAACCCATCTGGTCTTATGCTGCTCCAACACCACTGCCTTCCCTGGAGTTCCCTCTTACCCTGTTAAACATGAAGAAAATCAGGCCCTCATCTCATCATCAAAACCTCCCATTGGTTATACACAGCTCTTTTTTGCAAGAAAACACCCATCAGTCTGTATCTGGTGCGGTCTGTGTTTCACAGCACCTAGAGCTCAGAGCAAAATAAACTCATGACACTTAAATGAAATTCATACTCACACCCATATTAAGTGACAACACATCCTGGTTTTATTATCTTAATTTACCTCACGGCAAACACTGTCTCCATGTTCCAGAATCTAGGTGCATGTTAACTCCCTATTTGCCCACTTCTCTCTATCCAAAATAGGACAGAGTGGTCAAGAACTTCCCCCTTTCTTGTTGTTCCACATATACTCTCAGTAATCCTGCATTCTTCTTGCAAACCTGGTTAAATTCCAGTATGAAAAAGAAACAGAAATGTCATGTATCTGTAGAGAGGCAGATACACGGTTTCTGCAGCCAAAGCAAGAAGTCAGGAGTCAGGCACATTCCAATCCTAAAGACGAGTCCAAACAGTGAGGATAAGATTTTTTCCATCTACCTTTACCCAATCGTGTCACCTTCCTCCAGGGCACTCTGCAGAAGGTGATGCGCTAGTCTGTGTGCCCATTATTAAACATGCAAATGAAAGTGTGCAATAATTGTGGACATGTGAACATGTGCTATTATAACTAATACCTTAGTTTTGATTTTCTTTCCTAGGTGCAGTATGGCTGCACTGTATGATGGGAAAGACAACAAAAAGCCCCCATGTCAGAATCTTGGGGCCCCTGCTGCAGCTCCATATCCAAATCAGAGGTAAGTATTCAGTCACGTCAATAGTTGGGAGTAATGTGTTTGCCCACTTTACATATTTGTGTTTTAATGTCAGCCTCCTTACTTGTGATTTAGTTTGAGTTTTACAGCATCAATGAAGATACAGGTGCAGAAATAGAGCATAGGCCCTTCCAGACTCAGAGACTCTCTGAGAGAGGTAGAAAGCCACAAGGCAGAGAGGAGAGCTTTCTTTAAGTTTCTAACTGTGCAAATCATTCTTACCCAAAGATTTTGCCTCAAAGTAGTTGTTTAGCAGACTTATTTCTGATACAATTTTTAGAAATCTATATGCTGTAGGGATTAACAAAATTTCAAGTGCTGATTTTGTCAGATGAAGGTCAAATATTGGCAAATACATTAAAGTACATACCTTTATACTACCAAGGCAGATTCTGAATCCAAAGCTTTTGGTGTAATTAGACTACAAGGGGGGAAAGCGTTTTCTTCAGCAAAGGAAACACACCTGCTGAAATTCCAAATGAAACCTCTCTGAAGACAGAAAATCTCATTCTCAAAATAATCTACACTGTTAACACTTGTGCCCAAGGCACTGTGGCTATGGTACTGAAGAGGGAAGTACAGGATTTATGTCCTAATACAGTATAGAAACAGTATGAGTTGGAAACATATGGAAATTGAGGTAAATCTGAAAGAAAAGTACAACTCATTGTACAGCTGTAATACATATTGGGAGATTGATTGCCACAGGTCAGTCTAGACATATTCAAGAGCAAGAAAACAAAAGCGGAAGGAGACCTGATATACCAAGGGAAAGCAGCTCTGAGCAGCACATATATCTAGTGAGGGATGAGCAGGTGGCTGCTAAAGGGACCTTCAGAGAAGGGCCTGTGAGTGCAGAGGGGCAGCTCAGGTTTGGGCAGTCACTGAGCTGTGTGAACAGGGAAAGACGGGAGATGAGCTTGTCAGGAGATGAGCTTGTTGGGAGATGAGCAGCTCAATGTACTGCTCAATAAAGAGTTTGGAGAGGGACTGTGCAGGACACAGAAGTACTTGTAATTAAGGGCGATTTGTAGCATGGTCTATGCTGATTAATTGTTGCAACCTTTCTTGTATGCAAATTACTGAAGGTAAAGACTGAAGTCACAGCTTAAGTAATAAAGCTAAAAAAATTATTAAATAGCATGTTAGTGAGGCCCTGGCACAGGCTGCCCAGCGAAGCTGTGACTGCCCCATCCCTGGAAGCGTCCAAGGCCCGGTTGGATGGGGCCTGGAGCAACCTGGGATAGTGGAGGGTGTCCCTGACCATGGCAGGGGGTGGAACAAGATGAACTTTAAGATCCTTTCCCACCCAAGCCATTCTGGAATGCTATGATGAATAATGCACTGAGAAATGCCGTAAATTAAAACTGGATAATCCCTGGTGAATTTAATTCTGCTGTTGTTCAAAGCAATAAGTCTGTTCAGATAGACATGTGTTAACAAAACTACCTCTTCCTCACAGCTGCCTAATTAAGAGATTGATGTCAGGATCAAAGGGTTTAATTTGCATGTGGCACTATCTTTCACATTTTTTGTCCAGCTAAATCAAAGTGGCCTTGCCATTTTTGCATCACCAAGTTTTAGAAGCCAAACATCATTTTGTGTTAAACTAGTTATTTCTCTGAGGTTTCTGAAGGGTGATGTATTGGATGTAACAATCTGCAATTTAAACTGTTCATTCAGCAGCCCTTCTGCCTACACTAACCTCCTTCTCTAAGCAGATTTGTAGCTCTAAGTCACTGATGTCTGTTAACTCTGAAAGATGCAATGCAGGGAACAAAGCAAACTAAAGAAGTACATACCAGTAAAGGATTCCCAAGTGCATCCCATGGTTTTCTTGAGCATTCTGTCCCTCAGGGAACGGCTTCTTTCATTCCAGCCAGTTGATGGTGTTGCACAGGGAGACACACTGGCAGGGCTCTGGGATCTGTGTCATTACACACCTTCATACACGCTGAGTGTGCACTGCTTACGCTCCTTGGTACAAGACAGGTCATTCTCCCCCACTGTGCAATCCCATTACGGTCTGACTGTCACTCCATCCTTCCTCTTGGGAAGCAGCCAGGATGGCATTACAAGAGTATATTACAGGCTGATGTCTGCTAAGCTCTGGCTCATGAGAGACAAAGGCATGTGCACACCAGACTGCACATACATGTTACCTGCAGAATGGCGGTCAGGATTGATGCCCAATTATTCAGCATTGCTGAGGTGAGGTTATTTCAGACACAGGTGTCCCCTCTGCTGTGTGGTGCATACGGCTTGGGGTTAGGAGGCTTACTTTCAGAAAGATGGGAATTCATAACTGTTAGGAAGGAACCTCTGTGCCTCCTTTCACTTTCAGTAAATGCACAAAATTTCTATTTGCTCATCAATGCAGCCTCAGTGCAGCTAGAACTTGGAACAGTAGCTTGCCATCAGTGCAGAACATGACATTTATATGACTAATTTCCAAAACAGGTTACCATCATACTCTGATCCTGAACAGAACCTTAGTATGGGATAGACTTCTGTGTTTTCTAAGCCCCTTGGTACAATTTCTGGGTACTTCTGTATACATTATTCAACCTCTTTTTTGTTAGTTTCTATTTATGTTTCTACTTGTTCATTATTTTCTGTTACGCTACTTTCAAGTTATTCCCTTAGTGCTTTTTCTGTGGAGAACTTTACTTGTGTTGCAAAGCTGTCATTCTGCCTTCTATGTAGTCAGTTGTATAAAGCCATCCCTTTTCTTTATGGAAGTCAGAGAAGTGCAATGATGGGAGCTCCCATCACATACTGGCATACGTGCCTTCTCCTTCCAGAAGAGATCAAAGTGAAACCACACCATGCAAAGACTTAAAGTAGTAAAAATCATGCAGAAGTAGCAAAAAAGGACATGATACCATTAAGAGTGTAGTCCTAAGGATCACTGAGGAAATTGGGGTTATCTAGAAAAGACCTATAGAGCTGTAAGCAAAGAGAATTTTATTTTAGGTATCCCGCTTTCAGGAGGAAAAAGGTTTTCTGCACTTTTGCTAAAAATATAGGATTGTATCCAAGAAACATCTGATTACACTGTTGATTTCTCCTTCTAAGTGAGATGCTGTGGAAGATGTTGAGTAATGACTCAATCCTGAGATTTCAGCTGTGTTTAACCTGGTACACTGAACTCCCTGCATTCTAACTGTGTTTGCTGCTGGAATGTATTGGTTAATAATGGCTTAACCTCTCTGCCATCTATTCTAAGGTGCCTCTAGCACAGAAGAAATAGATTAATTTTGCCCAAAACTATCAACTTACTAAATTTTGATATCCCTGAATAAGAGTGTAGGATGTAGGATTATAAAAATCAGTGCCATTTAGAAATATCCCAGATGACATGCCCAAGTTTTCTATGTCTCACATTGATCTATACTCTCCTAGAAAAAGAAGACTGAGGAGCTGACCAGTATTGTATGCACTTATTAGACTTTCTGTTTTGAAATGATGCATCAATGATCGCAGTCAACCCCAGTAATCCTCCACCAATATACCGTGGGTGTGCCAAATACTTGAGTAGCAACACTGCACAGAGAGGATGGGGGTCACTGAAAGAGAACACAACAATCCCAGGAAAAGATGGGGATTGTTCTGGCCCTGTATTTACTCCGGAACTCGCAATCACCCGGGACTTCAGTCGACCCTGAAGGCTAAATCTGGAGGAACCACCCACGCATGAACTAGATTGAACTGCAGCTTCAGCCAGGACAGTCAGCCCTAAATTCGCTGGGACAGTTATTCCTCCGTGTCCACGGCCAGCCGCGGTCCCGCCCAGCCGGCGGTGACAGGGACCCCGTAGGCCCCACTGCCCCACCCAGCCCACCCGTGCGCCGTGCCCGAGCCCTGCTTCTGCCCTGCCACCTTCTCGTGGAGATGCACGTTACTCTTGCTAACTTGGTTTGTAGGGAGCAGATAAATTTACCTATTATTTAAATGGCTAAATCTTTTCTGCCCTAGATGACACGGTGGTTCCCCCGCCCTTCCTCGCTCTGGGGATGTGCCTCTGTGTGGCGGAAGGGCGATGTCGGGGACTCTCACGCAGATCAGGACTCCGGGCTCCAGCAGTCATGAGGGCTGTCAGGAGTTGGTCCTGGAAATTCCCCCAGGAATCCCCCCAAGGAAAGCGCTCTGTGAGGATCCCGGCCGCGGCACACCGCAGGGAACGCTGCCCTCGGTGGTGCAGGCGCTACAAACAGCCTTTTTTCCTCAAACCCTCCTTCAATTTCTCCAGCCTTTCAGATACCAAGCGGAAATCGAACTATATTCTAGAAAGGAGTAGGAAAAAAAAGAAAAGCGTTTAGGAAAAGGAAATACTGTGCTTCACTGTGTTGCTGGTGACCCAGCCCCGCCTCGGCCCAGAGGACCGCGAGTCGGAGCGTTACGGCCCCGGGTGGAGATCTCGCGAGACCCGGCCGGCGGTGCGCGCGGGGCGGGGGCGGGGCGGGGCGGGGAGACGCCATCTTGTTCCTGTGTGGGACGGCGGGGCAGGGGCAGCGGCAGCGGCGGCGCCACCCGCGGAGCGCGGCATGGACACTCAGTACTACGGCGGCGAGCAGTCAGGTAGGGGCGCCGGGACCGGCGTGGACACACACTGCTACGGCGTGGANGGGCCGTGGCCGTGGCCTGAGGCAGCACGGCGTTCACTGCTTTAACAGCCCCGTGTCTGAGCAGTGGATCAGTCGCTGCCCGCATGGTATAGATGGTTTTGTGCGCTCTCCGGGGAAGTCTGAGGTGGTTTGTTCGGACCCGAGATTGTTTCCCCGCCCCGTTAGAGCTGGAGCCCGCCTGGCTCATTTAAACGCTGCGAGGTGTCATTGAGTTTTACTTTCTTTTTTTAACCTCGGGGTAGATGATGGAGGAGCTACTCCAGTGCAAGACGAGCGAGACTCAGCATCTGATGTGGAAGATGAAGGAAATGTGCAGCATTCTGGATCGGAGAATGGAAGTGTAGGGCGCCATTCAGAGGTACTACGGGAGCTTTATTTAGATAAAGTTTACTCTTCTTTCCACTCTCTTTTGTTGTTTAAAGAGGCATTCTCTCTTAACTCATTTTATTCAGTTCGTAAGGATCCCTTCTGGCAAAACTTTATCTGCAGAAAAAAGTTTTGTAATCTCTTTAACACTATGTAAGATAGGGTCTTTTTTAATTCTTCTGCTTAATTGTTCTAATAGTATGCACTGTTTTGAACTAGAATAAATTTAATACTGTTATATTCAACTGCATGAAGACAAAACTTTTGGACTTGAAATTCTAAGCAATGTATTACGAGGAATTGGAAGTTGTACCTGAAATTCCGCACTGTGATGTAAAACCACGCATTTTGGAGGTGTAGACTTCCTTGCCAGAATGTAAATGCTCTCCCAGTTTCCATCTGGGATGGGGGCACTGACTCTCAGGTGCTGGTTTTGCCCTTGTCATTCCTAAAAGAGCAAGTTAAAGGTGCATGTGGAGCAGGTTAAGGTTCCTAAATGGGACCCCATCTTTCTCTGAAGAGATGCTCACTTGGAGCAGCATTCATTGTGGAGAGTCTTTGATCCTGGGTTGTGTTTAGGAGAGAGGCACTTCATTTGTTCATTGACTGCTTTCGGTGAGAAGAGATTCTGATAAAAGTGAAGGTTTCCTTTAGGTTTCTAAGACAGTTTAGTAGTTAAAATAAATTTTGAAGAATTTTTTGTGACTCACAATAGAGTTACATCAGGTCTTAGTAGGAAGGAGTAATTTTGACTTGTGAACTCATGTTCTGCCAGCAGTTATGGAGAACTTTTTGATACTCATAAAACCTGTCGTCAAAGTTCATTGTGTTCTGAATATTTTGTTGCATTTTATGTAAAGATCAGGATTTACTCTGATGGGGTTCTCGGTGTTATACATTTTAAAAGTTGCCTAAAATGTGATGTAGGCTGATGTGTCAGAAGGCTTAACTCCACAGCGGTATAATTTCCAATCCTTTTGCTCCTGGCCTTTATTGAACTCATACTTCTCTCAGAGTTAGAAAGCAGATGAAGACTTTGTATAAAATGAAAGTTCTTTCCATGTACTTGAACTTGAGTGTAAACCACGTTTGGGATTTATCTTTTTTTAAAAGATGTTGATATTTACAATGAAAGAACTGGTGGGAGGCAGCATATCTCCCATTGTGGGAGCAAGGGAGAAGTAGCCGTCTGTCAGAGGGCTTTAGGACTTCTGTTTTAATGAAAAATGATGAGTGCATGAACAGTCATGCCTCTGTTGCAGTAATATTAAACTTTTTCTGCTGTGTACATTGATTCTTGCTTTTCTGTGCTCCTCTGGTATTTAAATTTTACTTACTGTGGCAAAGTAACCTGCAGTCTGTCCTAAAGAAGAGACAGTTGACTGTTGTTTAAATCTGCAGCATGTCTTTTTCAAATTTAAGTAACTACAAAGTACCTGTTATTATTGTTAATTGATCCTCTTCATGTGCTTTCATTATTTTAAGGGCTCTGTTCTGTGATGGCTGTCGAATATTCCTCAGAAATACTTCAGAAAGTCCATTAAAAAGAAAAAAAAGAGCTGAGCTAAACCAGCTATCTGTCCAATAGAAATGTGAACCTTCAAGCCTTAATGCTTTATTTGATTCAGTTCAAATCAACCATTTGAATATTCTGTTTTGTTACAAAGTCTTAGTTCTTAGCTTTCCCTCCATGGAGTTTACTTTGTGGTTCAAAGGCAATAATGTGGAGCAGCTCTCTCTGAAAGGAGTAGCTTTCAGTCATTTATCGTATTATTTACCCTCATTATTCTCTCATCATCTTATTCCCTTCATCTTTAGAAGTATGTGGGAGGAATGACACTCAAAGGTAATAAAAATTTTGAGGCGGTCTTATCAGTTAAGTGTATTTAATTACTATTTTGTCTCTAATTTAGAACTCAGGTGTAAACAACTGAAGTTTTAAAATTTCAAACTTTTCTTTCAGGTTCTTAACTTTAAAGAAAAGGGGAAGCCTGAGGAATTACTTATGTAGGTCTCAGGTATGTGGGTTTTTCTTTTCCACAATTCTTTTCTGGCTTTCCTTCCCCCAATCCTACTTTATCTATAAATGTTCTCCTTGATGTCCTTACCGATTCTGCTTTAGGCAATTAGAAATAGATAACACATAGTTTTAGTACAGTAATGAATCTGAAATCATGTTTACAGTGTTTGTACAAGTCGGGCTTATACAGAAGTCTATAATGATATAGTTCTTACACTTCCACCACGTCACTGCTGTTTCAGGGATTGAGTTCTGTTTTGACTTTGTTAACAAATGCACAAATATCTGACACTTCAGAAAAAAGAGGAACTTGGCATCTGCTGATGATGCTTATGTAGCTCTGAGTTTAACACTTGTCATTCATGAGATTATAGTGGATGGGTCAATTTTCTTGAACTTATCAAATTATCAAAGAAGTATGTCTTAAAAGTGGCTACATGTTGATCCAATAAACTACTGGCTAGCTGAAATTGTTATGTAGAAGGATAACACTGTAAATTTGATTTTTATGTATTCCTTATTTTTGTACTGTACTAAAGCCTCATGTTATAGAATTCTTTCAGTCAAAAAAAGCAAACAAAACTAAGGACATCTCAACTGAAATGTTTATAGATAAAGAGGAGGAAGAAAAGAAAGTAAAGGAATTAGAGAAAAATGCAGTAGCAATTACCTGAGACCTACTTGGTTTTGAAGATGTCTGATCTTTAATTATTTGAAAAAGGAAAACTAGACAACTCCAAAATTACATACTTGATTTCTTTGAAAACACTTTTTTGAGACAAACTAGTAAATTAAAAAAAGAGAAGGGAAGCCCATCAAACATATTCAATAGCATTTAGTCACCTTACTGTGAAGTTGCATGCACTTTTGATAACAATTCCAAAACATTCAGAGTCATGAATTGTATGCAGAAACCCTTTGCACTGATGGCTGCAGGGCTGAGCTCAGCTGTCCTGTGTAGGGGCTCAGCTCTGCTCCAACAGGTTGCTTGGTTATGTTTGTGTTGGGTCTGAGGCAGGGTGTCATCTCTGCAGGGCTTGCTGAGCTCACTGATTGAGGGTATGCTGCTTGGGGTAGCCCTGCCTCAGCTTCCCACATGCAGGACTAGAGCAAGGTGATGCCTGTGTGCCTAGTGAGTACAGGGCCACCCATGTTATCTCAGATGCTGCTTCTCTAGGCAATAACACTGCAGCACATGGAGCTGCTGGCACCACTGGCATTCTGTGTAATCACAGTGTCAGCTTGTCAGCTGTGTGTCTGCTCTTCCTCCCCAAACATCTTCCTTCTCAGGAGTGATTGTCAGTTTGCAATAACAGATTAGAGGTTTACTGTCTTATCAAGTCCTTCAGTAATAATACTGTATAATTATGTTTTCTTACTAAGTCTTTTATATTGGAAGTTTTTTGTGATTTAGTAATTTATTCTGAACAGGTGCTTATACAATCTGCATCCACATTTCTGACCTTAGAAGTATCAAGAATCTTCTGATTCTAGTTGCTTTTAGTTTTCTTTAGTTGTTCACCAAAGAATTTCTAAACGGACAGTCGGGAAGGTGATGAGCCTTAAGAGATTAAACAGGAGTATTTGTATTAATTTTCTTGTGTTTGTTTAGGAAAATCTTATTGCTGCTGATGTAATTACGGGTATTATTCAGCATTCACTGTCTGACATTGAGAGAAGACAGGCAAACCCTTCAAAATTAAATAGTAGGAAAACAAGAATTAAAGAATTTCTGTTTTTACAGACAGCAATTTTAGTGTAGATCTCTGCATTTCAGCACTTATTAGTGACCCTCTCTGTAACTGCTGTGAAATCTGAAGTTCCTGTTCCGTTTACAGCTGCAGTTTTCTTTAATATTTAATAATAATAGTTAGGGGAAATCCATCACATACATATGTGGTTGGTTTTTGTTGGAGATGCTAAGCTGGAAAGGTCAATCAAAGTGATTTTTTGGTAAGGGAATAAAAGTAGCAAATAAAATCCTGTAGCAGGCTGACAGTAGGGTGTGTATGGTCCTCCTCAGCTGTGCACCTCAATTCTGCAACTTCTTAATCCTCCTATTATTTAAAATTCCAAATTCAGGGTTTAACAGAACCATATTTCTTTCTGAGGGGAGAAAGGAGAACTACTGGAAAATACCAGCAGGATTCAAAAGATACATTGCTGTAGAGACAAGAACAAGCAAGAGAAACAACACAGATTGTCACAGCAGCTGTTTGTAGTTAGCATTAAGTAACATGGAAATTGTGACGTTGTATTTGAAGTGCATGTTTTAAAAATGCATAGTCCCAAGGTTTTTTCACTGTGCAGTAATTTTCTATTAATCATTTTGCAGTAATTCAGAAGATCTTTATCAAATCCTAGCCAAGGGAATAAGTGCCTAAGGTCCAAAGTCTTAAAAAGCAATGCTCTTCACCACTTAGAATAGTTCTGGATGGAGTAGTTCCTAAAAGCAATTAAAATTAATTTTATTTAAAATTCCTCCTGAATCATCCTTTTTAAAGATTAGTAGTATTATTTGTTCTAAGTGTAGGATAGCTACACCTGCATTATTTTGTATGGCTCCAACTGTGGGAGTAGAATGACTGCAGAAAATAAAAATAGACTGTTTCCAAGGCAATTAAATTGCAGACAAAAAAGATTTGGAAACTCCAGGACATACAGGTTTTAAACAAGACAATAAAAACTCAGCTTGCAAGCGGAGGGAGTTTATAGCTGAGACAAAATCAGCCCCAAGGAGTTGAGTTGGGTATGCAGAAGAGAAGTTCCTTGTACCGTATTGTTTTCAGCTGAAAACAGAATTATGGTGACAGTGGCTGTGAGAGGTGTGCTGGGTTAACAGTGTGTTCAAGAGTCCTAATTCATAGTCTCAGGTAAATGCAGTTGAGATCTTTTTTTCCAAGTAGAAATTAGATGTTGTAGGAAAGATAAAAGACTTGTCAGTAGTTAGACTTGACAAAATGGCTTGTGAAAGGTTCTTCCAAAAATGGAGCACGTGGCTCAGGTTTTTTTGCTGTGTAGAGAAGACAAAGGATTGTGTTTGAGTTCTCAGATGGTTGTCTTTGTGCGTGGTTTATCTCCAGTGTGTGGATAAGCATGGGAGCTTGTCAGCTTAAGGGAAAGAAGATAAGAATCTGTTCATATATTCTTACATGTTGAATCACAAAGCATGGTAACAATAATACTCTGAAAGGTCTGACTAAAACTTTATTCCTGTTTTTTGGTAGGCTTTTGGTCATGACTTGTTCTTAAATAGGTTTTTTTGGGCTAAAAAGGAACCGGCACAAGCTCTCTTGAGCTTCACTTGGAGCATAATGCCTGTGCAGTTTCAGTGAAATGTATTTCATGCAGGTAATACCTGTTTGAGATCTTAAGGAAAATAAAATGACAAGTGCAAGGTACTGTTTTTTGCTTAGTTACTGGGAATTTGGACTCAATGATTTTGAAGGCATGACCTTTTAAAATAAAGTACTAAGCCTTTACCCTTGAGGAATGGGACCCTTTTGGGATATATTTATTTAAGTGGGTTTTTTAAATTCTGTTACTGTTTCCAAAATACCATTGAGGTGCAAGGTGGACAGACTTCCATTGATGTTTTTCTTGATCTGAAGTATTTGATAGTACTCTGATGTAAATTGTCTGATTATTTCTATGTAGAAAGTATTTCAGTTTGCAGTACCTTGGGTAATCAAATTGGAGGAAGGACAAGCAAAAACTCAGAACATCTTTTTCTTTACTTTTTAAGGTGTGTTTGCTTAGTTGCCTGAGATTATTTTTTTGTTTCAGAATGAACACAGCGATGGAGAAGATGATGGACAAGTGGGAGAGCTTCATATGACAGACTCTGAAAATGAAGATATCCCAAGGCAAAAGGATAGTGACTCAGATAACGAGGAGCCTCCAAATCACAATGTAAGTGATTCAGACAATGAAGCAGCTCATGGAGGGAAAGACAGTGATTCTGATACTGAGGACCATCCAGACCGGCATTTAAGTGACTCTGAAAATGAAGAGGCCCTAAATCATCGAGCAAGTGACTCTGACAATGGAGAACCTCCCAGGGATCCCAGTAGTGATTTTGAAAATGAGGAATCACACAGGCATCCAGCCAGTGAGTCAGAGAGCGAGGAGCTCCAGAAGCAGCTGGGCAGCGACTCGGAGAGCGAGGAGCTCCACAAGCAGGCAGCCAGTGACTCGGAGAGCGAGGAGCTCCGCAAGCGGCCAGCCAGTGACTCGGAGAGCGAGGATGTTGCCAGACACAAACAGATAGAGTCTGAGGATAGTGATGGGGAGGACAGGAAGGAGGAGGTGCGGAAAGACTCTCATCATTCAGATAATGAACATGCAAGGGAAGGATTTCAGGGCTCTGACAGTGAAGATGACGCCCCCAAGAGACGTAAAATATCAGACAGTGATGAAGATGAGAAAGAGGAGAAGACAGTGAAGAGGAAAACAGCCATACTTTCTGACAGTGAGGATGACAGTGAGAAAACACGTAAGGAACTATACTACACTGTGAAAATGTCCTGTGATAGGCAGTAGTGTGAAAGCTAAATCGTTGCTTTTATGCGAATAATGGATTTAAGAGAGAAACCATAAATCAGGTTTGGTTTTGGACCACAACGGCATTTGTAGAGGCTGTTCTAACTGCTTTGCTGTGTGAATGTATATCTAATACGGCCTAGCAGAAGACTCTACTGATCTTGCTTTATGCTGGCATCTGTCGTCATGACAGTTTGTTATTTCTCTAGTTTGTTGTTCTTTCCCAAGTCTTTTTTCCTGTGTGGTTTTTCTTCTTTTCCTGTACTGGGGGTGAGAGTCAGATTTGAAATTACAATTTTTTTATGGATAGATGTGGGTAGATCTTTTATGGATAGGTAGATGGATCCAGTTGCTGATTTAATTAAACAGAGTTTAGCATTGATATACTTTCAAGAATTACAATGTTTTTCTGTGTGTTTTTCAATGTTTTTTCGTATAGGAAGACTAGTCAGGAAATAGTTTTTTGAGAGTTCCAGTTGTCTCCTCTCTTACTGGGGCCTGTAGTAACTCTTCTTTCTGCTGGCAGCTGCAAAAAAGGTACGAATCCTTTCTGATGTTGAAGAATCAGATAGTGATGCTGCTTCAGAAAAGTCTGACAAAAGGAAGAAAAATGTTGTATCAGATAGTGAGGAGGAAGAGGAAGAAGAAGAAAGAAAAGAAAATGTGGGGAAGAAGAAAGAAGAGAAAGATCTGTTTGGCAGTGACAGTGAATCTGGAAATGAACAAGAGTAAGTGCTTCTGGGAATATGAATTCTTTTAGGGTGGCAGATAGTGAGAGTGATGGTGAATGGAGAATGAATGAATCTCAGCCAGAGAATGGCTGTCTACCTTCAATGGTGGTGTGAAGAGGAAGGTTAGTAATAGGAGGCAGAACAAAAAGAGCATCTCCACACAGTCACTGCGAGATTTTGCAGGAAAGGCACGTCACTATTGCCATCCAAATAGGTAAATGTTGCTGTTACCTTTGCAGGAACCTGATTGCAGATATATTTGGAGAATCTGGTGATGAGGAAGAAGAGGAATTCACAGTAAGTAAAATTGTGGATGTCTTCTATTCGCTTGCTAGGTCTGATCTTGAAAGGAATGTTTATGTTGTACCAGGTCAGCTTTGTATCTGCCAGACTCACTGAAGTAGTCTTGAGGTTAAATAACATTTACAGCTCTTTTGGGAGGGATGTTGGTGTGACAGTCACAGGTGGAATTAGTCTTTTGTTCCTCTTTCTAGATGCTTTGCAGACTTGCCTGAAGTTTTTCTAGTGTCAGGTATCTGAGTAGATGGTCAGTCGTAATCCATACACTGATTTGCACTGTCCTTACCCATCAGGGTTTTAACCAGGAGGATTTGGAGGAAGAGAAAGGTGATGGAGACATGAAGGAGACAGCAGATGAATCAGACTCTGACGATAACATCAAAAGAGGGAAGCAGTAAGTCAATGTGTTACATACTCCTTTGTTAATGCAAGGTTTTGGTTAAAGGGCTACTCCAAAGACTAGCTGGAATTCTTAGCTTAGGGAGGTCTGGAACTGTGTTTCCTGTAGAGTGTTCTCACAAACCAGGACAGAAGGTCCTGTCCCAGCTTGTGCAGTTCAGTCACTGGCAGTCCAGAATAGATTACTTGCCCTGCTGCGGCTTCAGAGGGCAGGATTCTGTGGCTCATGTCAAAACCTCAGTGAAATCATATCAAACAAGCATCTGAACTGCTTTTAACAGTTCAGCATCGGGTTCACAGGTGTATTTTCTGTCCTGGTGCAAGACTTGCAATCAGCATGTTTTCAGTTTCCTTTCTGGCTGTTTCAGTATCATCAGAGCAGTGAATGGCAGGTACAGGAAAGCTAAATGTTTGTCAGCTGCTGTGACACCTTGAGGACATTTTGAACCCTGGATATTATATGTATGCATGCATTGGCTGTTGCAGCAAGGTCAAAGGGCATGTTAGAGACATTGAAGCCCTTTGCTAATTTTCCATTTTGCACACTGAGGATAACTAATTATCTCACAGGGATTTAGTGCTTGTATATGATAGAAATACAGAATTATCCAACTCTCTTGTATTTCAGCATGGACTTCATGTCAGATTTTGACATGATGCTGCAGCGGAAGAAGAGTATGAGCGGCAAGCGCCGGCGGAACCGTGATGGTGGAACATTCATTAGTGACGCAGATGATGTGGTCAGTGCCATGATTGTGAAGATGAATGAGGCTGCTGAGGTGAGTTTTCTAGGCTCCAAAGGCATCTTAAAATTCAATTCCATTCTAAGGCGAAATCTTGTGATCAGTAAGATACAAAAATCTGGCCTGTATTCAGGACGAATACTATGTATGCTATGGGAAGCTTCCAGTACCTATATTACTGTTCAAATATTGCTTTACTGTTCTGAATTAGAACATTTACTCTATTGAAATTTTGAGAAAATACTAATTTTAAAAATTAAGACTAGTTCAGTTGCTAAACTGCTCAGCTGAAGTCAGCTGTTCTGTAAAAACATGCCCTATAAACTACCTACAAGTATATCAAACACTGAGAAAGGCTTTAATTTCATGCTTTAATTTCATTATTCTATTACTGGCACATATCATACTTTGGTTATTTTTTTCCTGAGAAGAACCCTTTTCTAAACTGTTTGAGTGACAGTGCTGCGCTAAATGACAGAGCAACAGAATCGTGGGAAGTTCTGCCTTGACAGCCTGCCTTTTTCAAGGAGAAATGTTTACTATATTACTGTGCAAGGTTTATTGGGGTCTTGCCATCTCTCAAGTGTCTTCTGTTATTTTCTTGGAGTACCAATCAAATGAACAAACAGCATGGTAAAACACATTAAAATCTATTTGGGGAGGATATAAGAACTCACAAGTAGCAACAACAAAAACAAATTCCTGAGAACAAGATCAGAAGGATAGTGAGTTCAGGGGGATGGGGAGAGTGAGGAAGCAACGTGGGAGGTAACTGAGACTTTCTTGGTCTTGGCAAGAAAGTTCTTGGACAAGATGACAGCCAGTTGTTTCAAATGAGGTGGTGAATTTTGAAATACAGGGACTTGAAAAGGGGAAGAGATGCATTAGAAGAATCTCCTCCCTTGCAGTAAAAAAAATGTGCCGAAAGAGCCTTCAACGGATCGAGTGGAAAGGAATTGCCACAGCAATCTGTTGACTACAGTGGGTCTTTCAGATATGGGAGCCAAGTGCTGAACAAGTAGTGACAGTAATACCATGGATGAAAGTAATTTTGAAACCCACAGCTGAAGTGAATATGTGTGTTCTGCCTTCCCCTTGTTCTGGTTAGCTCTTTCTGTTTTTCAGATGAGGCTTTGCTAACAAAGTGTTGAGGTTATCTATGCATAGCATGAAGGACTCTGCAAACCACCTGCAGTTATTGCAGTCCATCAAAGTTCATGAAGTGGAAAAAAAAATTAAATTTAGGGGGACTCTCCTAATGTGATGCTTTTAAGGAAAATACTGACTAAAGTGGGGAGTCTTTTTAAGAGAAGTCTTCACATAACGTGTGTTTGGGCTGTGGGAAGGTGGAGTAGGGGACAAAGTTAGTGTAATCCTGCCAAAGTTCTTGTTTAATAGTCAGATCTTTTTCCTGTAAATGTTTTAAAGAATGAGAGTTGCTGATTTCTGACTTTGATTAACTTGTGCTGATTTTTCAACTCCCTGCAGGAGGATCGACAGCTGAATACACAAAAGAAACCAGCACTAAAGAAATTAACTTTGCTGCCAACTGTCGTTATGCATCTTAAAAAGTGAGTTGTCATTCTTCCAGTTAATTATAACCTTGGGCAATATTCAGAACTTGTTAGATTTCAGAGTGACACTCTAGCCATATTGAATATGCAGTAAAACACTTTTTTTTTTCCTTCAAGTAAATGTTGGAGCTAGGTGACCTCAAAAACCTAAATTTATACATAATTTTGCCTGTTAATTTAACATGAAATAAATGTAATATTGTGCTTAAGGAACACATCACATTGTAAGATTTTGTTGTATTACATGACTCTCGTGCTTCTCTTTCAACTCTGTAGGCAGGACCTCAAAGAAACTTTCATTGATAGTGGTGTTATGTCTGCCATCAAAGAGTGGCTTTCTCCCCTTCCAGACCGAAGTCTGCCAGCACTGAAGATACGGGAGGAGCTTCTGAAGATCCTACAAGAGGTTTGGAACTGACTTTTAACGTTTAATTTGTGGCTTCTCCATGGTTTTATAGTTATGTGCTTTAGGGAATTGTTTGGTGATAAATGAACTTGAGCTGCTACCAATGGGCTTGCAGTGAAACACAGGGAAGCAAACTGCAGAACAGATGGGTTTGTATAAAAGAACTTAGACAGTTTGGCCCTGCCTGCCCGTTTCGGGTTTACATGCAGAGTTTAGTGAAGAGTCATTTGTGGCGTTTCCCTGAACTTTTTTCTTTTGTGATCTCTTCTCTTTTCTGGCCAGTTAAAGTGTGTAGTGCACAGAAAGGCCCATCACACTCAATGTAGGCTGTCAGTGTCTGTAGGTAAGCTGATTGCCTGAGTGCTTTTGCCAAATAAGTTTTTATAGAATGAATGTTTTGAAGCCAGTAACTCAGTTTTGGGGTAATATAAGCTAAAGAGCATTTGGAGTAAAAAGTTCTGGAAACCTCCTTAATTCTGTGTATGAACCCAAGAATGTTAAGGCAAATGTTTAGGTTTTGGTGTTTGACACTTTAAATAATGTCTAGTGGGACAACAAAACAGATTAATTTTTCAAGTTTATTGTGAAGGTGAGCTTTGGTCTTTTTGTGAAGTTCAGTGACAGCATTAATGTTCAGACATAATTTCTTGCTATTTTCTGACTTTTCCTACCTCACAGCTGCCCAGCGTGAGCCAAGAGACCCTGAAGCACAGTGGCATTGGACGGGCTGTGATGTATCTCTACAAACACCCCAAAGAGTCAAGACCGAACAAGGACATGGCAGGGAAGCTCATTAGTATGTAGACCTGCTTTCACCTTGTGTTGCTGAGATTCCACTGAGAATGGAATCTCTTCATCAGTCTCTGGTGTGCTTTTTGCTTTTGTCTTTAGTGAAATTAATCCTGCTGTGTGCATAGGAACCTCACTGATCTGTTTCATCACTTTGTAGAGCTCTGAACACACACTATTACATGAACTGCACGCACTTTGTCCTGTTTCTTTCATTCTTGTCCTAAATCAGAGGACAGCATTTATTTGCCCCATTTGCCCCATTTATTTGCTCTCTTGGCTTGTCCGGAACCTCATGTATGTGCTGCAAAGGCAGGAAGGTGCTGCCAGAGAACTGTTTATTCCATGGACTTTAGAGAGGACTTGGCTGACTCAACCAGCTGTGCGCCATGTGGAGTGCAGGGTTAGGGAATGGCTGGAATCTGGAATGGCTGCACACTGCTGATAAACTTATGTTCTTTAGAAACTTCATATTTCTAGAATAGCATCCCAGTGGTTTGCAGGAGCTCCTGACACTGAGTATTCTGAGAGCTCAGAGGGATTCCAAAAGAGCAGGCAACAACAAGACTTCAGTGGATGAAAGCTCTTGCTTACTGTCCACAAAGCTGGATTTCCAAGAAGTATGGGGTTAAAAATCATTGGTTGAAAGGAAGCATAAATACTTACTGTAAACTTTGAAAGCTGTACTTGGATCACCAGAATGGTTGAGAGAAACTTCAGTGGCCTGGCCTTTGTTAACCAATTATTTTTTTAATAGATGAATGGTCCCGACCCATCTTTGGCCTTACCTCAAACTACAAAGGCATGACCAGAGAAGAGAGGGAACAGAGAGATTTGGAACAGATGCCTCATCGAAGAAAATTGAGCAGGTAGCAGTAGCAGGCAGGAACATGAAATCCTTCTTTCTAAGATTCCATCAGGAAAAACAAAGTGATGTGTAAATATTAAGGAAATAAAAGGATTATAAGTTATGACTTCTGTTTCCTTTTACCACACATTGTCTTGTAAAATTTGTCTTTCTCTGTGTATAGATGTCAGTAAACATTTGTTTTTCTTGCAGCTCTGGTGGTCAGACTCCTCGCAGAGACCTGGAGAAAGTGTTAACTGGAGAGGAAAAGTAGGTTGGGATTTTATTTTTTTTAAAAATTGGTTAATTTTGGCAGTACTACTAATATGGAAATTGTGTAGAGGTTTTAGAGGTAGTAGTATGCAGTGTGTTTCAGAGGAGAACGCACCAGATTGCTTTACTTCTTTCTGGGTAAGATTTGTCCATAACAGTCATACTCCTTTTTCCTGCAGGGCTCTCAGGCCTGGGGACCCCGGGTTCTGTGCCCGTGCGAGGGTGCCCATGCCCTCCAACAAGGACTATGTGGTCAGGCCAAAGTGGAACGTGGAGATGGAGTCCTCAAGGGTAAGTGCTGACACTCATCTGGTGACTGTCCTAAACCTGGGGATCTGTAATTGCAGTGCCATGGTTACTGCACAGTAGGGTAGTTCTTTTAAGGGCCTCTGCAAATGGGAGCAGACAGTAAGTTCTCTGTCAAGTGGGCTGTTCTGAGGTCATCGGATGCTTTTACTCTACTTTGGTTACTTCTCTGACTAAAAAGAGATTTTTGAGATAACTGTTCTAGAGTTTCTCTCTTGGGTGAGAATCTGATTACAGGCCTCTTGCTTTAGAGCATTTTGACCTAAGCCTGCAGTTCAGTTACCTGTTTTGCTGCACTGATATTTTTATACCGCTCCCCAGAACATTATCGTGTTCTGATAATATTCCAGTTTAGGAAACCTTTGAGGTTCTGGTAAACTTGAACAGCTTCAGTGGAGGCCTTTGTGTTGCTTTATGTGGTTCATCAATCTACCTTGTACAGTTTCAGTTAAAAGGGGTGTACGTGGTAGAGTATGTGTAAATGGAAGAAGTAACAATTGCTGTGCTTGCTGCTGTTCTCTCTCCTTCTGTGCATTAATTGAGATGTTGTTTCTAGCCCGGGACTATTAAGAGAGGTATTAGTCGCTTGGAAAAGCACAAGAGACGGTTTGCTGAACAGAAACGACTCAGCAAAGTGCATCGGGCCATCAAGTTCAGCATTGAAGGCAACAGGATGCCCCTGTAGCCATGCCACTGCCTTCCCAAGTTGGAGAGGTATCCCTCGAGGGAGGTGTGAACAGTGCATGTGCTTCAGCTGTTGGCAGTTTGCACATGCAGGACAGCAGTGTGTACGCCCCAACCTAAACCTGGAAAACTCTCCTTGTATTCTCTCATGTCTGTACTGTGACCCACATGGGAACCTGTACAGGAGAAAACAGGCTGCAGCACATAACATCTGCCATGGCACCTGCCTGCATAGTTTCAGGGTACCCGAGTGACAGGTGTTCAGTGAAAATACCTGTGCTCAAAACAAGCTTGGCACTACCTGTGGTTTTGAGCACTGTTCTGACACAACTGGCTTTTCCAGGTTTACCTGAACTGACATGGGAGTTTTTAGCCCTTGGTATAGGACCTTTGTATCACTGCACATCAAAATCTGTGGCTGACCTTTGACTGGGGCACCGGGAGGTGTGTTTCACACCTCTTTCAAGGAAGTAGAGTGATGTGATAGTGTGAAGAGACTTTACGGGTCGGGTCGTTGATGGAAGGCAGAGAACAAGACCGGGGGAGAAGAATCCCCCACTGTGAGTGTGGGGTGGGAGAACATGCATCGGTGTGGGAATTGTTTTGACAATTCCTACTCTGCATTTCAGTGCTGTGAGCAGGGCTGCCACAAGTGAAAAGTGATAGGAGTAGAGCACCAGTGATAGATAACTGTTGACTTTAAGCTTCATATTTATTTGTTTTTAAAAAAATATTTTCTTAAAAATCACTGTGAAATTTCGGCTATAATTTCAATGAATAGTGAATAGTTTTATGAATAAAGTTTATTTAAAATCAATTTGTCAGGAGCACCTTCCTCAGCGATGGGCATAAGTTCTAATGGATGCATTTTGTCAGATACTAAGTACCATGTTCTGGTTATCTGTTTCACCCAAACTTAGAGGTGTGGTGTTTCCATCGTTTATTGTTTCTGTTGTCTAGTTAGGGGAAATTGCCTTCTAAGTACTGGCTATAGCTTGAAAGGTCCTTGATGTTTGTCTTCAGTGATGTTTCCTTACAACATCACTGTATTTAATCTGGACAGAGTAACTGCTGTACTGCTTGCTTTTCAGTTGCATTTCAAATACAGAGATGAAAAGCAGTAATTTCTAAGAGCTTGTATAGTCAGCTTAAACATTCTTCTGGCTTCTCCCTACACACTTTTCCCAATAATCTCTTTCTTTATGAATACTAATCCATGACCTTTAAAATAAATGGCAGTTTGGAAGTGCTGTGTCAGCCTCAGTCACAGTGTATCTGTATCTGAACTCCCCCAGGAAGCCCATCTGGGTGATACTGCTGCCCTGCAACTCTGACACAGGTCCAGCCAGTAGATATAAAACTTCCACACTGTACCCAGGCAATGTGATGGTTGACCCCTACACCGTGTGATGGCTGAGTGCCTCTGCAGCCACATGTGCTGTGAAGATCGTGGGGGGAGCATTTCCCCACTCGGGGGGGATGAACAGACCCACCAGCCAGGCCCAGGTGTGACCTTGCATGCGCCACTTGCCTTGGACCTCTGGGACGTCTGCTTTTTTTCAGTGGTAATTATTAGTTTTATTTTTTAAGTTCCAGGGGACCTCTAAGAAAGGGGTGAGTCGACTGGACAAACAGATGCGGAAATTCACAGATATCAGGAAAAAAAGCAGATCGGCCCATGCAGTGAAAATCAGCATTGAGGGCAATAAGATGCCATTGTGACCCTTCACAGAATACCCCATGAGCTCTGCTGTAAGACAATGCACCCATAGACTCTTTGGAGACCTTTAGATTTTTTTTTACAACTTGTTTGGGGTTTCTTTTCATGAATCTTTAAATTGTTGGTTCAGGTTCTGCCAGAAGATGTTGTCTGAGGACTGTGAATATGAGGACTTCTTTCTCCTGATTGTATTTAAACTGGCCCTATCATGTCCTTTGTACAGATCATGTATTTGTTGTATTGCAACACTTTAGACAATAAAACATCTGGTTTTTTTGGGGAACTGCTTGTTGATTGCTCAGAAGGTATGCACAGACCACCTTGGATGTGGAAAAGCTGTAAATGGTTAATTTTCTGTTCACATTTGTCCAATTCCTTTTTATTTGGTGATTGTCAGTTGTTGCATCTTTGGAGATCTACTTGTATTGCTTTTGATTAGAAATATTGACCATTTTCCACACACAGGATTTTATTTTTCATGAAGACTGATGTAAAGTTCAGGAAAGCCCAGCAGACCAACCACTAAAAATTCTGGCAGTTTCCAGCTAAAATGTGTCTGTAGCTCACCAGTGACTTTGAAAAATATTTATTTTACCAATGGAAAGGAGAAGGTTCCTGTCTATATTAGGGGGATAATGCTGCTATTTCTTTGTCCCTGCTACTACAGAACAACAGCAGAGCAACATGTTGCTCTATCTATCTCCAAAAATAGTTGTCTGCTGAGCTTGCCTACAAGCAGACAACTTGGCAGTTGGAATTTCTTCAGTAAGAAAGTCACCTTCCTTCAAGAGGGGCAGAGCCTGTTTGCTGCAATGTGTGTTCTGTAATTCTGGGAATTCTCTGAAGTGGGGATCATGGTGTTTGGCTGAGTTACTGCTGGCACTGGTAATGGGGTGAATATAAGTGTGTGGAAAGTCACATGTTAGATGTTAAATGTGGCCCTGTGAGACTGGAGGGAGTGACAGTAACAGCTGTGTGCTGGGACACCAGCTTGAAGCAAGAACTGAAGGAGGCATGAGAGGGATTCTATTCCTAAGACAACTTCAGCTACTCTCCCCAGGTATGTGTATGATGTAGTAACCACCTCAAGGGTGTGTTTTTAGCATGCTGAAACCCAGGGGTTTTTTTCCATTTTTACTTAGGGATTTATTGAAAGCCAGGGACTTCCTTACTGCCAGAGTGGCAGGTGTAGCTGTGGAAAATAAGTGAACTGTGCAGAGTCATAGCCAGGGTCTGTTTGGTTCTGAAGGTCCAGGGGCTAAAATGAATTTCTTTCTTCTTTTTTCTTCCCCCAACTTTTTTTTTTGTAGTTGGTGCTATAGTCTAGTCCTCCAGTCATAGGGGGTGGGGGCTACTTTTAGATCCTGGGAGATTTCCTTAAAGTGGTGGCCTTGCTGGTCTTGTGCAAGGCCTAATTCAAATTCCTTGTATCAAAACTAATCATACTAGCTCAGCACCTTGTGTTCTCTGAGGCAAACGGTTTTGTTGCTTGTGGAATGGTAGCACTGAACTGTGATGGGGTCGTAATTATAACTTAACAGTCAATTGTAGGAAAGGTCACAAAATCAAAACTTCTTTTGACATGGATCACAAAGATCACTTGAGAGAATTCTACCACACAATCCTTTAATCAGCCTGGAGCTGAGTGGATTCCTGCTTGGTTTGTGCACAATTCCATACAGACATTGGTTTATGTGTCAGAAAACATCTGTCATTTTGTAAACTGACTTGTCCCTGGTTCCAGAACTTCAGAGCTCCCTCACTCTTGTGTTCAGCACTGTCCGTCTTACAACTAGAGCCACACACTACTACCCGAACTGCAGTTGATCTGCTAAACACTAAATTCACACAGAGGCCTGAGTATGCCTGTCTGTGATAGGCAGGTAGGTTTACAAAAGGTAAGCTTTTGCTTTCTCTGAAAAAATCTTCCTGGTAAGAATTTACAGGAAGGAAAGTTGAGTTGTCTCCTCCTTTGTTACTTGCACATAGTTATTATGCACAAGTATTTTACTCAGCAATACTTGAATAAGCAATTATAATACCCTCTAGGAAATTTTAAGAGGGTTAAGTTTGATTTTACACCATTAAGGACAAGAACAGGCATAGTGTTGTAGAGTGAAACACTGTAATAAGTAGAATTATTCCTGCTCTTAAAGGTGACGTTAAGAAAAGGTAATAGAAAAGTTTTCTGAATCTGCTATACTTTCAACCACCTCTTTAATCCAGGGGCTGTAGTTTGCTACTCTGGTGTACACCCCGTATTTCCCTTGTTCGGCACAGCCCTCTCCCCATCTGATGATGCCCAGAAGGAATCAGGTGCTAGAGTGGAAGGCAGCGAAGGGGCCCCCGCTGTCCCCTTTGCAGGCGTCGGCGGGCGCGGAGCCGTGCCCCGCGCAGAGCATGTTGTCGGTGAGCAGCCTGGCCATGGCCTGCTGGCAGCGCTCCAGGCTCACGATGCGCTGCCGCACCTTCATGAGGAAGCGCAGGGGGGAGCCCCGGGCGTGGCTGGCTCCCCAGCCCTCACCACTCCGAGCCTCCCCTCCTCGGAGAGCAGTGCGGCCAGGCTGGGGCTGGGCAGGCAGATGGGAATTGCGTACTCGTTGAAAACAACGGCACTGCTCAAGTACAGCGGTGCAATGTCACCGTTGTAGTCGTTGGAATCGTAGTGTGGGTGCGTCCACCTGCCTTCCACAGCGATCTTCTGTTCCTTGAACTCTCTGGTATTTGTCAAAGTCTCCTGCAGCCAGGATAAGTTAAAACATTAACCAAACTGAAAGCAGAAATACCTTTGTGGTATTGTCACCGGGAAACAGAAAGGGCAGGGAGTTAATGCTTTGATCTTTGCTTTGAGAAGGCACATCCCCAACCAAATTCTGCTTGTAACAATGATAGCTGTGATCCTGCAAAACAAACTCTTCAGGCGCCCTTTAGAGGTAGGAGAGAGTTAGGGCCTGGATGATGAGATACCAACAGAGCTGCTTTCCCATAAACACTCTCAGACCTTTTTAGTAAGCAGTGTTGTGTCTGAACTTTCATGGGACACTCTGTTTTCCTCTTCAGGAACATCAGCATTAAGCTGCAGCTGGGGCTAAGGCTGAAAAATTGTTTCCTGTCGGTTTCCCAGTGCTGTTTGCTCTTCCTAGACATCCCTCTTTGGGAGGGTCCAAGCACAAGGTTGTGTTTGTTGCAGCATTCCTGCTGCCAAAGCGCCAATTCCTGTGGCTGTAACTGGGAAGAGGGGCTTTGTGTTCCCAGGCAGCTGCAGGCAGTAAGGAAGAGGCAGCACAGCAGGTAATTAAGGCTGACTCAAAACCAAAACGGCCTTGAGAGGAGACGCTCCCCTACAGGAATGCTTCTTCCTCCTGAGGTGTACCTGAGATGTGCTCAGTCTGTGTGCACAATGAGTTTGCCAGAATGAACAGAAGAACACAGATCTGTGCCTTGGGCCCCCCCAGGTTCTCCATGGAAACAAAAGAGCCCAGCTGAGCCCCTCGGCAGTGTTCCCTAAATCCAGGCGGGGCTGGCTGTGCTGTGTCTCCCCCCTGCCCTGTTTTGCTCACCCACGGTGACATGGTGGGGGCTCACGAGGTCCAGGCAGTGCACAGTTGTGACCACCCAGCGACTGCTAAGAAGGCTCCCACCACAGAAACCCATATCTTGCCTGTCCCAGATCAGCACCTGTGGGAAGGAAGAGGCAGAACCGGCATCAGGGCTGCACCAGAAATGTGCACACACTGGACGTAACATGGAGGTAAGGAACAAGTCTAACAGGAACCACCAGCCCACCAAGCAAAGAGGTTGTGAAAACAGTAATAAAATCACTGCACTGCTGTGACAAGACAGCAAAGTAGTCTAATGAATTGAGCTTGACAAGTTCAGGTAGACTTAGAGCTGCGGTGACTCGTGTTCTGAAGGAACAAGTATGACTGATTTATTTTTCATGTGGCTTCAAGTGTTTCAGGGGTGGTGGAGCAGAGAAACACAAGGTGCAGTTCATTATACTCAGGTAATAAAATTTGTAATGATCTACACACTAGCAAATGGAAAAGTTAAAACAGTGTTTGATGTCTGTCTTGTCTGTTCAGAATGATAAGCTCCATCAGTGCCTCAGCATCTCCTCAACTACTAATTCTATGTACTATCGATGCTTTAAATTCTATTCAGTAGTGTTAGAAATAAACATTGAAAAGTAGCAAAGAACAATTACCAGAAAATGCTGTCTTAGGTTATGAAGAACTAGAATGCAAAGGGTTTACAAAACTTTTTAAAAATCAGATGGATAGATAGATAAAATACAACCTTCAATTCCAAATTTCCTGGTGGACTGACAATTTAAAACTACCTTGAGGGTAACACTTCATTTCCAGAAGGAACTGGACAGTCTTCAAACAACATTCCCACCCAACACCCCAAAATCAGGCCTCACTGCTGTGAAGGGAAGCAGCTGCTGTTCTTCCTAGAAGGGTATAAGATGGTGGAAACCCAAAAATCTGGCTAATAGTGACATTTCAGTTTGTCAAAGTGCACAATGTGCAGTCCACCCAGGTTTGGCCTATGATTTTTCCACCTGTAAATACCTTCTGCTGTGTGGAATTGGGAAATCTGTGCAAACAGTAACAGGACATTGATCAAAGAGAAATAATATAGTGAAAACACGTAACAAATAAAAGCCCAAAATGAAGATTCAGAATCCAAAACAACACAGTGGAAACAAATCCTTCCCCTTTGAGCCCTGGCGGTTTTAATTCCCTTACTGTAACCCCTAGAAACAACTCAATGTTCTACTGAATTTCACCTGGTCATGGAACCTCCCTTGGGAAAACTATCACCAGCCTTCCAAAAGGAGGCAGAATCTCAGCTTTTCCCCAAGGACTTGCAGACACAACCTGAACAACACAGAAGATCTGAGTGACTAGATTAAGAGACAAAGTATTATGTTCAATCCAAAAGCACATATATGCAGTAGGACAGGCAGAGAATCATAAATGCATCTAAGGTCTGTATCATCAAAAAGCACTGCAGAAAGCTGAGAAATATGTGTGGTTCCATTGCTCTCAAGCTGAAAAAACAAATTTATAATGGCTTGATGAACTCTGTTCCCGAAGGACCCAGTGAGGATAAAGTAAGAAAGCATTTAGGTGTGGTAGTTGGCCAGACTGGAAGTAAAGTATTACCTGCCAGGGGCAATGTCCACGATGACACAGCGTTCCTCCTGTTATCCTAGGGTCTCTGTGCTCCAAAGTAGACTCTGCTGTACTTAGTGGAGGGAAAAATCAGGGCCTGTAAACCTGCTCTTTGCCTGAGGTGGCCCCATGCTTTACCTGCCTGCACACAGCTCTTCCTGTCCTCATGCAGGGTGTAATCCCTGGCACAGGAACACTCCACATGAAAGGCACTGCTGTCTCTGCAGTACTGCCAGCACCCGTCATTCTTGTACCAGCACTCCAACCTCTCTGCCAGGGAAACAGCCTCTGTTATGGCTGCGCAGAGCCCAGCCACCACCCAGCTCCTGTAGCTGCTATTGCATGAGTAAAAGGAATAAAACATCTGCTGGGATGGCTCAAGGAAACAGAAGGAACCACGTCTTACAGTTCCAGATACCCACACTGGTTTGCAGCAAACCAGAACTTATGTTGGTTGCTGTTCTGTTCCCATTTGCCAGCTCTGCCCTGAGGCCACAGCTGGACTTTTCTGCCTGTGGATCAGGGACAAGAAAAGGCCTGGAACAGCAAACACTTCTAAATGCATGAGTTTTTGATCCATTTGCATATCTTGTCTCATAGCATGACAGATTTAAAGCACAGGGCATTTGGGGGGGGCCTGAGCCTGCCAGAAATTGAGATTTTTATTCATTGTTACAGTAAAAATAATAATGTCTAATTGCTTCACTGTATGAAGAAAAGGTCAACAAAAGCATTTGGAGAAAAAAATTACTTATGATTCATAGTTTCCACAGTGTGGCTTATTTCATGCCTTAGTTTGCAAACTGGATACAGCGTTTCAGAGGATCAAAAATCTGGTAAGAGAAGGCAGTTTTTATACTTCCTTTTTCATCACTCATATATTACAACATAAATATAACCGATTTTTCCCCTTCCAATAATCTTTGGCTAATTTGTTTGATGACTGATTCAAAAGAGAAGAGCCTCATCATGAACGATCTCCAGTGCAGGCATCTATGGCAGGAGTCATTAGAGTCTCTAAAGTGATATGAAGGGATAATTCCTTGGCCTTTTTTGGGAGCAGATGTGAGATGGCCATGTGCCATCCTTCCTTCACAACGGCCCACTCAGTGGAGAAAAGCTTTGCACAGATCCTGCTGTCTGGTAATGGAGAACATTTCCTTCACTTACATCAGTAAAATTTCCTTTAGCGCCCCTTGTGTTCTGGGGTCACCCTAAAGGATTTAACTCCTTTAAGTATGTGTCCCACAGAGCCTGTACAGATACCACTGCTCGCTCTGCTCTTCCTCCTCTGCAAGGACAGCTACAATGATTCCTGAGATCCTGTACACTCTAATGCCTGTCCCACAGCTCTCTGAAGCCATTTCCAAACCTTGTGTAATTGTTACAGTACAATCAAAATGAGATCCAAGAAGGTATGTTGAAAGTGCCTCATTTCAGCTTCCCAAACTGGAAACCTTTGCTGTGCAAAAATAATTCAGATTTTGTGTTCCCTGTCACAAGAAGAATACTTTTTCACAGAGGAGTGGGCTAATGTATATGAATATTCATTTTTTTCTTGTGCATTTCAGGACGTGTTCCTCCAACCCACAGGACTTTGTGTTCATAACACAACATGGTTTCAGTTTAAATGTCAAGATCACCACAAAAAGACAATTTCATTAAAAAAGTAACTTACCTGAATATGAAAACAGGCAGCTGCTGTCAATGGAGCACATCAGCAGGAGAAATGTCCCAAGCAAGGAGCTGCTCTCCATGTTAGTGAGCATCCAGAACACTCTGACCTCCTGATATCTTTCCAAGGGAAAAGAATAAAAATTAGTATGTTATCACAAAAACAGCCTGCAACAAAGGTCAAAAAGTAGAAGCAAGAGGACAAGAAGAGACAAACCTGTTTCATTTTGATCTTATGTCCCCTGTTCCATCCCCAAGCCATGCTGATGCTGAACACCCCAACTGGAGCCCCAACATGCAGAGGCTGCAGTGTGGGGCAAGGTCAGATGCAAAGCCCATGGAAGCCATGGAAAAGCCATGGGGAATATGGGAGCACATGGCCCAAATGGAGCAGAGGCCACTTCCAGCCCAGCCTTGCTGAAGCCAAGGGGGGAACACTACCAGCCATGTGCGATTACTGATGCTTTGCTCAGGGAAGACCACACACAGACCCCAAGGAGGAACCAAGCACCACATACCAGCAGTCACAGGTACAGCACAGAAGTTTGCATTTCTTCCTATTACCTTCCCAGGCTAAAGGATTTACCAGGATTCAACAGCACATTCCTCTCTGCTACCTGCAGCATTTTTTCAAAAACATAGGATCCAGAATCAGTTCAATTTACATAGAACCATGCAATTATACTCACTTTTTTCTCTATTTTTTAAGGGAGTGACAGGAAAGAAATTTGGATGTGTACCAGGAACAGCCACGAGGTCAAGAGGTTGATCATTAACCAGTCACAAATATTGACAGAGGAGAGATAACCTGGATTCTATGAGACACATTAGAAATCCAAAATAAGAATTGTGTGTGTGTTTCCATGTGTATACATATGTGCATAAAAAAAGAATTTAGTCTTTAAAATCATCCTCCAATACTAAAAGCCACTTCTTTGCAATAAATTTCTTCAGGAAAATGTGGAAGTTTTAAGAGAGATTTCTGACACTCTATGACCTTTCAGTAGGCAAGACCAACTGATCTGGAAAACACATGTGCTGCTCTGTAAACATCTCCTGAAATATTGCAGAGCTGGGAGTGTGTAGGAGGATTCACTGCAGTCATCTGCAGGCAGGCAAATGTTGCCCTGTTACAGTCACAGCCATCCCCTGCCATTCTTTGAACACAACCATATTTTAACTTGTAACTCAATGTTACAGGTTACCTGTTCCTGGTGCAGGCCTGCTGGGAAGGGTGCTGTTCAAAGCATTGCTCTTTGATTCCTCCATCCTTAAATACTGTCCCAAGGGAAAAGGGGGAGGAGAAGAGAGAGCCAGAGCCAGGGAGCACAGGAGCCCTTACCTCGACTGCTCCCTCAGTAATGACTCAATATCAGCACTTGGGTAATGAGCACCATGGCAGCTTCTGAGTCAAAAAGCCCACGAGCCTAAGAGGTATTAAATCTCTTTGCTAACACCACATTAAATTTCTTACAAACTCTGTACCAATTCTGTTGTACCTGAGGCTTTTTTCATTTAAGTCTCATCACAAGGGCAGACTGAAGTACTTCACTGATCCAAAACCGGAACCAAACCCCTCAAGATGCTGGAAACACACATCTCTACAGTAGAGAGAGAGTTCTGCTTTTTCTTTCTATAAGATTAATTCTAATTATCAAGGCTTAAATGCTAAGATTAGAATCAAGTACAAACTGTGATATTAAACTTCATGTGAACTCCTATGAACTTACTGGTGCTCTGTATGTTTATTTACTCACATACACACAGACAGAGATGCAAACATACCCCATTTACCAGAAAGCATTAGCAAAGCTAACACAGCCCGCAGCTGATTGCAGTCACCGAAAGAGAAATGAATATTTGCTTACCTCACTAGAAGACAAGTACAGGCCTCAGGATAAGCAGTGCCTGCAAAAGCTTGGAATTANTTTTTTTTTTTTTTGGAATAACACTGTAGAGTTCCCACTCCCCCACTCCCTTTTCAGGAAGTTTGGGAGGGGAGGGCATGTAAAATCAGGCATCAGGTGTGCAAAGAACAGAAAATACAGAGAAGTTCTAGTCACCTGCTGAATCAATGATCTGTGAGCACTGGAGTAGGATGTGAGTGAGTGGAGGCAGTAATGATACAAAAATTTCACTGTGTTGAAAGAAAAATTGTACAAACAGAGCAAATCAAAACAGTGACTATAGGTAAAGCTGAAATTACAGAACTGCATCTCTATGGTGACTTGCAAAACACTGTTCTCTGTCCCCTCCTGTTCCCTCCTGCCCCAA
This sequence comes from Campylorhamphus procurvoides, assembly GCA_013396655.1. Taxonomy (NCBI): domain Eukaryota; kingdom Metazoa; phylum Chordata; class Aves; order Passeriformes; family Dendrocolaptidae; genus Campylorhamphus; species Campylorhamphus procurvoides. Next base: position 355,169 of record WBMV01000965.1, on the reverse strand, counting down.
CCAATTTGGATATTTTACACTCAAAGATGGAGTTGTTTGACCACAGACTACCTTATTTTCTACAATACTGCACAGCATCTCAGCCTGTAAGGTGTCAGTAGGGCCACGCCACAAATAAACAACCTAACCTGCAACAAACCAATGTAAACAAGAAAAAAAAGGAGAAAAAAATAGGTCCCAAGTAAAACAGCACACAGGATTAACACATACTCAATATTTAATACTGAAGGTCTGACAGCACATTACACTGCATACTGTCACCAGCACAACATTCCAGACTGCTGGGTCAGAATCAACCCTTCAAAGGAGCTGACACATCTATGTGGTGCTGGATCCACTCAAGGTACTGACTAACTTTGGTGTAGACTCCAAATTTCTCCATTCTTCCACAGCCTTCGCCCCAGCTCACTAGTCCCACCAGAAACCAAGTATCCTTGTACTTGGTGAACATGGGGCCTCCACTGTCCCCATGGCAGGCATCTTTCCTGTCTCCCAAGCTCCCGGCACACAGCATGTTGTCAGAAATGGGAAGACTCATGGCCTGGGCACACTCGTTCCGGGGCACAATGGGGATCTCGATGTACCTGAGGGATGTGGGGTAGCTGGAGTTAGCATCACTCGTGCTGCCCCAGCCAGTCACCACCATCTGCTTCCCACTCCTTGTGAGCTCCTGCTCGGCCAGGTTGCGGGTGGGGAGGCAGATTGGGAGTGCAGATTTGTGATACATCACATGCTCAGCCAAGTGCAGCATGGCTATGTCATTATCTGATGTCTTCTTGGTGTAATTTTCGTGGATCACGTGTTTATCAACCGGAATAATTTGCTCATGTTTATCACGACGATAGAAAAGGAATTTGCCTGGAAGAGCAAACAAGAAGAGGACAGATGCTGCCAACCCTTCCTTCTCCTTGAACGTCAAAGCATCTGGAATATGCTGTACTCCCATGGTTTTACTTCCCTTGTAATCAGACATTTGCTCATTTTATGTTACAAGTTGACAGTGTTCCAATCCGATGGACAAGCCTGTAACATTTTCCTATTTACCAAAATCAAGAATACCCACAGTACTAAAGGAACTGGTGCCCTAGAGCTCTGGTCATCAGCTGAGAAAGCAAAATACCCTGTTGGGTTCACATTTCAGTACACATGTGCAATGTGAGAGACCTTCTCCAGGAGGAAAAAAACCGTTTTGGAGCCAGCATTAAAGGCTGTGAGAGGAAGCACATACAAAGCAGGACATTAATGACAACACATGAGCTTTATGCTGCCTAAATGAAATGTCTGGATTTGTAAACAAAGGTGACTGACTCGTAAGGTTATTCTTTTCTGAAATCTTACCATCTGTATTTTAAGGAATTTTTGACTGTTTAAGACTTCTGGGTTGTTATTTGTGCTACATCATCACAGCCACTTCAGGGGCCAAGCAGTCAATGAAACAGTAAGCAGGAAACTGTCAAAAAGAGCCAGAAAGCCAAGAGGTTCTTTGTGACACATTAGGATAGCAAAGGCAGAGGCAGGTCTTTCTCATAGGCTGTGTCAGTGAGCTCTTGCAGCTGTTTATTCTGTCAAGAGTCAGTGTCTTCAAGCATAGGGACTTAGGAGCCACAGTAGCTACAGAAACATATTCTCAAGAGACCCCTTAAGTCCAGCTTTGGATGTTGGACTTCCAGAGCAATTATTTTCTTGCTCCTCTGCAGACACCCAATGGAAAATTCATACCTGGCCAGAGCAAGTGGCTGAAACTGCTCTGATGTGTTGTATTAAGTAGTTCCAGAGCCTGAAGGACTTCCTGGTATCAAGCCAGCAACCACAAATCAGTGTTTTCTCCTATCAAAACCTCTCTTCCTTGGGGGACCAGTGTCCTTGGAGCACTCTCCTGCCACTGTGGCTGGGGGCTGGCTGGCAGGGAAGGGGCAGGGTTTTATTCCTGCCTGCACAGGTAAAAACTCTGCTTTAGGGCTCAGAAATAACTTTGGACTCAAATCCTGTCAATTCATCTTCTCTGAGAAAAGCAGTGTGGATGAGTAGGAACACACATTCTGCTGGGCTCACTCACTCTGGATACAAGCCCAGCCATCAACTCTCTATCCTGAGGCACCCAGGAACAAGTGGGTGACCCCTTTTCTACTGTAATGACAGGTTCCCTCCCACAGCCCAGGACAACACCCTTTTGACTTCTGGTGGGTTAGCCACCTCAGGAGTTCCAGAAGTCCTGGGTGTACTGAACCCAGAGGCTGTGTGAAATTCACCTAGTTCTTTCTGTCCAATAAAGAGCATCACAATCTTCTTTTGGCAGAAAAACACTAACCCTGAAGGTAGAAACAGTATTTTGAATGGACTCTCTATATTCACCTATCTGGTCTATTTTCTTGGAGCTCTGAACAGACTTCTGGATGCTCTTAGGCTGGAGATGCAGGAACTAGAGCTCCGAACAGGAGAATTGGGTTGTTCTCAAATCCACCTTCCAAAACTTCAGCTACTCTGAGAACTAAATTTCCACTTCAGACACTAAAAATCCATGAGTCCTGCTACAAGGCTACTGCCCAAGCTGAATGCAAACACAGCTGTGAGTCTCCCTTCCAGTTTTGCTCCTATGGGTAGCAAGCTGGAGTGGGACAAGTCCAGAAGGGTTTTGGATATCCCAGTCTAACAGAGGCAGGTCATCTCAGCACCAACACCTTCACGGCTGTCATGGAGCTCAGACTGTCCCCATGGCCTTGGCAACGTCTCCATCCCAAACTCTGTTCCAGGTACCTCACTAGATGTTTCTAGGTTTAGAGCATGGCTTTTTCTGATGAGAACTGCTTCTGTGAGGGCAGTAAAATGCCCAAAAGACATATGTGAAAGGACAACCATGTGGTTTTAGGCTAGGTCCTAAAGAGGTTCCCTTCTGCTTGCCCTGGAGCATCATTTGAAGTAGACTGTGATCAGGCTGTGATCAAGGTGCACATGCACACCCATACACAGTAAAGGGCCTTACTGTGGTTCCCAGCTCAGCAAAATTGCTCAGGGCTGAATGAGAAGGGTTGTCCTCTCATGCATCACAGCTCTCAGTCCATAGCCCCACACTTGCTTCTTCCTCTAGGAAAAAGGAAGGTCTTTTGTGCAAGTATGAGAGTGAGAAAAAGCCGATTCCCCACTGAAAACCATCCTTACAAGTTACTCTGTATACTCTCTCCTAAATTCATGTGCAAGATGCCTCTCGAGTTTCATTTAAACAGAACAAAATCTTCTAAAATTAGGGTTCTCAAGTGCTGACATTTCTTCACCCACTGAAAATCACAATTTTTTTTGGATGCTCTTGTCAGATTCCACCCCTTCTTTCTTTGCTGCAGACACATCTCAGAGCATGACTATCCCAGCTGAAAGTTTGTCAGACTGCATAGATCTCTCTCAAGATCTGCAGCACAAGGCCAGGGTGGAATAATGTAAGTGCAGTCTCAATACTTCCCCCCTAGTTACCATCTCCCCACTGAGCTATTCCCTTCCAAGTTACACTCAAAGCTACACCCAACACAGTAGAGCACTCCAACACCATGTCTGACAGTTGCTTTTCTTCTAAGACATTCCAAGATGCTTTACCAAGCAAACTGCACAGGTTTCTTCTTCTTGGACTTCACTAAAATTAATGGAAAACACTTAAAAGGGAAGAAAATTACATAATGTATGCACATTTCCAAATTATCACATACACTTCTATTCGGATGTCTGTCTGTGAGAAGGTGAATATTCTAACACTGAGAGGACCCAATGCTACATCACATACTCTTCCATTCATCCTATATGTTGGATGTACATAAACACAGTGATCTGTATGTGCTTCAGTCTCTCTGTTCTCAAACACTTACACATCCAAAAAAAAAAATTCTACTTCAATGTGAATAGACCACTAGTTATTTTTGTCTGTTAATTCAGAAGCAGCGCTGCTACTTGATATTGTGACATTTTTTCAAGCTCCAGAACATCAGTGCAAGTAAAGTAGTGTTGCCATTCTGCAGTACATCTCCTCTTTCTCCAAGGAAACTGTCTTAAGTAACAGTGCTTAAATGCATGAAAAGGCAGGAAGAGACCCTGTGATATTGTCCTTGTGGGATCAGATTTTTTTTTTCAATTTTGGGATGACATTGAATATTTTCAGCACCAGATAAACACAAGCAGAAGAGACCAAGTCTTTCTGCTTTGTAGGCCAGCCGCTATGGTTGATAGTGGTTCAGAGGAGATCAGATTTTCCCTAAGCTTTGTTTTAAGCTAAGGTGCATAATAAATACTGCCTAGATAGTCCACTCCTACAACGAAGGACTTTTGTCTTCAAAACATGCTACTCTTTACCCTGAAATGATAAACATTTTGAATGAAGCAGTTACATTTAAAAAACACAGGGACAGATGATTTTCCATACCAACTTTTACTCTGAGCTCCTTATGTGTCTCAAGGCAGTGTGCTGCTGTTAGGACCCAAGCCGGATGGATGAGAACACCCCCACACAGAAATTTCCCACTCGTACTTTGCAGCATAATCTGAAATAAACCAAGAGAGGTGTGAGGTGTAACACAGCCTGGAGCATGGCTCACCAAATACTGTGCACATCCTTTTTTGTGGTTGCCAAAAACCCAGATGCATCAAGCATCAGTACATTGGCACATTCACCAAAGCCAAAGCCTTACAGTAGGACAAAAGCCCTATGAATAAAGTCACTGTGGAACACCTACAAACAAGTTTTGAATGTTCTTCCTGAATGAGGGCTGGCTTCGTCCAAATCAGCATGGGGTGATGCTGGGCACTGCAAGGATGCACTTTGTACTCAAAGCTTTGATACACAGAACACAAGTGAGGGGATTATTCTTGTGTCCCACATCAGAGACAGTGCATCATCTCAGGCTGCAACTCGCATGCTACAGTGTGAAATGGCCTTTAGTATCAAAGAGAACCAGGCTCTGATTATTTGCATTCATTAGTTCTATGATTAACTCTGTGAGGTCTCCCCTTTCTCTGTGATATCCCAGACTGCCATGGCATATTTTGCTGATTAAATCTGTTAACTTGAATTTTTGACAGACAAGGCTTATGAGAAAGGGTGAGAAGGTCACCTCCCACTCCCACCATGAGGCTGTTACAGGAGCTGGAGCACACATCACATCACACAGCACGAGTTCCCCAGGATGGAGCAGCAGAGCAGGTGAGTGTCATCACCATCCTCTCTGACAAGTGAGGCAAGGTGAGGTAAAAAGTGATAAGGTCAAGAGTCAAAACAGGTAATAAATTATTTTTTCCTGTCACTTCAACTTTGGGGCTGCCTTTGATAAAGCTAAGGAAATTTTAGCTTCCTGTGACACCACCAGTTATGTAGGAACATTTCTAGATCAGCCAGGCAGGCAAAGCTTTTTGGGAAAAGCCTGAACTACTTGTGGTGAAGAAGTCTTTTCTCCTACCTGCCAAGGGCTGTCTCCCCTTCTTCCAGCTGTTCCCTCAATGAGCCGAATATTGATGCTTGCTCTGGCTTCAGTGTCGTCCATCTTCACTCTCCCACAGGGGAACTGCACTGTGCAGATGCAGAGGAGTTCACTAGCAAAACCCAGATCACTCAATACAAAACCTCCTTCTAGAGCATTCCCTCTGTGTCTCTAACCTAGACAATACTATTCAGAGGCTTCATGAAAGCCCCTTAGTGCTTGGCAGAGGAGGCAGTCTCCAGATTTCCCTCAATTCTCCATGAGGCAAACAAAGATAAAAAAAAAAAGGTCATAAAGCGGGTATGGAGTTGGGAAATGTAGGCAGAGTTACTCTGCCTGGAATAGGTGTTCTGAGAACGAGTACAAAGTGCACTGCAGACAATTCTTCCCTAAAACTCTCTTACTTCAGTCTGAATAATCCTCTGTCAAACCTAGACTACAAATATCCTCCTCTTACCTACAGGCTTACACGTGACATGATCGTTCATCAGGTGATACCCTGATGCACAGCTGCATGAGCGACGCTGGTTGGCAGGGTCATCCCTACAGAAATGGTCACATCCTCCGTTATCTGTGGAACAGTTGGTGTATTTGACCTCTAAGGGAAAAAGGAACAGCAAGAGAAATGTGAGAAGCTGTAAAGTCAAAGACTCACAGGGAGGCAATGCGGCAAAGTGACATCGTGATTCAAGTGGGCAACAGCTCTCAATGGATTTGGGATGACAGTTGTGGGCTTTAATGGCACTCGGTCCCTGTGACAGGCAAAGAGACCTTGGCCCAGAATCAGGCAGTGGGGACATGGAGGAAGCAGATTACTCTCAGAGTAGGTAGACCAAAGAACAGAAAATTCCCTGTCACTACATGCAAGTCACACAGTGCAAAGTATTGATACAAGACATACAGTGCTCATCCCTAACTATGCTATCCAGCTTTTGTCCAGTGACAGAATTGTCACAGTAACAACAGTGAATTCACTGTATTTAAAATCCCCACCATCATCCCTGGGTTGACAGTTCTAAAGCAACTGAAAACTCCGCTTTACTGAGTTATTTTCGGTACTTGTTCAAAATTGTTCTCCTGTGGCAACACAAAGTTACCTTGCTTTAGATAAGCACAGATAAACCTCTTACCACATTAATGAAGCAAGAGAGAAATCCCATTAGTAAAGAAAGCAAGCTGTGCAATGACTGAAGTGTCAATTCCTATTGCACAGAAATCCCTGTCACAAAGGCTGTTATAGTGGATTAAATACAGCATTACCATAACTGCAGAAAACCCCCTCCCAGCCTTTGTTACAGATGCAGGAAAATTTTCCGATATTGTCCTTGCAGATCCCATTGGAACAAGGCTGCGGCACACACTGATCTCCATCTGAAACAGCGGTAGGAAAACTCACTCCCTGAATCATACAGAGCTCACAGATCAAGCATCAACACGAACAGGCCCTGCCCAGATTCCCAAACATCACCCATGGTTTCTCACACTTAATGGTGACACCTTTGTGGCACTCCCCCAGAGACAGGGGCATCACTTTGGGTTCTCAATTGCTGCTGCAGGGCAAGTGGGGTGGGCAGAAGGGGAGGAGAGAGCAAAGTCTAAGGCTAATGGGGCAGTGGCAGGTGATTGCAGGGGTGGGGCTCCTCTTTGACCCACGTCAGACAGGGTTAGAGCATCAAAGCACTTTTCACCAATTCCTTAGCTCTGGAAAAATGACTGATGACAGGTACAGGCACACCTCGAGTGTTTTAGGAAGGCAGCTTGTGTGATAGAACAGGAAAACATTCTTTGCATGCCCCATATAGGAGAAAGTGAGAATTTGAATCAGTATGTGATTCATAGCAGGAGGAAGCACAGAGAAATGACTAGGAAAGTCTCTTACTTACCTACATACTTGCTCCAAAAATTGAGCTGTGGAGAAACAAAACTTACATTACAGAGAGAAACCCATTTTTAACAAGTGAGGGATTTAAAGTGTATCATGGCCTTGGCCAAGAGAGCACAATACTCCAGTTAACAGCATCAGTCTCATTGTCCTTGACAGTGTATTGACTGTCACTATAAACGAAGAAAACTGAGCAAATGATCCTGTACTAAGCACAGTTTCCCCCTGTCCTCCTTGAAGACCCACCAACAACACAGCCCCTCAATATCCCCACAGGTTCTCTGTTTTCTTGTCACTTACTGCCAGGGGAGGCACCTGAGCTCACTTGTGCCCAGTCAGACAAAACGTGGACATTCCAAAGACAGACCCTCTCGACTCTGGGGTCTGAGGAACTGCAAAGATTGGCTCATCCTGTGCTTTGAGCTACTCTGCTCAACACAGTAACAAAGAGTCCAAGCCAACACAACGACTGAGTGTGGAAAAGGGGCATGTCAGCAATGCCGACAATAAAGGTAGCGCCCAATCTAAAATAGGAGTTTGGAGAAGGAGGGAGAACCTAGCGATGAGAGAAACGTTTGTCAGAATCAGTGGGGAGACTGGGGAGAGATAATGAAAAGCAGCCAGGACTGGTGAATGGACAACAGAGGGCAAAACCTGAAACTACTGGAAAAAACTCAGTAGCTGCAAGAATAGCCAGTGGGGTTAAGCAAGAATTGGAATTATCTGGCTGGGCCCTAAACCTTACCATTTGCTTAGGTGGGACATGCATGAGCAGATAAGCTTTGCAGCCCATACAGGTGGTAGCATGACAATCCCTGCAACAGAATGACATTCAAAACCATGCCTACACCTTAGAGTCAGGAGAGATCCATGTTCAGCGCTGACAGCACGATCTCCTATGCCCTGGATTGCAATATTTTAAGACAATAATTGACTGGTTAACTCCCCCACTCATCCTTAGAAACACAACTTACTGTTGCTTCCTTAGTTTCAAATATCTCACTGGCCTCCTCAAAGTCACAGTGCTCTTCAACACACTCCCGCTCCACAGAGCCCGGCTTGAGCTCCTCCAGGAACGAGTTGGCCCGCTTCTGGATCCTCAGGACTTGGTTTGCATCTTTAGTGCTGTAAAATACTGGAAGCAAAAATGTGGCAGCACAAGCAGAAAAAAGAGCTGGCTGAAAAAACTAGTGGTGCTTCCAAAAGGACACTTAGCAGAGCACCAGCCCCGATCCTGCACAGCAAGAAGGGCTGCCTGTTGGTGCTGTGATGTAGAAGCTCCAGCCCCTGCCCTCTGCTACTCTGACAGCTCAGGGGCTCAGGAGGGCTGTGATCAGGCAGCTGTTATGGCCAAGCACTGTCTGTCAGCTGTTAGAATAATTCAAAAATCCCCTAATAATAGGAATAATTCCAGCCACTCTGTCTAACTGAGAGAGGAGCAGGAAACCCACTTGCAGCAAGTGGGGAAGGGTGAAGGGTCTCTCTAAAATGAAAACTTACTTGAGGTGCCACAGACCTGAGCAGAGCAGGCAGCCAGCAGCAGCCCTACGATGAGGAACTTCCACATACTGCAGCAGGAGTCACCTGAGCATGAGAAGGCAGGTGTGAAGAGGAGCACATTGTCAAGTGACAGCAAGAGCCTGCTGCACACAGTTCCTACCCAGCCAGCTCAGCCAGCTCCTTCACATGCTTGTCACAGCCCTGACTCTCTGACTCCAGCTCTGGAGCGGCTATTCACAGAGTCCCTCCAAACTGGTTTGCTTGCTCCCTTTAACCCACCAGCAGCTCTCCCAGAACACTTCTTGTCTGCCCTGACACCCTCCCCTTGCCACTGGACAATTTTGACAAGCTTCCTGCTTCATTAAAGCAAGCTGGCCTTGGAAATCCCGAAGGATACGATACTTTTGAAGCACTTACTGCTTTGTTCAGTGGGAATCAGCGTGATCTATTCTTCCACCATGAACTCTGTTGGAACTTAGTTAATCCATAACTTCAGATATTTACTCTTTGGAGTGACATGAAGTGCTTCATTTTCAGTTGTTAAACAAACAGTGCTCAGGGGGAGCTTGACAAATGACCTGCACACAAGGGAAAGGGGAAACAGCTGAAGCGCCCACTCTGCCTTTTTCAAATCTGTTTCTTTTCCTTTAGATTCTCTGGCAAGCTGAAATGGTTATATTTAGTTTGTAAGCATAACTACCCAGTGCTAAGGTCCATTCAGAGATCCTACCATCTTCTCACAGCATGCAGTCACTCAAAAGGGACACATATTGCAATTTTTAAGAGTCCTTCCACTTTACTTTCTCATTAAAGGTTCCCCCCACAAAACAGCCAAGGGAACTAATCCCCCTGACAGCCACAAGCAGGTATCAGAAGCTTGTATCAGCATGCAGCATCGTCTGGTGTATTGGGTTAGCTCTCTTCAGCACAAAGTAGTCTATTGAATTCTGAATATTAAACACCTAGAGAAAAAACTCAATCCTTTTCAGAACTTTTCTTGCATTGAAGGTGGGAGAATCCGCATGTCCCCTTTCTCGGAGAAGTGTGTGCAGCAGCACCTCTGCAAGCCAGGCAGTAGTCACAGAATTACTGAGGTTGGAAAAGACCTCTGAGACCATCAAGTCCAACCTGTGACCAATCACCACTTTTCACCCAGCCCAGAGCACTGAGAGTCACATCAGTAATTCCTTGAACACCTCCAGGGATGGGGACTCCACCACGTCCCCAGGTAGCCTCTTCCAATGTCTAATCATCCTTTCTGTGAAGAAAGTCTTCATAATGTTGAGGACAAGGCATCTTCATGCAAATTACCTGTGCAGCCAAGAGTCCTCAGGGGTCTCTTGTCAGGGAAAGTGCCACTGGGGGCCAGGGAAAGGTGGGCCCTCTCAGGATCTCAGCTCACATCTCGTGACACTGTTCAGAAGAGCTCTGACTGCTTATACAACTTTTTTAATTTTTTTCCCTCACAAACTTGACCATGGACTTTATTTTAGCTCAAGTCCCCAGGGGTTGAACTTTGAACCCTTTGTTTAATGGGAGCTTGTTTTCAAGAGTCCAAAAGACTGGCATTCCAAATCCCAGCTGGGGAAGATGTGTACCCTGCCAGCTCTGCTGGTATGTCCTTTATCCTCAGTTAAGTTATCCCACAAGAAAACCTCTGCTGACATTAACCACAACACATTTTTGCTGCAAATGAAGTTTATGCAACATACCTGAATACAGGAAAAATAAAATAGGAAATTTAAATAGAAACATGGGTAGGACCACATATTACACGCATTATTCATATATGCAGCTGACCTGGCTATTTGCTACACCACCAGTTGTGTGGTTTGAATACACTTTTGTCTCTAAAACTTGGTATAGGTTGGAAATTTAGGACATGCATATCAACTGCCAAGCTTAAAGATCCAAACCAGTGTATATCACTCCCCTAAAAATTACTTGTTTGTTGGGTTTTTTTTAAATCCCTATACTGATACTTGGAAAGAATTTACTTCTTCATCAGCCCTTGTGTTTTGAGGGCTTTATTTTCCTTGTTTTCCCATTTTTCTTGCCACTGCAGTGCAGAAGTAAGCATTTTAAAAGCCAGCACTTGGACTCTCAGATGATCTAACAACTGCTAGTACAGGCGATTGAAGAAAAGATGCTCTAGGGTACCTCAAGATCTGCCCAGTTTTGCCTGCCAGGAAACCATTTCCATCCAGACAATTATAGTGCTGGGCTCCCTGCTTTCTAGTTTATCTTCATTAAAAAACAGGGGTTTTTCTAAAGAGGCCTAGAAAAGGGTAAAGAGGAGAAAGTGGAAACTTCACAAGAGAACGGCAAGACTAATGCTGTGGAGTTTGGATTCACAGCTACTACAAACAGGCAATAATAATCAAAGGAAATCACCTCCTTGAAGTAAAAAAGCGTCATGCAGCTTTCAAATTCCACAGCTTAAAGAGAATCCCCCCATACAATCTGAAGGGCCAGAGCACACCAGAGTGCACACTCTGTTCTTCTTTCCTGTACGTGTAAAAACTCCAAAAGCTTTGGTTTTGCCTCTTCTACAGGAAAGTTTCTGGAGAATTCTCAAACATGTTCTTAGAATTTAGCTACTTAGCCATCGGTGCTAAATCACTTCTCTCAAATTTTTCTATATTGAAATTGTAATTTATAATGTCAATTCACGCAAATTAAATAAATTATAGACAGATGTAAATTTTGATAGAGAAGAAAATTGAGGTGGCAAAAAACCCAACCCCAAAACAAACAAACAAAAAACCCAAACCCAAACAAAAAACCAAAAAACTACACATGAAAAAAATCAAACCCTGCAGCTCTTTAGCAATCACCTTGTGCTGCATCCATCAGTGCTTCCTACTTGACAGCTTTTAATTTGTAAAAATTCACTGAGCAATAACAGCACAAAGCCTACTTCCTACACGCACACTGGAGCCCCTACCTGCCACAGCTCTGCCAAAGTGTCCCTCTCGTCCTGGGTCCTGATTTCTTGCAAGAGCTGCAGAAACCTAGTGTTCTGTGAGCTGTCATCTCTCCCCATGAAGCAAGTGAAACAAGACATCGCAGCCCATGAGTGCAAACCAACCTGCTTCTGGAGAAGGGGCCACTCCCTTCCCAGCCCAGGAGGAAAAGCCATAGACCACGACTGATTTGTATTTCACCATGAAGGTCACGTGGTAAGCCAGCAAAATGCTGGAACTCTTCAGACAGAAGTTGCTTAAGAATTGACATAAATCCTGTAGCTGTTATAACATGAAGTCTAACTTCCTAGTCTCAGAACCTTTTCATTTTGCCTACGTGAAAATTAAACCCCTCAAGCTGCTGCAGGCCCAGCTGGGGGATGCACAGCTACTCATCCCAACCACGGAGCTGCCAAAAAGGAATTGACCTTATGACTCTGCTGCTGCTTTACAGGTGAGGAATGGCAGGGCTGCTTCTGAACCTGCTCATTTGCAGAGCTGCCCACTCAGCTGGAGCAGATCTCCTTGCCTTCTCCTCAACTCTCCAGGCACTTTATGATCTATTAAAATAACCAAACACATAAACGCTCCCAACCCAACAACACCTAGGACAAGGCAAACAGCAGCAGAATAAGAATACTTTTTTTAAAAAACTCATTGGCACTTCAAGATGTTCACAGCACACCTCTCTCCCAACTCACTCCCACCTCCTGAGACCCACGTGGGAGTTAAACCAAGAGGATGGCAGCCCTAACCAGGTCTGGCATCCCAGCAACGGATCCACTGAGTGGGGCAATGTGTTTTTTGCTATTGGTTTCTGCCATATAATTAAAAAGAGACCAAACCAAATTATCTGGATTGGAAAACTAAGAATATCTTCTGTCTCTGCTGTTGCTTTCTTTGCATGTTTTCTGTAGTGCCACTTGAAGAGTCCAACACTTACGTCTGATATGATTTTTTTCTCCTTATTCCAGTTCTATGTAACTAACATTGTAATGAATAATTGTAATAATCTTGCAAGAGTATATAACATTAGTATGGTTTCTCATGTTGCTGTCACATAAAATATCTCTTTACAGTTACATTTAAATACCAAGTACAAAGGTGTTTTTCACATAGAAAATATTTATGACCATTACAACTTACTTTCCATCTATTTTGCAACAGTACTGCAGAACTCTACAACCATCCTCTCAGTTTAAATTAGTCTGCTGAAAGTTTCCCGTCAGCATCTAATGGACAAACCAATTTGTACAGATGGAAGAGAAAGCTTATCACAATCAGCTCTATGGACTGCTCACCAAACACCTCCAAATTCTGTCCTTTCAAGTTTACAGGTGTCATTTTATGGCACTGAGTTTTTACATTCCATGAGAAAATACCCTTCTACCACATTTTGGTAAATGCACCTTCACTCATTGCCTGTAGTACATGGAGTGCACAGAGGGCCCAATGGAGGACAGAACAACTGCTCCCCTCTCATCCTGCCACTGCACCACCTGGCAGGGTCACAGCACCCATGGGAGCTCTGCAAACACATGAGGTAACAAACAGCCTGCTGTGTTCCTGGCGATGTCTGCCTATCAAGCTGGGAGTTTGCAGGCAGAAGAGCTATGAGCAGGATGAGCACCAGCAGAATCACCATATTTGAAACATCATTTGTTCACTGCAAGATACAGCTAATGAAAATAAACTACCTGATGTCTCCTACTCCAATTAAACCACAAAAAGCCACTACAAAACTAATATACAATACTCCCATTTACTGTTTCACTCCTTTTTAAGGAACAGCTCTGAACTCTGATGCAAGTCAGATAAAGCCATTTGATCACAGCACAAGTTTTTATTAGCTGGTTCCCACCAGACAGGCACAGCAGCCCCCTCACAACAAAATACGTAACAGAGAATCCTTATTGGAAGCTCAGAAACGTTTACTTTATATACAAGAAAAACTTATTTACAACAATCAACAGTAACCTATGTACAAAAGAAAAAATACAAGAGACATTTCCATGGTAATCACTGTATAAATTAACACAATAAATAGGAGGGAAGCAGGTCCCATTCTTAAGGCACAAAACCTTCTTCCCAAGACTGTATAGGGATTCACTTGCCTCCCTATGTTTTAACAGGTATCACAGGAATGGCGGGGAGACCCCTGAGGAACAATGATTGGTGGACAATGATATGGACATGCAGTCACTGCTGACAGCTGTAGAAAAACATTTTTCATCCTTTCCTTTTTTTTCTTTTTTACAGTACACACATCTTAAAATACAAAATATTTCTTGTAAACAGTCTTTTTTTAAATCAGGTCACTAGTATGCACATTTTTAAAAAACACTAAAATAATGAACGAAGCTCCATTCAGTTTGGGTGCAGAAACATTCCCAGGACTGGCACTGAAGGCCTTGGCAGAGCTGGAAGACCCCAGGTGCCTGGCTCTTGTGCAGCCCACCCAGGCAGCACCTCTGGGCACCCAGTGGCACAGCTCCCTCCACTGCAGAGCAGGGAGCATGAAGATCCCCCAAGCCAAAACAAGAAAGGCTGGATCAACCCTCCCAAAAGGAGCCCAGAGCAGGGCACCACTGGCAGTTGCTTCATGGACCAAACGTCCCTCGAGTTCCAACTGCATGCAATCCCACTTAACCCAAATATCATTGCCCAGAATCTGCCATTAAATATCCAGGACCGTGCCAGAGCGTGAGGGAACAGACTGAAACCTCTTCTTGGCAGGAACCCTATGCCCAGCTCACTGTAGCCACTGCCACGGGCAGGGATGATGAACAGAAGGTGCCACGCAGCTCTCACAAGAGTTGCATTTTTTAAGAGATTAAACACTGTCTTATGTGCAGTTCTAGCTTCTCTTGAGCTGGTGTTTTCACCTGAGACTTCTGGTCAGTCTTTTTTTTTTGGCAAAGCGGCAGATTTTTCACTAATTGTCTTTCCTGAGTTTCTCTCCTACAAAATATTATCAGATGACAGAAGAGGAACTCGGAATAATGCAGCCAGGAGTTCAGCCTGGCTCTCTGCTTTGCAGATGGCTCTCACTGATGTTCAACACAAGTCATCTTCATTTATTCACAAAATCTCTGCAACAGAAATCTGCATTATTCCCAGTGAGACACACAGAGCTACAACCCTTTTGTTGGGTCTGGACCTTAACAGATATTCAAAGGCACTCAGGTTAAATGTGGATCCCATTTTCTAGCTCTTAAAAGAAGGTAGAACTCCCTCCCTGATAAGCAACAGACAAGAATATACTGGCTGTCAACTCCTTGATAAATGTGCATGCATACAGAAATGATCTGAAGGCATTGACACAAAGATCATAAAAGCAAAAGAAATGAAGATGGGTTTGTACATCTCAGAGCAGATGGCTAATATTGACTGATATGGCACAAATTAAGGAACATGCCTGAATGTAAAAACTCTTTGGATTCCTCTGTTGCTCTGAGCAGAAAGAGTAGAGAGGAGCTGTTTCTATGGTGGCAAGAATTTAATCCCTTGGGGATTAAGCAAGCAAGGCAAGTGCATGCTGTTTATGCATCTTTAACTGTGAGGTTGCCTGGGGACAGTTCAGAGCAAGAACAGCTCCTTCACCACAAAGAGGAACAAACACAGATCTCACCCCTCTTCCAGAGTTAACACCTGCCTCACTCCCCTGCTGCACTCTCCTGGGAAGGAACACGACGTCCCAAGCAGGCCTGTTCCCAGGATGGGCAGTGGGCTGCACCACATGTCACCATGGAGGATGGCTGCAGCCTGGAGCTCTCCTTAGGGGAGGCCTCTCCTCACCATCATCCACACACAGCTCTGTGCATCACCAGGTAAGTGGGAAAATACAGTATGTCTGCAATTCTTACTGATCTGATACCTCAGGAATTCAGTATTGTGAAGGGGATCTGTACTGAGAAATAAAAAATACAGCTATGCAAGCAATTGCCAATGTATAGGTGGGAAAAACAAATTCAGGGCAAAGCTGGACATATTTCTTGCTTAGTCCCTACAGAATTTTTATCAGAAATGTTTCTACCTGGATTAACCACATTTAGTCTTCTTTTACCTTCTCATGAGCAAACCCTGTCACTCACCAGGCTGAAAGGAGACATGTGGATGACTGCTTAGAACAGACAGGGAGAGTTGGAATAATCCTTGGTGAAATACTAGAGAATTCAATGGAGTTTGCCCAGTATGAAATCAACCCAGAATCTTTATAAGCTGACAAGTCTTTACATAAACTAACTTGATTGCTTGTTGTTAGACTAGAGAGGTGGTATCAATTTGATAAAAATCCTTACAAACAACAAAAAAGAATGATGTCCTCAGGAAATGACCTTTTATGCCACTGTGTATGTGTCTGCAGCCAGAGTCAGACAGGTGCCACTCTGTAATAATAAAAAAATAAATACACACTAAACAACAGAGCAGTCTGTTGTCTTCCAAGTTTTACAGCACTGGCTGTTCTCAAATTCCCTTTGCAGTGACAAACATAGTGATATAACTATCCATGCTGGTCTTGGGACTTCAACAGCCAGCAAGCCGGGGCCATGCTTTTCAGAGACATGGATTTTTCCATGCTCCACTGTTGATGATACTAAAGGCAATGTATCAACATACTCCAGTTATCATTATCCTGCTCATATGCTCAATAACAATCCTCTTTCTCTGAGCGTTCTGACAGCACGCGGTTTCTCTATCGGGGGTACTGAGTCGTCCTAATCTTTTGGTATCACCTTGGAGTGAAGGAGCAAGGTAGCAGAAGAGAGAAGGAAGGTGGAAAAGCCTTCCTAACCAAGACAGGTTAAAAGATGCAAGTACTAGACATAAATCACATATTTTGTGACAGGATAGTTTTCTGCACTGCAAGCTGAAGCAAAGAAAAAGCTCTATTGTTTGCAGCCACCAAATGTGGTCCTACACACACTTGAAGTGGCACTAAATGGAGAGGAAGCCACTCCTGGCTGTCGCCAGTCATGCTGCTCCCTCCACCAAGATGGAGCAAATTGTCCTATATCTCATTTCACTACATTACACTTCTTGTGCCGCCCAAACAGCTTTTTGGCTTTCCTCTCCCTTTTATCTGGTGTCCTGAAGATGAATTCAGGAGAGGGAATGTCAGCACTGATCTCCTGCAATCTTCTGGCACTTCAGAATTTTGTCTTTTCTCACTGCCAGAACTTCTGAACAATTGTTTGTGATGCTGAACACCTGAAGGCTGTACCATTGCCCCTGGCTGGATGAGGAGAGCCAGGCCCAGCAGGAGGCCCAGCCAGCTGGTGAACCACATGCATTATTTGTTGCAAAAGCATAAGTGAACGAGAATCACTGGATATTCATCAGAGGAGGTCTGTACTAGCTTTGAATTTTGGCTGCAAATTGCATGCAGTTACAGGTGCATTAAAAAGGGAGCAGTAAGACACAAGGATAAGCTTTGCCCCACTTATATGCGCTAAATAGAGGTGTGACACAGAGATGAGCGGGAAAGTTTTGGGTCTGAAAAGACTGTCAGATGCTCCTGAACTAAGACTGGCCAATATATCTTTTGCCCTGAATGATTCTACTGTGATGAAGTTATCCAGTAAAGGTAGCTGTGTTGCAATTCTCAGGAGTCCTGCACTGCCACTGGAACCACAGCTTCCCACGTCAGAGGACATGGCTCTTCAAACAGTGAGTGAGTTCCCTCTGGGAGGCTCTGTCGACCGCAGATCAGGTGCCTCTCAACTCGATGCAGCCGTACCCCACAGGAAAAAGTAGCACCATGCTTGGTTGATATGAGCTCTGAACAGCTCCAATTTGACTGTTCAGTACAGACAGTTGTGAGCACATCTGCTCTGTGAGTGGACTGCTGTGCAGTTAGGGGGAATGGTAGAGACAGGCTGTGAACACAGAGGCTAAGCCTCGCTGGCAGGAGTACTCCGGCTCAGCTCCTTGATCCCGTGCAGGATCCTCTTCATGTGACCCACTTTGGTCACACCCAGGTCCTGGAAGAAAAGAGAAAAACTTACCTTCAGAGAAAGGCAGGAGGCAACTCCAGGTGGCCAAGCAATGGTTACAAACTCATCAGCCAGTTACAAAGAGAGAAGGACACCAACCAGAAAGATCACAAACCTGAGGGTTATATTCAGCACCTCCAACCACATGTCAAAAAGCTACTACGGAACACAGAGCAGGCACAGAGAAATGCAGAGAAACAACTGTGGATCATTAGCCAGAAACACCAAATTGCTTTGACTGTCAGAGGCTGAGAGAAGAGAAAGAGCACACAGATCAAAGACTTAAGCTAGCAGCCAAAACATGCAGGAAGAACCAACCAGTCACATTAAGTAACTGGGTACCATGCAGCAAAACCCGGGCTGCAGTCGGATGGCATGTGGAGGGATCAGCTACACAGGTCACAGCAAACCTCTCAACGGGAACACTGTCAAAATCACACAAGACATCCAAGGGGCATTCAAGAAATGCCACACACCACTTCACAAGTGTTCTCCTGCTTAGTCTATGCAAGTGACCACAATGATGACACAAGTCTCTTGCACATGCAAAGAACCACCACTTTCAGGTCTCTCTGTAGAGGCAGTATCTCATGGTGAGGAGATGAAAAGTTGTGAATGTGGTTGCTAAACAATATTAAAAAAGATTCTCTCCATCTAGGAGCCTCATCAAAGCGCACAATCTCTTTTTCTGGTAACAAAGACATGTGATGATCTATTTGTTCAGTCACTGCATAGTAAGAACCACATTTTTCCAATCACAGCATGTTCTGCAAAGATGAGGCAGTAGCTGAGAAGTTCAAAAGTCCCATCATTAAAATCAGACTCTGAAGAACACTATCTGCAATCTGTATGCTGGACTGTATCACATCTCCAGGAGACTGTCGTCCCTCAACTACCTCTTCTACCTCTCTGCTATTACAAACCAGATGACCTGAAAAGGTGAGAAAATAAAACAAGGCTGCAATGACCCTGTTCGTCTTGCCAGGGCACTGGAATGAATAGCAGGCAGACCACTTCCAAGCACATTCAGCACAGAAGTCATGCAGATGCAGCTGGCTATTTCTCATGAGCTGACCATGAAAGTACCTTGAGGTCCCTCCGCTCGAGGTGCAGGAGCTCAGAGCCCCGGACGTCATGCCGGATGAAGATATCCTTATACTCACAAAGACTGAGATGCTCAAGCCAGGCCGCAACCTCCTCCGTTCCCCAGAGGTGAACTGTTAGAGATGGAAAAGCAGGAGTGCATTGAGTACCCAGAATCCCAGGAGACAGTGAGAGATGAGGACACCATGGCACTGAGTGCCAGAGGAGGAGGGCAAGCAGGACCACAGCCTCAAACCAAGGGGAGGGCAGCATGACCTATGATTTCAAACAAAGTAGGTAGGGCAGTGAAAGAGAAGAGGTGTTCCCTTAAGCAGAGGCCTGTTGCAGTACAGCCGGGAGGAAGTGCATGTTTGTTTTGATGGGATTGGATACGTTTTTTAGTGTACTCCCATGCTTTAAGAGTCAATTCATTGATACTCCTCTGTGTACAAAAGAACAGATTCATAAAACACATAATAAAGAAGCACAGCACAGATTGCTTTGCTGTTAAGTATAACCACTTATGCTCAGTAAACAAAATGCCAATCTCTCTCCCCCTCGTCTGAAAGAAAGAGGAAGGCTTTAGAAGTTTAGACTTCCACCTTCTTGCACAGCCTCTAAGTAAGAGAATAGTAGAGTTTTCAAATTCTAGGAAGCAACAAATGGACACAAGCCTGTCAGTCAGAAGGAGACTATCCACAACTCCATGGCAGAGGACAGGACCCAGAAGCCCACAGAACAGTGAGTACTTCAGAATTTAGAAGAAAGCCTTTGTAAGAAGAGCATAAACCAAAAATCAACTAACCCAATTTGGAGAGAAAGTGTCTTGAATAACAATTTGTTGATTCATGGCCAGGTTTTACCTACTAACCAGTAGGATTAAAGTTTGGGATGCACCTGTGGTGATGCTGATCCCCAGCCAATTAGACATGAAATCTGTTAAAGCCTGAAGGTGCATCAATGAGAAAACGATCATTTACCATATCACAGAGAATTAGCAGTGACGAGACTGGAGTTATGCAGACTTGGGCCCCACAGTCATTTTGATACTTAAAATGTCAAAATTCTCAAATAACTTCCCTAAACACCCTGATACATCCCTGGAAATCTGTAGGGCATAGAGAGAATTCTTCAGAGGGTACCTCCTGTTCCTGCTCAGGAATGTTTGCGTGGTACTGGGGGATCATGACTTGGAAGGGAGCAAAAAGCTACACTGCCACATGAAGATGAAAGAGTAGACCTCCAAGAAAAGGCAGATGCAGGAGAAACAGAGGAGGGAATGTGTGAGGAGCCAGACAGAGAAGAGGTAGTGGAGAAAGAGACACAGTGAATGAGCAGACTTGGTACCCGGAAGTCCCATGCTACTATGAGTCTCCTTATTTTTGTTGTTCTTCTCCTTTTTAAACTTGGTCACCAGGCGGAACTTGCCACTGCGGCTGCGTTTAGAATAATCCAGCATCTGGTTCTGCAAGGACAGAAAGGGAAGATCAGGCTCACAGTCACAAATTGATTGGAATGGACAACAACCATGGTCAAGCTCAGCTCCATGACCTTGTAAGAGAGGGGAAAAAAATGCTAAATTCATTCTGATCAAGAAAGGAAAGGAAGCAGAGAAAGTTTATACCATGTCAGGCAAGGAATCTGAGCAGGAAATTACA
This sequence comes from Campylorhamphus procurvoides, assembly GCA_013396655.1. Lineage (NCBI taxonomy): Eukaryota > Metazoa > Chordata > Aves > Passeriformes > Dendrocolaptidae > Campylorhamphus > Campylorhamphus procurvoides. The sequence continues at coordinate 334,634 of WBMV01000965.1, read as the reverse complement.
TACTTTAGCCCTAGGGAGTCGAGTTTCCTTCCTAATGGTGTTTTCTCATATCAGTCATATAGTCTCAGGAAGTCAAACACTCACAGCCAAGCAGGGAAAAACAGAACAACTAGGGAAAAAATAACCCTGGTCCTCCTCACCTCCTCATCGCAGGGCTCCATAAGCTGCCACAGCCAAGGGATTTCTGCCAGTTTCCTCAGCTGGAGATCCATGTCTGCCAGGGCTACCTGGAGCTGCTCCTTCTGGGGAGGATCTAATTGCTGGATCAGAAACGGAAGCAAAGCAGAGTTAAAAGCCACGCAGTGGAACACAGTCAGGCCCCTGCCTCAAAATTCCTGACAAAGCAGTTCCTCCTTTTAAAAGGAAGTGCACAGCAGGCACTCTGCCCAGACCTTACCAAGTCAATGATTCTCATGTTTTCTGAGCTCCAAACTCCACAGAATCTACCTTGACTGCTCATCATGCCCACATAGCAAAACCATCCTAATTCCTGGATGATAACATTTAAACTGACTTTCAGAGTTACAAAGACAAGGAAGCCCAAGACCAGCAAAATATTATGCCAAGGCAACAGGAGGAAAGGGGAAGAAGTGAGAGGCTGCATTCCTCCTACTTTGTGCTCCTTACCAGAGCCATCTTGCCTGCCAGCAGCAGCTCTGTCTCGTTGTGCAGGGCTTTGACATTATTCACCATCTCTACCACAAGGCTGCAGTTCAGACCCTGCAGGGAAGCAATTCATGCACAAGTTAAGTCTAGAAGTGCAGAGGTCTGAGCAGTCAAAATAAAGAAGTCTTAGACAAGCAGGGCTACTCTTGGTCAATCAGAAAGGAAAACCAAGAGCTATGGAGCAAGGACAAAAAGGGAGATGCCATGTGAGTGAAGTACCTCTGTAGACTTGGATTTAGCGTAGACTTTGTCCATAGACTTGGAGCTGGCATTGACAGCATGGGCAAGCTCCTGTTCCATGTCCTGATAGGACTGGGCTATTTCCCGAATGCTAAAGAGAGAATTACAGATTGCATCAGCACATGCTTAGAGCAAGAGATCTCTTTTGACTGGGTATCTCCTCCTAACACCCATCCCAGCAACACGGGCAGGGCTGGAGCACAGGAGGGGCACAGCCCCTGCCAAAGCAGGGCAGCTCTCCCCCCACAGTGAGCACACAGAGGCAGGTCTCACAGGCACAACTCCAGGTGCATGTTTAGTTCTGCACACAAATTGTATCAGTGAGAGATACAACTCAGACATTTTAGTACGGCCACAGTGAAGTGAACGGCAGCTGCACTTATGGCAGCTTAATTAACACTTCTCTGATGACTGAGAATTTCCACTCAGAAGCTCAGACCAAGGTGCACAATGCCTGACTAAAGGATGAACAGATGAGCATACAGTGATTTCTTTCAAAAAATCTCTGTTGGGCATCAGGGCTACAAGAACCCAGGCTGCCATCTGAGCTCCTAAAGAGGCTTGTGTTTCTTTTCTGATAAAAAGTAATTTATATTTAAAGAGAATAGGTTCTTTCAGGATTAAAGAATCCATGTTTGCTCATGAAAGTACTATTCTTTGTACAGAATAGCCTAAGAAACTTTATTCCACTTCAGTCCTCATGCAGCTGGGAGAGTGCATAATGAATGAGGCTACTCCCAGTGACATGGACCAGCACTGCAGAGCGTAAGAGTGAACAGGAACATCTCCTGGAATAGGAAGTAAGACAAGAACTTCAGGCCCCAAAGGAGGGTTCTATGACCCAAAGCAGGCTGAGTCACACCTGTGGATCAGAGCACCTGCAGCTTGACCAAAGTGGTTGATCTGTGTTGATTCCTCTTCAGACATGATCTCTGGTTGCAGAGAGAAAGAGGAGGGTCGGGACAACTCACACTTCTGTTTATCCTCCCAGGACTTGAGGGTGCTCTCAAACGCCTAAAAACACAGCAAGCAAACTATCAGGTACCTTGTGAAGCTCCTATAAAAACCCAACGACTGTGCCTATGACTGTAAAACATGTAGGTCTGGTATAGACACTTTTCATTGAAGGACCCAGTTGCTGAGCTGCTTAGAACTTTGCTAACTAGTTGGCTGGGCCAAAGTTTTCCATGCCACATGCTTGCCTTGGCTTCATTTTTGCTTACACATAGTTTTAGTCAAAATTGTTAGGCCAGTTTCAAGGGCCAGACTAGTAAAATCCATCCATTTCCTACTGGTGGAATCCTTTTCCTTAAGCAGTTGTATCACCTCCACACTTCAGTACTACTGTGACACCTGAGAGCTTGAAATTAAAAGTGTCCAAGGCTTCTCCTTATGTGGAAGTAAACTGGGCTTCCCTAGGAAGTGGTGGGACAAGCAGCTGAACTCAGTTAGGACCTGTCCTGTTTGCACCCTTACTGATATTCCTGCTGGCAGCAGCTAGTGGTGTGGGAAGAAGCAACAGATCCAACACAAAAGGATCAAAACTGAATACAGTTACAATGGAAACTGTGGAGCCCTGTGCTAAAGCATTCCCTTCCCCTACTGCCCCTCCAACAGGACTTTCTAAGGCTCAGTCAGCTTTGTCAGCTCAGAGCAAGCTACCTGCTGATCTCAGTCCTGCTGATGTCCCTTCAGTGGTTCAGATGAGGCCAAATAAGGGAATTTGAGATTTCCCAACTTCAGTTCAGGAAACTATATATCCAAAATCATATTTGAAAAATGTTACCAAAGGTACAGGGTCGCATGAATGAAGAGAGGACCTCACTTCATCAACTGTATAGGACAGGTTTACTCCATGAAGGAAGGAGTGTGCCATGATCATCAAAAGGACAGCAGAAAAAACAAGGATAAGCCCATGGCCGACACAAAGTTGAGTGCTCCTCTGCAAAACCATAACCTCTTCCTCACTGGCAATTCTATGCCTGCAAAACCAGGTTTGCAGGCAGTGAGGAATGGAATGGCACAACCACAGCTATGGCTTCAGATGACCCAACACACAGCACACTCACGAGGGACTGCTGTGCCCTCTCTACCTCTTGTGCTTCACTCCACCTTTCCATCATACCCACACTGTAAGCTGCCTCTCCTTTTTTCCCTTCCTTTACCTTAACAGCAGGAATCCTGTTCCCACACTTGCACTCTATCTCCTTCAATCACTTCCTCTCCAAGTGTCAGTGTGATGCTGCAGAAGCTCTTACCCTCCACAAAAAATTCCTGTCTCCTCTCCACAATACTCATATCAAGGGGTGACAGGACACCCTTTGAACTAAAAGAAGGTAGATTCAGACCAGATATAAGGAAGAAAGTTCGTATGATGAGTGGTATGAAACACTGGCACAGGTTGCCCAGAGAGGTGGTGGCTGCCCCATCTCCAGCAACATTCATGGTCAAGCTGGATGGGGTTTTAAGTAACCTAGTCTGGGGGAAGGTGTCCCTGCCCATAGCAGGGGGGTTGGACTTAAATGACCTTTAAAGTCCCTTCCAACCCAAACCATTCTGTTTGATTGATTCTATGATCAATACCCACTATTCTCTCTCAGCTGAAGAGGTCTCAGGTGCACTGTCCTACCATGACAGAGGCTTTGCATGCCCACATTTGCTTTCTTTTCACACCATCATGTTTGTAACTTCCTCCCTATATCAGGCTGCTTTCCCTTTCCCTCTTTGCTCTTCTCTCTTTTCTTTTAATTCAGCAGAGGACCTGGATTTATTCTGGAAGCTGAGTAAAAGGGCATTATGTAGGAAAGTATTAAGAGCTGCTCTCAACTTAATTGTTTATGCGTGGACAGTCAGAAAATTCTGAGGAACCATAAAGCCTGTGTGTGCCACAGCAAGGCCTTCATCCTCTCCTTTGGCTTACCACCACTCAGTCATACAGTAAAAGAGCAAGAAGGCTTCCTTATCTGCTGGTACTCATCAGATATATTTGAAAATTATTAGATGAGACTGACACACATTTCTGAACAAAGCATAAGATGCTGCTTTACACGGTCAATGAGGTATAAGCCACACACTGAACCGTAATGAGAAATTAAGACATTGACCAGCTGAATCTAGACAACCTGTGGTACTTGGCATGACAGGCATCCTGTGGGAAAAACAACATGCAAATGTGTTAAGAAACACTGTCACCAAGCACCTAGAAAAGGAAGTAAAATAAGCTTGCATAAGCAACCTTATTTATGCCAGTTCCAGTTCTACATGGTGAATGCAAGTCTAATCATATTCTTTCCCAAAAGTTCAAAGATGTGTAACAATATAAGCTTCTTGCATTCACAAAGATAACATTCATGTGTGGCCACTGTCACATTCTCCAGAAATATGAGACATAAAAACACATGTGTGCTGCACAGTGTATGCAAGACTGCTCTTACCCTGTCTCGGGTGAGGGTCTGTGCCCTGTTCTTATGAACAATCCAAATGTAACCTGGAGGCTGGATCCAGGCTTCTCCATCCACTTGCACAGGAACTCCCTCTTCTCCAAGGATTGCTATCTTCACCGTCCGACACTGCAAGAAATGACCGCAGAAAAACTCTAAAATGTTGGGTTTCCAAAAGCATGAGCCATTCTCTGCCTTTGCAAAGCCCTTCCCCAGGTGCTGTAGGTTTGGTGCTACTTGAGACAGCTGTGTCTGGGCTGTAGGGCACACCTTGCCCTTGAGCAGCAGTGCGCACTTGCTGTGTCTTCGGACTAGGCTGTATTTTGAGTTGTTGGTCTAACTCCTACCACAATGAATGCTAGCAAACAACTCCATGCTCAAACTGCCCCTGAACATACTCATTTCCAGCCCTGATGGAAATGCTCTTTCCATGGACCAGAGAGAGCACAGGCACAAAGAGCTCACAATAGCAACTGATACCTGTGCAATGCGATGGTGCTGCAGGTTGATCACACGTGACACTGCCATCTGCATGCTACCAAACACGGCCACCACCTCCAAAATCTTGTCATCAAAGGAAGGGGCTGTAAATGTCTGTCAGATACAGGGGAGAGAGAATTCAGCTGACATACAGCTCTGTTAGGAAGCTTTCCTTTACCCCCTATTGGTGCAGATCTGGAGGTCAGCTCTGAAATGTGCTCTTTAATCTGTATAAAAACAAGACTTGAAGGTGATGATCTACAGTGAGTTAGGAGGGAGAACAAGGAGGCTTGATAGTCCCACTGTGATTCCAGTGGCTAAAGTATAATGCAGACACACAGGCTGTAGGCCACAAGGCAATAATTATTCTTTCCAGAGTAGGCACGCCTTCATTTCCAACAACACAATGTTTCTGAGTAAATCTACCTGCCTTTGCCTTCAAGGGGCTTTACTTCTCAGCCAGTCTGTGGGGACAAGGTCAACCTAAAGCATTTCCTGCACGTCCAAATGATCTGGTGATGTTTCTTCTGAATCATTACAGATTGCCTGGGTATGAAGCTGCCAAAGATTGAATTTCAGTATCTTACCCACTTCCAATGGAAAGTACAAGCAGACAGGCCCCTTGCCCTCTTCTTCCAAGCGCTGTTCTCAGTGACTGTGACTTCAAAAGCAGCAGTAAATAGAAACATTTCCTGGATTGCCTTAGAGAATACTCACATCATCTTCCTTGGTTCCCCCCCAGAAGTTGGTGCCTCCTGCATAGCTGGGAATGTTGAGTACAGCAATTCCCTGGAGACTGGGCAGGGGGATTGGCCTCCCATCACACTGCACAGAATAGAAGGCAACACAGCTTTCAGTCCAGCGGGAGAGAGCCCCTCCTGCCAAAACATATGCTCTAAGAACAGAGAACAGCCTGCACAGCTTAGTAATACATTAATTCAGGTTTCTTCCTGTTTATTTTTGGCCTAGCAGAATAGAATGTATCCGCTTAAGGCTCAAAAGTCAGGCCTCTTTTGGCAGACATGAATTTTAGCGAGAAACTTGCTTCCTTTCCTCTGACAAGAATAGGGAATACCTGAGAGGCTTGGCAAAACTTTTCAGTTTATTCCTTCAGAAAGGGAAATAAAACTCATGAAACACCTATGTGATGAGGGTCTCCTCCTGCAAGTTACCTATCTATGTTTTATATGGTCTATACAACAGTATTTCTTTTCCAGTTTGATGCAAATTATAGCACAGTTAAATCAAGAGCTTTCCACTATACCTACTATCTACAATGATGTATTCACTTGAGATACCACATGTACCATAACAATCTTACCCCTGCTAAACACTGAGCTGAAAACAGCAAATACTTTTCAGCGGGATGATACTTCCCTTATGGTCTGAGAATACAAGTTATCCTCCAGAACCAGGAAAAGCCACATTTAGTTGCATCAGACAGGCAAACATCACGAAGCAGAATCACCATGCCAAAATTACAGTGCCCAAGGGAGATGCAATTAGACATCCCAGTTTTAGGAACAGAGGAGCATGCTAATTCCTCACCTCCAGCAAGACTTTCTGCTCCAGGTTTTTATATGTTCTGTGCAGCAGCTCCTTGGTCCCGAGTACTCCATACCACATCATGTTCTTTGTACGACTTCTAAGGGGGCAAATCAAAAAAGTCAGCACAGACACCCTTTCACTAAGAAGGAATAAAACCCTCACATTGAAATGGTACCTGCTATGTCCTAGAATACAAAGGCACTTTGCTTCCAAAAGGGTCAAGCACTCTGAGTGGTCACCATTTGTGCTAGGAATCTACTTCCCTTTAAATACATGTCAGGTAGGAATTGAGGATGACTGAGTAACATGCACTACTACCAGGAACATACACAGACTTCCCTGGCACCAAACTCGTCCGTCTCATACAGCAGGACATAAGAGTGTTTGGTCATGTTAGCTCAAGTACAGCAAACGTACCAACCCCAGCCTACAAAAAGCACCCTGCGGTTGCCCAGGTATTCAAAAGGCCAAACCTGTGATTTGTATTAAGTCAGGGTCAAGGCCAAAACCAGCTTCTGTGGCATTTAGAGCTGAGATGTGCTTCTCTCATGGCTAAATAGCCCAGGAGAAAAATTTGTGAGATGACATAAAAGGAACCAATGTGCTCAACCGACACCAGTACAGCTACTTAAGGACCTTATAGCATAATAAAACAGTAATAGATCAGTAACTTATCTCCTCCATCATGATTTCAAGTCTCAAAGAAGGATAATTTAGACAACACACCTATTCAGCACACTTGTACACAATCACCTTCCAAACCACACTGAAGCGTGGAAGTGGTTTCAGTCACTTCTGGCATCAATCCAAAGGTCAAAGCAAAACCCACCTGCATTTCTCTGGGTGCTCATCACGTTTGTTGTTGAAATCCAAAGAAATCTTCGCATCCAGTCCAATTCCAAAGTAATTATTCATGACACACTTCTCTGTGTAACATTCACTGCCCAAGAGAAGAACAAAACTACCATTCACAAGTCTACATATCATTTGGTGTGTATCTCACATAGAATCCCAGAGTCACTTAGGTTGGAAAATACCATCAAGCCAAACTGTGTCAGATGTGTCACTGCGTGTACAACTCCATCAGCTGCCATTCCATGGCATGCAGCGTGTGAACCCAGTCATGTAACACTGGGCTGGGGCAGTGTTACTCTGCTCTAGAAAATAATGGGCTTCTCCTGAGCTCCATTTGGAAATGCCCACTCCCTCCCTTCAAGCTCCTGCACACACTCACAGATTTTCAGGCTCAGAGTTAAAGGGATCAGCATGGATCAGCAATCGGCTGATGACAGAACTCCCAGGCAAAGAACCAGACATGCCAGCACGGATATCTGTAGGAAAATTGACCACAGAGAAGAGCATGACTAACAATAAGCAAAAAAAAGGTAACTTCAATCTCCATGACAAGATAACAAGTTAGTATGTTCTGCCATCATTCATGGAGAAAGCAGATAGCATAAGTGCTTTCTTCCACTCCAGAGGCTTAGCTCTTTTGAAAAGGAGAAGCGTTTCTGGGGCTGCCTGCAGGATTTCTACCTGGCGGTGCATTACCTAAGGCCAGCAGCATAGTTGTAGAGGAACATGGAAAGGGGAAATAGGGATGCATTCTCTGCAGTAACATTTTTGTTGCTAGGGAGACATGCAACATCCCTCCTCCAGTGAGTAAAGAGCAAGGAGTCAGAGTGAAGTTATTATCCAAGTTGCTTAAGAACTACTGTGTCCTGCTTCTTAAATTATTAACTGGTGACCCACAAACAGCAGGTTTGTCAGAGAGAGAGGAAATTACCAAATTACCTGCTTCCCGAAGAAGCAATTTGAACAAGTAATTTGGGGGGAGAGGTGCAAGGACACTGCCACAGCAACGGGGAGAAGTTGCTGCACAAGATAAGGGAGGTGGGAATTCTGTTGGGCCTGTGCACTTCCAGTGACTTCAGCCCACACATGAAGGGACTGTTGCTCTCTGCCTATGGCTGTCACCCTTCATAAACCTTTCTCATATTCCCCTTCTCTAGGTTACTTTGAGATCAGTATCTCCTTGCAAATGGCATTTAAATTCTGCCACTTCACAGTGTTAATAATAATCTGTGCAGGGGTCCTAGTTACAAACTAGACACTAACACAACTCACTCCAAGCCTCCACTTGAATTTCCCTCCAAGTCAACCCTACACAAAAGAGCATCTGGCAGGACAATTTCATGTTCTCATGCGGGGACCGCAGCCTGTGCTACTGTCACCCATGATCCAGTTGGCTGCGTCAGTGGGAAGAGGTGAGTGTTACACTTACTTGGGTAGAGGATTTTTGTGTTCAGCATTGGCAGGTTGTCCCGGTTTCCTGTCTGGGGAGGAAGAGACGCAGAGCTGCCCAGCGACAAACTTCCTTTGTTTATTAGTCTTTCACAAGGAGACTTGGACGCTGTAAAACACAACCCAAACATGGCTATTGACAAACAAAATGCTGTGATCCCAACCAGCACACCACAGCAAGACTGGGCCAGGAATCACTCAACAGAAAAACATCTGAGGCACCAGAAGAGTTGACAGAACGAGTCATTAAGAGACAGAGATGTCACATGTGCGGCCAGAAAAACACACAGACTAGAAGCGTCAAAATGCCACATGAAAAATATTACAAATGGAGATGATAAAAAGCTGGTGCCAGCATAATCAGGGTATGTGGTTCCCAGTCAATACTCAGGGAAGTTTCAACTATGTCTGCAATGTTCAGGGATCTCTAACAAATTACTCACATAACACAGTTATTAAAGCAAACTGGCTACTGTTCTCTGTCATCTGCAAAGGATGGCAGGGAAATGTCACCAGGTAAACAACATGAAAAAAGCTCAAGACCATCCTTGTCCATGCACCGAAAGCCAAGAGAACCCAGATTACTGGCTAAGGTGCAAGAAAATTCCTGACTCATAGGCTCTGTATACTAAGATCACAGACCAGCCATCAGAGATGTAGCAAAAAGTGGGGTGTATAATGCACAGGCTAGAGCACAGAAACGTGCAGGGCCTGAAGAGCAATCATGCAAAATTAGAGAAAAACACAACACAGCAGGCAATGCACGTAACACCCCTTCCCTTTTTACAACTAGGAGAACTGGAACACACAAGGAAGACCTGCCTGGTGGCAGCCCCAGAGCAGTACCTTTCCTCCTGCCCTTGGACACTCCATAGCTGCTGCTGTGTGATGACTGCAGGGACATTTTATCCTCATTCCTCAGATCCTTGCCCTCCTCAGAGGATGACAGACTAAGGAGGAAGCCCTCTTGCTCCTGGGTCTGGGCATTCTGCTCATCTACAGCTGTATGGAGAGATGAAGTAGGTGAGTGCCTCACAGCTCTTCCAGCAAGGAATACCTCCCACTGATGTAAATAACAACAGGATGGGACTCTACATGTCCCAGTTCCTTAAAGGAAAGAACAAGAAAAAAAAACCCTTTCCTTTATAATTTGTTTCAACTAAGCCCTGCCCTGGAGAGCTTTTGGAACTAGGCTGGCTTAACCTCCTTGTTTACTTTGCTGAGCCCTTTAGCAGTGAGGCTCTAAAAAGAAGCGTCCATCTTTAATGCCACAGGTACTCAGGCATCCTGAGATGTAAACTGTGCTACAGGTGATGGGCTTCCATTTATTTGCATTTAGATGTTGCCAGGAATTCTAACCAGACAGACACGAAGTGATTAATGAATTTTCTGTTTGCTTAATCTGTAGTGGTGCAATAACATAAGCGACTTGAAAAGGACACTTAGACCCATATCATGGAGGAGGAAGAAAATTGCAGTTGGTAGAAACCAATACAAACAGAGGGAAGAATCAGATTACATACTTTGGAGGAGGAAAAACAGTTTGGAAAAGTTGAACAAACACATTTGAAATGTAACTGGAGTTTGCTGGAGAGTTGGTAAGATTTAAACACTAGCATGTTGCCTAAAGGAATCAAAACGTCCCCTGCATGTATTCAACGGGCCTTTTCCTTCCCAGGAGACCCTGCTAGGGCACAGCTCTAAACTGACCTCAGCTGCTCTACCAGCTCTCTGCCTCCACAGGTGGATGAGCCCCCCTTCTTTCAGTCTCTTCCCCTCCCTTGTGCTGACTCTGGAGTTTATCAAAACTACCCATGAGGCACTCCAACCCACTAGCCCAGCAGAAATTAGATACACTTCTGGTTGGATTAAGCAAATTGCTTGTGCTCCAGAACTCCATAAACATCAAACTGGCCTATGGTAAGCAGCAGCAAAGTGGGGCAGTAGTGAGGTTAAGGCCCCTATTTCACCAGAAGTATGCTGTTTGCTCCATTTTCATAATCCCACACCACTTCACTTTCAGCAGAGGTTGTATACAGTGTTGCAGTGCTGGAAATCCAAGCAACATTGCAATGCTTTGTAACTTACTACACAATTGTTCATAGTGCACATTTGGGTGTGCACGGATGTCACATCTGAAACTTTAATGCTTTTACCTCCAGTAACAAGATGCAAAGTACTTCCTTTGGTCTCAGTTAAACCCCTGTTTATGACTAACATCTGGGAGAATGACACCTTTCAAAGGAAATGAAACTTTGAGCCATGGAGGGTATGCCTGGAAAGAGACAAGGGTCAAGGTGTGGAGAAGGGAGTCACCTGCCTAAGAAGCTAATATCAGAACAGAACTGACTTGTACCAAAGGTGCAAGTATTGTAAGTTTTTCACAGGGACAAAGCTCGTTTAAGAAGTTCCTGCCTGCTCTTGCAGTTGTGACACAGCAATGTTTTGCTGGGCTCTGCTGTAAAGAGATTTCTGAAACAATCCAAGCTAAAACACTTAAAAAATTTTCTTCCCAAGTATTTTGAGATCTGTTTTACAGCAAGGCCACACAAACCGCTCCACTGACACAACTGTGGTATGGGTGGGGACAGACAGGAAATGCAAATTAACAGAGTGTGGGAGGGCAGGAACTTCCTAGACCAGCCTGATGGGAGAGAACACACCTTGATCTTCAGGCTTATTTACAGAGCAATGTTTCCAACAGGTGGGCTCAGTAGAGACAGCACTGAAACTAAATAGCCAGGTTTTCTGAGTATCTTCTCTAGCTCAGGAGAGCTGAGCTCAATAAAGAACCCTACTGACCCCCAGAACAAAGGAAATTTATTCTCAAGAGTCTACAGGACTCCTGACATGTCACCTTTCTCTGCATGTTCTATTATCTGGCGAATGGCCTTTTTCAGGCTATTGGCTCTCAGCATGAGCTGCTCCCGGGGCCGGAATATCTGAGGCCGTGCTGTGCAGGATGAGCCCATGGACCGCTCGCTCGAGGAGTCACAGGCACTGCCCAACCCATCCCCATCTTCAGTTTCCTCTGCAATGGTGGGAGGAGGGTTTGGCAGAGACGAAGATGCTTGAGATTCATCATTCAGTGTCTTCAGCAATGAGTCCAGCTTCTCCTTCAGGACACAGCACTACAAGGAGAAGAACAATATCTGAGTAGAACTAGCAGTAGCCTGGGTAGCTCATTCTTTTAGTGCCCGATGAACTGCTGCTGTCCTAGATCTCTGAAAACAGAGCAGTTTTACACTTCAGAAGTAGAAACTCAAACAATTTTTCAAATTTTACCTTCCTGGCCATGACCTCTGATTCCTCTGAGCTTTCTGTTGCCTTCTCATATGCCTTCCCTACTCGAGCCACAAAATCCTTCACTGTCTCACAAAGCACCCTGCACAAAGGAAGGAGTGAAAATGAAGTCATGCAAGGACTGTCACAGGATTTTCACAGTGCAGTTTTCACTTAGAGCAGTTGTCCTCTGAGTACTCACTTGGCTGAGGAGATGACCACTGAGTGTTGGTCAGAAGTCAAAATTTTGGACAAATGAGCAGCCACAGAGTCTTCATAGCAGAGAATCTTCTGCACCTGTTGACAGTCAGAAACAAGACACTGGGGTACTGCTTCCCAACATTACAACATAAGCTGTGTAAACCCTGGCTCCCCAGAGAGTACCTATCACTCTACAGGTTCTTTTTGCCCTGGAAAAGTTCCACAGTCCAGGGCTCTGTTTTTCATTGAAGACCTGAATCTGACAAATAAACTAATTCTGAACCTAGAAACCACCAGCAGTGCAGTTCTTAGAGTCTCTGATCAACTGCAGATCTAAAAGCATTTTTTGTGACTGATATGGAGCTTGCCACTATTTCAACAACTTGATGTCACAGCAGCAAATAAAAGTCAGTCATTTCCTTTCTGTTCTGTTCCAAAGGATCTTCACCTCATCCCTCATTCTGCTTGTTGACTCTGGTAAACCCAACCTCCATCCTTCCTGATAGTACTTCATTGACTTAAAGCATCAGATCTTTGCAGCTCTGACAGTACCCAAGCCACAGCTCAGGTTTGCTCCATTGGAGCTCAACCACTGCCTCCCATCTCATTTGCTCCAAGGCTGGTACTCCAGTTCCCTGCCCTCTGCATCCCGGGAGGTACCTCTGAATCCTCACTGAAATCCTCAGTGACAGTGGAAGTGGAGGACTGGCGAGGGAGTTTGGTTTCATACACCATGATGCTCCACCTGTTGAAAACCACACTAGTCACTACAATGCAGACATTTCCCTCCTTTATCCAAAGGACATATAACAGGTTAGAACCCCAAAGCAGAACTGAGTACACTATGGGGGGCCATGACTGATATAAGGAAGCCACAGAGTTGCAGTAGAAATGCAGAGGGGCTGAAAGGGGGAAGAAAGAAGGATTACAAGATGAACAAGTATTCTGCAGCACAGGGAACTTCTCCGTACTTCTTCCCTCTCCACAGAAATTCTATGGGCACTACTCACTTCAACATAATAGATGACAAAATGCAACTCTAAAGACAGGAAGCAATTTTACATGTACAAAGATAAATAGAAAGTATCAATACTGGGGTAGACATCCACTTCTGCATTCAGCTTTCATTTCTAAGCCAAACTCAAGATAAATTTGTTCAAGTTTACCAAGAGAGAAAAATTGCTTAAAAAAGTAAGTCATGACTTTAAGGGTGAAAAACGCAATTGATGAGAACTCTGGAGCAGAAGAGAAGACACAGGACATCAGACAATTTCACTTGTTACCATTCTGCAGCAGTGGCACGGAAAGCCAGACGACCTTTTGTTGCTAGATGGTGACAGTGGATTATCAAAGAAAAAATATTAACTGGCATTAGTAAGAGGTCCAGCAGCATGGCAGAATCAAGACTGCTCGGTTCTACCCTGGAAGGATATTTTCATACAATTCTTGAACAGCAAAGGATGTTAGTGATGGTTACTCACCTGTCCAGCATTTTGGTACTGGCCCTCTCCAGCTTCTCCAGGATCTGTGGGAGCTGGGTATCATCATCACAAGCAGACCCCCAGCCTAACACGCGGGCAAGGTCATTCCCTGTTCCCAAGGGCAGCACTCCCAGCTGGCACTGCATTAAGAGAAAAGGAAAACAAAAGTGATATTCAAATGGGAAAACACAAGCCAGGAATAACCACAAGTAACATGACTGATTCCTTAACACAAAAATCACTGAGAAACAATTAATCTGAGGGTGGGGAGAAAGTAACGGGATGGGGAAAACAGCCAGGAGAGCACTCAAATAAAGAAAAATTTCCTCTGCTCTTAGTTGTTCACTGGGAGATGAGCATTTTACAGCTACCACCTGAAGCAGCACCTCGCTGAAGTAACCCCTCCTACAGAGGTTTGTATGCAGCCATCAGGTGGTGCTATTGTGTTTCTGTAAAATGAGCAGAGACAGCCCCCAGACAAAATGGAAACTAAAATTAAACACCCTATGATACCTCTACTCCAATGAAGTTTCTGCCTATGCCAAGACCCAGAAATTACATGACGAGAATTAAAGGGAACAGGTGAGGAGCACAAGGCATGTGGAATTCCCAACTTTTCTAACTGCAGCCCTTTCAGAATATGCCTCTGCTGGCAACAGAGCAGGAGTACTCCAAAAGCTGGATCTTGTGGAGGAGCATTGGAGACAGGAAGAATGAATTAATCCATTCCTGCTTCTTGCAGAAAACTCATAAAGAGCAGTGCTGTGGTAAGCTTCCAGCAGCTTCAGTCCTGGGGCACACAACAGCTGCATAACCCAGGAAAGCCTCTTCAGCCCATGCTGTTGTTACTTCATTCCTTCACCCCACCAAGCTCCTGGGCAGGTACCTGCTTGTGAAGGTTGAGGCTATCAATTTCAGAGAGAACCCAGCCAACACTTCCATCCCCACCACAAACCAGGATCCGGAAAGTGTCAAATTTCTGGAATAAGCGTAAACTACAGAGGAGAGAAAGAAAAAAGCGAGAGGGAAAACCAATCAGCTGCTACAGAAAGAAACAGTAAACAAATCCAATCTTGGTAATGAACATGGCGGTTTTGCTTGTTGTAGGCTCTGATTTTGCAATGAATATGGGTCCCTGTCAGACTACAGACAAATTGAAATTATTATAATTAAGGAATTATAAATACAGCTAAGTAACTTACAATGTTATTCACTACAGAAATATCTTCCAGACATGCTCCTCTACGAAAGCAAGGCACTTTTGTCTGTACAGAAGAGGAAACAAGCATGTGATAGCTGATTAGCCATTGAATTAGCTCCTTTTTGCAGACTTGCTGCATTCAGCCTCACACTAGTTACTTGTCACTGTTGGAGTATTTTGATGTCTCTGCCACACAAAGCCAAGCTTCAAGTGGGGATCTTCATGCAGTCATTCAGTAAGGAGACAACTGTAAGAGCATGTAAAGGCTCACAAGCTCTAGTCCTTCTGGGAAAGCAACACCAATGCTCTGGCACCTTGTGTGTCCTGCAGCCAGGCAAACAGCTCACCAGTGTGAGTTTTTCCATGCACTCTTTCCACAATAACAAAAACAACCTCTCCTTAAGCTGTTTGAAACTGTGCTTTGGAGACCTACTACCTGCTTTTATTTTGGTTTTGTATGCATGTTTTTTACTATTATTACCTAAACAGAATTTGCTGGAGCCCACAAAAATCCTTATCTTACCAAGCATTGTTGACACAAAAACTGGTTACCAGAAATGACAAGATCTTATGGTACAGTCTGACTGGCACCAGCTGAAAATATTTTAATTATCAACAAGCACCCTTTACCCTATACCATCACCTCCTCTTTAAGAGAGCATAGAAGAGCAGCTGTTTTAGAAGCTCTGCACCACAGTTTGAGAAACTGATTCCCTCCCTTCCATTCTCTCCTACTTAAAAGCAAAACTCCTCTCTCCAGTCAGTCCAACTGGGGAAGGGAAGAAGAAAAATAATTTTACAAGTCTTCTGTAAGTTAGTTTTCAGCCAAACACATCCCCTGGACAGCATATTGCAGTTTTAAATGCCAATGTTTTGTAATGTGGTATGTCAAAGAACACAGGAGTTCTCGGGACAGCAGAACCCAGTGGTCACTCATCCAGGAGTGGACGTTCCCAGATTTAGCCCCCTGCATCTACAGACCTAGTCAAAGACTTGAAGCCACAGTCAGAAAAGGATGACGGAAATTTCTGTTGTGTTGACTCTTATTAAAAGGAGCACAAACTCATAACAAAAGTTACTCAAATGTGATGCAACATAAAAACATTTGGAAGCAGGAAAACTAAAGACTAAACGTTGGGTTTTTTTTAAATAAGAGTTGCAGAAATACACTAGAGAAATTTATTCCACAGTTACCACTTTTTTTTTAATCCACAGATATTCCTAGGTAAAAAGCTTGAAATGTCACCAAGATCCCAGGGTAGAACCAACTTTACCAAATGAACACATAAGAGATCTCACCATAAAATCTTCAAGGGATAGAAGTTTCACATACTTCCCAGGTAAGTTAGCTCTTAATAAATCTCATTTTGACAATATTAATTTTCTATCTATGACATCTGTCTGTTCACTTAAATGAAATTAACTCTCCTTAGCAGTACATCAGGATGCCTGTTACAAGTTTGCTGACAAGTTTTCTTCTGGATTCAAGCTTTCGATACTTGGGCCTTCTTCCAGGGGAGTGTTTCTGGAATTCCCCCAAAACACGTCAAGCTGTCTTGCTTTTATTGATGAATGGAAGTAATAACCTTTTTCAACAACATTTGTGGTTTTAGCTAATCAATAACGCTAAAAACAGAGAGAGGAAAAACCCTCCAAATTTTGCATGTGTTCAGTTTTCTCTAAGGAACAGGTTCCTTGTTATATTTGAGGATGAGCTTAACTGAGTAAATCCCTTGTACTTCCCTGGTATTCACAAAGGATGTGTATTTTCACAGAACAACTGCCTACCCAAGGTGAGGTCCTCCATTCATGAGGTCGAAGACCTGGGCTGGATTCAGCAGCTGTTTGAATCTTCGTAGAAATTTTACGCCTTGGTTGTCTCCACTTTTTGAGTTGACAAAGACCAATAAAGGACTTGTGCAAGAAGGTGGACAAGTAGCTTTCCAGAAACCTGTTGGGGAAAGAGGACGGGAGAGGGAGAAAAAGCCAAGTGTGAAGCTGCCCATGGAGATAAAAAGACAAAAAAGCCAATACCCCATAGCCCAGCCTAGCTATATCTAATACTTTCCTTGTGCCTATGGCACTCACTGGGCAAATGCCACACGTGCACAGCCTTGAATCCAGCATGAACCACACCTCATGCTGTCAAGTATCACGCTTATCTCCTAGCAGTGTAACAAACTTTTCAGCTTCCCCAACCTACCCACACTGCTTCTGCAATATAGTTATTCTCCACAAACTTCATCAGCTGCAGCTCAGCAAACACTGACATTAAAGGGTGATAAACTGAGTACAAACGCAAAGCAAACAGTTCACTCAGCAATGCCTTCCAGCAGAATTTTCAGCTGGCAGAGCCTGGCATTAACAGTGTCAGCTGAAGAGACTGTGATTGAGAGAAACAAGGGCTATTTGCAGTACTTACCATCTGAATCAATGCTGTTCAGAGCAGTAGGAGGAATGACTGACACTTTGCACAGCCCAAGGGGGCACTTGGTTGGCAACAACTCTTTACATGCTGTGTGTACCTGGAAACATCACCAAAAAAAGTAATGCAGACCTTTTGGACACTGTGGTGTTAACTCCCAAAGCCACCCATCAAGAAGCTGTAGGAGTAAGAAAGGTGGAGGGGGTGATATGACCAGGAAATGTCCATTGACAAATTTACTGATAAAGTTATTTTAAGAATGATCCAACTGATTCTACTAATTCTCCTCTTTCTATTAGTATGTACTTTGCCATTTGAAATTGTGAGACCAGCACTTCGAGTGCTGAGAGGACCAGATAACAGATTCCATGGCTTTAGGAGCCTTCAGGCATTCTGCTTTCAAAATCCCTGTCTCAGCTGACAGAGCCATGGTAGAAAAAAAAGAAAAAGTGGGGAACTCAAGAAAACAAGAAAGCAAAAAACAAAGCAGGAAAACATAAGGGACATAAGAGGTAAGAGAAGAAGGGATTAATGAGGCCAAGAAAGGCACTTCAGTAATTTCTGGTACAAGGAGGCTGCAAGACAGAGGGTTTGCTTAAGGTTTTAGCCCCTGCATTCTAAACACATATTTTGTGATATTTCTCTGACAACTAGAAACATATCAAGATCTGTATCACTGCAGTGGTTAGGCAAGATAAATCTATTGCAATGGAAGGGAAAGTGCTATTATTACTAATTCATAATGTAGATATATATATAAAATACACATATATATGTCCTTCATGGCAAATGCTGACAGCATAGTCAGAGATTTTGCTTTCAGTCAATGTTGTTAAAAGAACACATCTCAGAGCTGATCAAAGACTGTTGTTTTACTGAAATAATTACTCAGCTCACCATGGCTTTGCACCACAGGCAGCGCCAGTCTTGCAAACGCAGAACACTGCCACAGGTTTTGTCACACACGGTGCATTTGGCACTCACGGGCAGGTTTCCCTCCAGCCACTGATGTGGCATCGAGATCTGCAAATGACACACAGGGACAGAAGCAATATGGACTGCAGGAGGCACAAGGGTTCTGAGATAGACACAGAAACAAGACTTCATATGCACTGTTTAGGGAAAGCAAAGGCAATTTCTAGAAAATACCTGAGGACTGATTCTGGCCTTTTACATCATGTTCAGGCACAGAGTCCATGTGACTCACCCCAGGCTACCCAGAAAAGAGACTTGCAATATATGTTAAGGTGTTGACTCATTTATTTTCCTTTTGCCAAAACTCAGATCAAGGTCCCTGTGCCTTCAATTATTTAACCTTAACTTCCCCTGTACACAGCAGGAGTTTCTTCATATTAAGGAGTCCTTGCTACATTGGTCAGACTTTTTACACAGAATCTCATGCTCTAGAGGCCCTTCTCACATAAAGGCAGAATCTGTTATTTATAAAGTGAAAAAAAATCTATAGAGCTTTTTATAGAGCCAGTGCTTCCATACCAAACTGTCCAGGCTAACACATACCCCATCTTCATCCTCAATGATATCCTTTCCAATAGAGGCCAGAGTAGTCCACTTGCAATTGTTGGTTGCCCGCACAGCACAGCGCTTGTGAGCTTTAAACTTGCACACTATGGAGGAAGAGAAGGATATATTAATCGTGCCTCAGAAGTCTAATGTGACATTGTGTATTTGGCTCCAGAAGAAAGCATGGGCATGCTTTACCCTTGTTAGCACCACCGAAACAATCAACTCTAGGACTTCTGAGAACAAGGATCTAGCTATTAATTCCTGTCTTTACACTTTTGACAGTTGCTTGTACAAAGCTGAATTATGAGCTTTTTAAATTTGAAATGATTTACATAGTCTTACCCTCTGCTGTCCTTTTGCACAGTGTGGGTGTCACCTCATTCACACCAGAAGCATGAGCTGTGCAAAGCCAGGCATGTCTGCTAAGCCAGAGCTGCAGAAGAATAACTTCCTGGCACTCACACACTTAACAAGGATGCTCTTACAAATACAATTTTTCTTATGAAAAGGAGTATTCTTATGAATATTCTATCTGATCTAAAGTGTGTATCTGCTCACTGCAGGCACATGACTTTAACAAGGGATGGCAGTACTTGGGTACACAGGGAACATCAGGAATAAAAGCAAGCAGGAGGAGGAGCACACCTACCCTCACAGGAGAGCCCGTGCGAGGTGACCCCAGACAGTGCCTCCCGGCACACGTTGCAGTAGGTGGGCCGGGCGTGTGAGCAGGCGTACCAGTTGTGCATCCCTGAGAAATGGTCCATGCTGTACTGGGTAGACTAACAACACAAATGGGTTACAGCAAAGCCTAAAAAGAAGCAACAAGACTTCTTTCCTTGAAGACTTGCACAAAGCAGGCAGGAAAGACAGAAACAGAACACTTTTTTACCAAGAAAGGGTAGGCCACATGCAGTTTATACACATTAGCAGTAACTCAAGAAGGTCTGTAAGCCAAAAGAAGAAGAAGCCTGAAGAAGAAGCCACACCTTCATTTTTGCTCCTGTCCCACCTCTCATACTTGTCTCACTAGAAGTGTATGAAGGGAAAGGCGCTGGAGAATTTATCGGCTGGAGAATTTATTCTAATTTTTTTTTGTTGGATTAAATTTTCAGTAAGATCAGTTCCCCAGTGTGGCTTAATGTGGAGCAGAGAGAAGCTTGTGCCGGCACAAGGGAGGCAAGACCACAGTGGGGAAAACACAAGACAGGTTCTCTTGGTGGCAGTGCTGGTCTCACTGCAGCCTCAGGAAGCAGGTAGATGCAATGAAGCAGGAACAACACCAAACAGCCAAGATGTGAATTAGGACAGGGAGGATAACTGAAGAGTGAAAAGACAGTGGGAGGGGAACTGTGTTTCATAACCTATCCATACTCTGGGAAGTGCTCTTGAGGTTACCAAGGGAGCACGTACAAAACCACAAATATTCTTTGTAGAACCTCTTCTGTGTATTTGGGATCAGTTTTACAGAAGACCTAATGCTACTAACCATTGCAGTCAAATGACTCCTACTAACTTCACTGTATGCTGACTGCAGTCTCAAAACTAGCTGTGAATTAGCAGATGAGACACAGAGTACAAAGGAACACATTTTCATATTACCTCAAAATGTTCACGGTTTTGTACAGTCTTCAGTGCTGCAATCCAATCTTCCATCTCTTTTCTGTTATCAGCACAAAGGATGAGCTTCCGACATGGAGTGATAATCTGAAGAGAGAGAAAATGAAGAGTGTGTATTCTGGGCACATCAGTGAGAGACAGCAAGACACTTTGTCACTACTGCAGCTACTGAAGCTATTTTCAGGGGCAGGGAGCTGCACAACTGAAGTTATTTGCATCTTTCAACCGTGTGTCTCTTCCATCATAATACAGCTTATTAATCCCTTCCCACATGTACAGAAGGACAGAGATTTGAGCTGTCATTTCCAACACCAAACTGAGTAAAGAAATCTTTCATACCCAAATAACACCCCAACACAAATCAAGCACAGAGAAGCAGGACTGCAGACTTCTTAAATTGCATAAGTCTTTTTAAATTGGTAACAACATCAAAACATTTTATTAATAGCATAATATACGAGTTTCTAGCAATTAATGAATCAGATAACATACTCTACATCATACTAAAAATCTGTTTAGTAATTACAAGTGGGGAGGGAGGAGGAGATAAATAAAAAAATATAAGTAATCTAGAAGAGACATCACTGTATTTTGAACCCTCATGTTTGCCAAGGGCTTGTTCTGTCTTTATTACCTAAAAGATATTCCAACAAATGTTCCACTAGCAGCTTGAGGTTGTTGTCAGTCTGCCTCTGAAAAAATCCTGTCCTCAGTGTGTTTCTGTCCTAGGTTAATTCCCAGTATTAGTTGCCCTGTATTAAACAAACAGTGTTTTAACAAAGAGCAGAGGAACACACAGAGGACCAGGCTCCCCTGTGCCCAGGAAAGCAGCAGATGTCCCCTGCCATCAGCCCCTCTCCTTTAGTCACACGGTGGCAGCAGAGAGAAATAAAGCTCTTCAGAGAACCATGGCTGCTGTCCTCAGGGCTGTCCAGTCCCCTGGCCTCCAGCCCTGACTGGAAATCCACACTTATTCTTCCTAAGAGAAAAGCCTTTCTTCCCCACACAGTAGTTATCCCACTGGCACCTCCGGACTGATTTCCATCAAACTGACATCTTAAGTTAGACCAATATTGAAGTATTTGCAAGACTTGGTTTTAGGAAACGCTGTGTTAAGGTTGAGCATCATTAGCAAAAATCAAAAGGCTTCCTTTTATGTCAATTCTAAAAATTTTCCTTTTTTTCCTTTTCTGCACCCCTTTACATTTTGCACATGAAAAGAATTGCCTACATAATCTGATTTTCCAGAAAATTGTAACCAAACATCTGAAAGAATGGATTAAAATAAACCTGGTTTGTGCCAATTTGATAAGGCCCAACCATGCAGAGAAAGTGTTGTTAATGAACACCAAAACCATCCACACACATCACCCCAATGCATGACTCCTGCTAATTACCATTTTCTAGTCTGTTTCTCACTTATCTCATTATGATTCATAAAACAGAACATCAAACTGAGAGTTGATGTTGACGTGCCTCACAGCATCACCAAGACATGTGGATGTAATGTCAACAAAAAACATATATCTGGAAATTTCTGCTTTATTTTAAGCTCTTCAATTTTCAGTCTGTATTTATTTTCATTGACCGACTGCAGCATTCACCTGCAATAACATCAAACTTACCCACAGGCATGACCAATGCCTAGAAAAGGGTGCTACAGACACATTAAGCAGTCAATGAAAGGAGCTAAATCCCTTTTTAAAGAAGGGACTGGCCATTCATATTAGAAACACAGTTTTGACATTTGGGTCATTTTCTCTTGGACAAAATGACCTGATCTGTATCAACTTTAAACAAACAGAAATAAATATTTATACTATTCTAAAAATAAAACTTTGAAGAAGTCCTTCTCTCTTCCCTTACTTTCCTTTAAACAATTCCAGCTCTGATAAAATTTACTGTCAAAAGTAATGACAGGAATGTTTCTTCTTACTTGGGAAAGAAGAGAAGTGAATAGTTAAATGCATTTCCATCAAAAACTCTGCTATGTAAGAATGGCTACTCTAAAGAAAGTTTTTACAGAGCATGAAACACTAATGCAAAAATCAGTGTGACATTAGAGAACAGTGGGCATCTCTGAGTCCTGTGAAGAAGCAGCTTTTTCCCTTGAGGTAAAACCAAGTTCAACTAAATTGTTCAGACAGCACTGGGCCTCACTTTTTACTGGTACCAAAGCCAGAGACATCTGTAATTGCATATACACAACAATACCATATGTAAAGTCCAAACATCTCAGGATGAAGCATCCAAGAGCCTCTCACCACTTTCAAAGGAGCCAGGTGCTATGAGGAATCACCAGTTCATTCATCAAGCCACTGACTCTTGGACACTGGAGAAAAGCAACTTTACAACAGTCCTAGTAAGTGCTGTCCTCTTTTCTATTTCTCTACCTTTATAGGGAGGCAGGGGAAAAAGGAAAATGCAAGCTATAGCATAGTTTTTAATCACACTGGAAGTCATGACATTTAAAATATTGGCATAAAATACAGAAATGCAGACACTTCATTGATAAGAATTAATTTCTGAGGCTACTGACATCCTGGATCACTGAAGAGACTGTCCAATACAGGAAACAACTAATCCCTTCTTAAGTCACCTACTACATCATCTTAAAAAAACCCCACATTCACTGTTAGACAATTCTCTGTTCAAAAAAAACCCAGTAAAGTGTACAAGACAGGAGGATAAGTAAAGAGATTAAAAGATTTTCTTAGATGAATCATCCAGACGAAGAGTTACAGAACTAGAGAGTCTATTGTGTAACTACAAAACTGCAAATAAAATGCAACTGTGCAGGATACATTCAGGAAGAGCATTCCCCATTAGTCAGTTCTAAGGCAACATTTGTATTGGGATTTACTGGTATCACCAGAGATGGGAAATAAAAGAATAAAATCTCAAACCTCACTCCTAAGGAGGACTGGGACAATCCAGGCTTCACTGTGAAGGACAGGTAAGATTTTAATGTAACTAGTGCAACAATTATTTCGGGAAATGAAGAAACCATACAAACTTGTTTCCTGAATAATGTGCAGTGGTGTTACAGTTAAACATTTTAACAAGGATAATTAGGAATCCAGAAACATATTAACATGGAGGCTTCCTTTGCAGAGTGGTTCAACAGCCCTTAACGCAGCTTCACACCCAGTCCAGACAACCCAGGCACCTTGGGAGCACAGGACACTCCTGCTTTCCCCACACCACGGCACTGCCACTCTCCCTTGTGCAGGCTGATGTGCAGCAGGAGAGCCACTGCACTGTCCTGAGCAACAGAAACACACTCTTACTCCCAGGGAAAGGAAAACACTCCTCCTACCACTTTTTACCTCCCTCTACTTGAGCCAGTAATTTCAGGTCCAGAAACCCACCTGCTGAAGGCCATTGACAGAGGGACAGAGGCTGTTATGTACACTGTGCTGTCCAGATGAGAGCCAGGAGCCACCTAACACTTTGCGCCAAAAAAAATAAAGTAATTCTTGTCATCTTAAAAGATGTCACAGCAACGTTCCCCCTGGAAAGCTGTCTTTTCCCAGCCAGGGAGTGTGGGGCGTTTGCTCCCAGCTCCAGCTGTGATGAGCCGGTGCTCTCCAACAGGAAGCTTCGTTATCCCTGTTGGCAAAGGAGTTACAAACCAGCACAGTCCAGCTATTTTTCTGTGTTCCGGCTACAGCTCTTGACTAACATCCTGGAACAGTATAGGCCACAGGATGACGACGCACTAGGTGAAGTAGCATTTCCTTTTATTTGTTCTAAATTTACAAAGCAGTAATGTCATCCCGTGACCTCTTGTTCTCACATAAATGGAGAGCATGAAAACAACAATCTGACTGCTTTTGAGTTAGGATGAAGGCTGCCTTGCTAGGATTTTTAAAAACACAGTAAAAAGTCTTAAGATTTATTTATAATCTCATACATTTTTTGCCTGTTTGGGGATTGGCAGAACTCTGAACATTCCTGCCCTGAAACAGCTCAGAATTTTATCTAAATATGAGCAATTACGCAAATGAAAAGTGCTTGTTCTTCCTAGAAAGGAAATATTAAAAACTAATGTACTTTTTTGATCCTAAATTCTACTGAACTTTTGCGTGTGGTTCTTTAGATTTCACTCCTTAGTAGGAACTAGATGCCCAGAGCTCACCACATGACATGGTGACATGGTTCAGAGCTCCTCCAGATCAGAAAAAGAATTCCACAGTCATGAGGAACAAAGAATCTGCCAATCCCTCTAATCAGTCCTGGAGAGCCATAAGGAAGGATGGGAATGGCAGGAAGGCCTAAAGACAATTCAAATTTAGGGCAGAGGTTAATTACAAACTTCTCACTAAATATGAAACCCCAGAAATATCTTTTGCGGAAATCAGACTGACAATCAGCTCCCCACAGGTCACACTTTTGCAGGCAGTTACATGCCCCCCTTGCAGATTAGTCAGCTCGAGTCTCCATTTTAAGCCTTGCTCATCCTAAATCAAAAAACCCCTAAATGTGAAAACAGCCATGCCTTCATTGGCTCTCCTGTGCAAATAACACTGCTCCCCTGACACTTCAAATTTAGCTTCATGTCATCTGTCTCTCCCTAACATGGCACATCCCTCTTACCAGCTGTTAACCCCCACCACCTCTCATGTTTACCCACACGCCTGTGTCCAAAACTAACACCAGTTCACAGACATTTTAAATCTGGCCAGCTGACAAACAACAGAGCCAACCAAGGAAAATTCTGCATTTCACATTCTAAAAATGGACTGACGTCCCTGGATGTCCTTCCTCAATGAACAGCTGTGAATAATCGAATTAGAAAGGCAGTCCTAAAGACTCCTATACTAGACCAAATTTTAAATAGAAATCTGCTACACTTCTCCCGTTGCTATTTTGCTGTATTGAGCAACCTTCCCCCACACAACAGCTGGAGCACAAATTTCATTCTCTGGTCTTGAGGCCACCCAAGACAACTTTATCATCCCTGCTCTTGCAGTTTTTTCTGGTTGCCCAGAAACTTCTCAGCAATAAAGTGACAGTCTGGCCAAGCATGCCTTAGGACTGTTAGTTATCAGAGTAGATCTGCTGAGCTGTGACCACAAAAGATGGCAAAGCAAGTTAAGATCACACTGATCCAATCATGGAGCTGGCAAAGAAATGCTGTGGGGGAGATGGGGTGGAGGGACATATAACCTTACTAAATACAGTTTTTCTGATGTGATATATTTCTCAGTGTCCAAAAGTGGGTGCATGAGAACACCTGCTGATTCTGACTGCTTCCTTTTACTCATATCCTGTGCAAATACAGTGTTATGTTCAAAGGTGCTAGCCATAAGTTCCCCAAAGAGATTTGATCCTGCATTATTCCAAACAGTTGATGACCTGAGTAGAGAGACAAGAGGAATTTTTGGAATTCAAAAGACCTAGTAAGTAGAAAAAAATTCAAAAGCTGCAAAACCTTCAGCTTATCACATACGGCAAAGGTGGGGAAACTGTCCACCCTCTGTAGCCAACTGCTATGTCTACTTTGTATAGTGGAGTCTGCTCTTGGTGTCATAAAAGGCCAACAATTCAGGAAGGAAAACTGGGTGCGACTGTAATGAGGACCCAGCCGTTACTCCACTTCAGCTTGTGTTCCAGAGGCTGCAGTAGTGAAATGAATACTGCAATACAGTAAAACACCCTGTTCGTGTTCATCAGAAAGATTCACAAAAGACTAAATTCACTGTATGTTTCAAACACGATTGCTGAACTCATATAGGACAAATCGGATTAAGTGTGGGCTAAACAAATGCTATTCCCTCAGCAAAAACACAAGGTTAAAAACAGGACTGTGAAAAAGGGTAGCAAAAATACAAGTTTCAGATTCAGATCAGTCCTTTACATTTAAAATCTTCAAAGTCTGTCTCACTGCTGTCATCTTCTTAAACAATGTGGAGCTCAGCATCAGGCTGGCAGTCTTGTTGGTATGACTTCAGTAGGTCTCCACAGATTGGAAGGGAGAAATAATACGAGTGTCAATGCTTAGACTCATGGAGGACCAAGCCTTGCCTTCCTCCACAGACATCCTCTTCTACTTTGCAATGCAGCTTTCACCCAGTTTTGCCAACAAATCCAGTCCCATTAACTCACTGCAGAAGTCAGTTACAGATCTCTAGAACTGCACTGATTCTCTCCCCCCAAAACCTGAATTCTACCGGAATGAAAAAACAGCTTTTCATACAACACTGGAGAAATGCACCAGTTTTGTATTTATTTTTATAGTACGAGACCTTAATTTCCTGCTAAAATGACTATCTTCCACCAATGGAAATTCTCATTTCCAGCAAATAAAACAATGTTCTTATAGTTGTGCCAAATTCCTTTGTTTTTTTTCTTTTTTTCTTTTTTTTTAAATGGCAATAACAAGATTTTCCTCAAAGCCCAAAGTGCCCAAATCTTTGTTCACAATATACCAGGATGTTTAACTTAACTTTCAATCTGTAAAATCTAGGACAGCTCATTTCCATAGGAAAACAGGTACAGCGAGTGTTGTGGTCTCTTCAGGACCACTTTTACATTATTAGGCTCATGCATCTGCCAATCTGTACCTTCCCCGTCAGAATACCAGTGCATCTCTGTGCATTGGCCCTTACACCGCTGTGCTGTGCCCACAGGTCAAGTTCAACTCATGACAACCCTCCATCTGGGATTTCTCCCAGTCCCTATCTTCCCCCATGCTGCAGTGGGAAATCAGAGCAGACAGAACATTCCCTGGGAAAATTATCATCTCTCATACTAGGGTCACATTCCTACATGTTTCTGGAAACTGTTCCTAAACAAGGCACATTCCTGTTCTTGGCAATTGGTAAGAGGAGCACAGAAAAGGAAAGGATTTTAGGACTTTTGCAACCGCTTACCACATGTCAAAACTAGAGCATGCAAGGTCTTTGCACTGTCAGCAGCTAAAAAAAGCAAACTATCCTGATAATTCAGGCCTATGGATGGAGTAATATCCAATGCAAGCTGAAAGGACTGCCATGCCAAGTGCCAGAGCAGCTTCATTATCCACTCCTCTCTCCATCTCATGCAGCAGATGCATCCCTTCACCTGTTTCCCAAAGGATGTAGTCCTTCCAGGAAGAATTCCTAAACAGAAGCACCCTGTCCAGAAAGGGCAGCCCATCTGGCAGGGTAAAGGATATTTCAGAGAAACCTTCCTACTCACTCAAACAGAAGCAAACCCATGAAGAACAGAGGGCAAGCCAGTGTTGCCCAGTGGTGGAGCTGTGGTCTCAGTGGGCTCATAAATGGCAAGGCTTGCAAAAATCACAGCACTGGGCAATAAAAGATCTTGTCCACAGGAGGCAAATGACCTGTGACTGACAGTTTGTTGTTAGGAACAGCTTTCTCACAGCCCCCCCAAAGCTCAGCTGTGTTGAAATGAGGCTGGTAGCTAGCAAAAAAGGAAATTAATAGCTTTCGACAGCTTGATGAACCTAGGAGCTTTCCACACTGGGTCACCAGGCAAAGACAAGTCCTGTTTCACATACCATCACAAGAACCACAAGTAGGGAGGCTGCATTTCTGCAAATAATGTTAGCAAGCCTCTCACTCCATAAAAAGGAGTCTTCCTTTTAGAGCAGATCCCATATAAAGCTAAACATGCTCTAAAACTACCTCCTTCTCACCACAGATTGTTCTGCCTTTGTGCCTCACCTGGAAGGGGAGACGACGCTGAAATCTGAAGTCTTGCTCAGGAAGGTAGATAAGCCCCAACACAGCACGGAGGTTACAAAGAGCAAACAGATTATCAAACAAAAGCTCACAGTGTTCAGACACAAGGGTAGACACTAATTTCAAAGCAGCAAACTTCCCTCTGAAGAAACAAAAGCTCTTCACAAATAGTCGCCCTCACTTTCCAACTCCCTGTCTGTCCTGTCCCACAGTAAAACACATAACGCTCAGTCTGACTCCTTCCTCTTACAGTAGCTTCATCTTTCTCAAAACCTCATGTGTATTTTCAGGTCATTCTGTAACATACAGTAGCAATCACCAGATATCTTCATCCACAGCAACTTTTTCCAGACTCTTTAACTCTCCTTCCATGTTTATCTTCTCTTTGATAAGTTTTTCTCCAGATTTTTTCCTTCTTTTGTGACAGCAGACTAATGACCAGCTCCCGCAGGAGGCTGGATTAAGAGTCTCAAAAATCCTTGACATGAAAGGATTTTAAATTACTGTTTTCACTGACTAACAGTGACTTAGAATGGTCTGTTTACCAAAGGGCCTTTTCTCAAGGAGAAAAAACTGCACTGAAGCCTGGATTACAAACTACTAAAACAGCAAAGTATTTTGAAACTGCACCGGTTCTGACAGGAAAAGGGGACCGAACTGCACTTAACGAAGGGAGGCAGGAAAACCAGCAGAGTGATTCTGCACATGGCAGTACACGGCTCTACTTGTATTTTCAGTTGCTTATAAAGGAAATTCTGACAGCTGCCAATATAAACAGAGTTGGAACACTAGTAGAGAGTGTACAATTCCTGAATGTGTACACATATGGGTGCGGAAAAGACAACAACTCCCAGCAAAACCTGAATTTCCAATGTGTGCTCCAATTTTGCAGTTTAAAGAAGAGAGTTTACAAACAAGGAAGAAAGAACCATCCCGTTCACAAGTCCCTCTTTTCTAATCTTTCCCTTCTCCAAACCTTAACAGGGCAACCCGTGACTGTGTGAGGATTCCATACACCTGATGACTCCCCTGTGTCACTCTGTCCTCAGGTTAGTCAGTCTTTGTACCCAGTCCAGAGAGCTGGTGCCTTCCCTTTGGGTCCCTCACCCCATGGTGAGGAAACAGGAGGAAGATCCTCTCCCTCATTAGGAAGCCCAGTGATTCCCTACAGCATATGTTCAATCCCATGTTTTCCAAGGCCACATGGGGCAGTTCAGGGAATCTATGCAAGTGTCAAAGCACACAGATTTCCCCGATCTCCATCAGCCCAAGCTCAAAGTCCATGTCTGACTTTCTGCAAACAGCTTGTAACAAAAGTTCTTATATTCTTTCTCCTCATAAAAATAAGTCACATGCTCTTTCTTGAAGCCTGTATTTCAAACCAGCATAAATGACCTCTGATGTGACCTCTTTGTAACCTTCCTCTTGTTCCAGCCGTGCCTTACAGACATGCAGCTCCTGTGCTAGACATGAGTAACAAACTTTCTGTTGCTTCGACAACTCTAGTTACTCTTTCAAAACCAAACACCCTGGAGAAGACTTCACTGCCTTCTCTGCTAAAAAGGTTGCATTTTCACTAATACAAATAATTCAACTTGACACAAAATCATGAAGAGGCAAAGGCATGTTCACATCATTGTGAATCAATCTACAGACATCAGCAACATACTCTTCCCACCAGGAAGTACCCTCAGTACTTTGTTCTTTTGTTGAAGTTCAAGCACTTTGCCCCCCGTTTTTAGGAACAGTTAATTCCCCAAAATGAAGATTCATGCTATTTATCCACAATGTTAATAAGCCCTGGGACAGTACAGCAAAAATACAGTCTGGAGGAGATCAGACAATAATGTACAACTTCACCAGACAGAAACTGGCAACTTTGCTGCTGGAACAGTCAGGAATAAGTAACACGGTTAAAATAAGATAAAATTATAGCACACCTCAGGCTTCCGCAGAGCTGGAGAATGGCATCCGTACTGCTTTTCAGAGACAACAGCACACTCTCATTCAGGAGCACCAGCAACTCCCTGTTCCTCAATCTACCACAACCACTGTCACCTCCAGTCATGAAAGTGCTCTGGAAGAGAAGTATTACTCTAATCTCAATACCTCCTCTCTCCTGGGACATTGGTCAGGGTGAATCATCAGTTAATAAACAGGATTTCTTAACTGATGGGTGCAGCACTTCCAACAGCACTGCAGGCACGTTTCCCTTTAGCCCTGTTCTGGAGAACTCATCTACATAAATCCCCTCAGGAGAGAACACCTGAACAGTAAGAGCTTGTAGCAAATGTATTCCAAAGAAACTGAGTTCCTGATGATCTGTTATGGTGGCACAGGTGCCACATTTCCCAGTACTCAGTCCACCAAACTCAGTGTCCTGCTCTTACCTTTCACATTCAATCGTCCTCTAACACTAGTGTCCAGAGCAGCCCAGTCCCTCAGGAAAAAACCTAAACAGAGTGCTTGGCGTGCGATTAACGGCATTAGTCTCGCCTGCGGTCAGTCTCTCGGAGCTATGTTCCACTGGCCACAAGCTGATTAGCTGGCTGCTTAAGGAGGAGCTGGGATAAGTTTCCTTCTGACGGCAGTGCAGTGGAGAGGCAGGCGCTGACTGTAATAATATGCTGCTTCCTGTCTGCGCTGAGCTGAGAGGTACTTCCCAGCAGAAGAGGGTTTACAGGAGCTCAGGAGCTCAAGCTCCACCTCTTTCAGTGAAGAGCCTTTAGCTATGGAGGAGGGGTCACCAGCATGGCTCCTCGTGCTCAAGAACGTGCTCTGACCCAGCTTCACTTCCACGAAAGCATCAGACAGAAGAAACCAAACCACACACAACTCTCTCTCCATACGAAGGAGCTTTCTCCTATGGGATCTCAAAGCTCTGAATCAAATGGGACAAGAGTGAATGTTGTGATTCATTATGTGAATGAGGGTGAAAGTCCACACCACCATTTGGTAGCAATAATTGGAAAATATTTACAAAACCACCATGTGAGAACCATATTGTAACAAAAATATGTACCTGGAAAGATCTGATGTCCTTTCTGAGCCCTCTGGCAATGATGACAGGTGTTTTTCACTAGTATTAAAGAACACATATTTTATCTTTATACAAATTCTGCACAAGGCAGAAAAGGGTCAACAAACTGATAAGGACCCACTCCATCAACTCCGCCAACTGCATTCAAGGCAGCAGGCTTAACTCAGTTGGCACCTTCAAGAAAAGAGCAGATCTTCAGCCCACACACCGATCCAAGGAGGAAAAATTCATTCACCACACAAACATTTTCAACACTGGGCCAAAGGAAATGACCCAAAGTCTTTTCAAAGACTCTTGAGGAGGCAGCTGTGGAGGCAAAGTGTTGACCTGAACAACAGGCAATAGAGTGCTTGGCATCCCCAAACCTCACAAGTGTCCTAGGGGAGAAGGGGCATGCTCAATGGATCAGGTCCATGACAGGTAAAGAGTCATTTTGAGAGAGAGATCACTAAATGCCAGGCTTCCTGGCATGATCTAGAGAAAATACTATTGCAGGGTAAAGTATGGAACTCATTCTCACTGCATATTTTGTTTTAATGCAACTAACACAGCTGCAGACTAGTCCATTAAGTGGGCATCTTAACATATTACGTTACTGCAACACTGCACGGTCCAGGTAAAAACATTCATGGAAAGAGATGAAGTCTCACGGGGAAGACCCAATATACCCTGTGTGATCCCAAATCATCTGGGTTTTTTAGAAATCAGAAGAGGTTTTCAGCATATGGCTGAGAAAAGTCTGCTCAGAAATCAGGATCAGGCTTTGACCTCACCCATCCAATGCTGATGATTCTATTTTGTAAGGAGTACAAATGTAGCACACACTGGTGGCAAGAATCCAGGCTAAAAGTTGACCGCTTAAAGAGTCCTCAACTACCAGGACAACACAGCTATCACTGAGTTTGTACCACAGCAGATCTTCTCTAAGGCCCTGTGCAAGACAGCAATCCTAGGAAAAGGCACTGGTGAGAGATCTGTCCACCATGTACTGAGGGATCATAGGTGGAAAGCACCTGTCACAGCCCAGACATCCCAAAAGAATTTACCTTGTAGATGGCTGACTCTGAAGGACAAAGGTGACAGAGATGTGACAGAACCAGCAAATACCACACCTAAAGGCCTAACATGAGAAGAGAGGTCTGGCATGGGGCTGCTGCAAGATTTGCTTACAGAGGCTTCCTGCTAAATACTTCTGCAGCCACACTGCCTGACCTAGACGAACAACAGCTAAACATAAAGCTTTTCCTTACACCTCAGGGGATGCAGCTGTACAACATCTTAAGTCAAAGATGCCCCAATCACACGCTCCCAGCCCATTCTGTAGACAACTATCCATTAACTCTGAGCGTCCCGAAAACTCTCCCCACTGCAAACAGGATATGCTTACTGAGAAAATCTATGCAAGATCAACTAAGTAAACAACAGTGGAATTCCTTATTACACACTTTGCTATATAGAGGACGAGGCCTGTGTCTTAAAACTCAACTTTTCTCACTCTCCTTCCTGCTGAAAGCGAACAAATTACTTGTCAGGCATGTCCTATGCAGAAGGTTTACTGGCAGCTATTTTTTGACCTTATTTCTCCACGTGGCACAATCTTTGCTGGCTCATGCTCTGGTTTTCTTCTCTCCTGATGTTGCCTCCCCATGGCCCTCACTGCCCTGTCACCAGTTTATCTTCTGACTGCTCAGGCCTTATTACCTCTTCGTTTTGGATACACATTGCTTCTCTAAGTGCTTTATCTGGTGTTTTTGTCTCCCATTTCCTCTGTCAGTACCTTAGGGCTGTCACTCAGGCAACCTGACCTGCAGAATCTATACATTAAGAAGTAGAGATGCCTGGACAGAGGCTGAGTTTCCTCATAAAGAAACCACTTTTTCATAAATCCAAAACTACCAGTCTTCATTGAAGAAAACACAAAACCCAAAAGAAAACCCAGGACATCTAAAACTCTGCTATACAACACCAAATGCTGCATGTTTTCAGTTTAGGAGGAAAACTCAAAAAATGTGTTCCACTAATTTGAAACGGGGAAAAAAATGCATCAAAGAACTCTGAATTTTAGAAAGGAACCAAGCTGGGGAGATACAGAAGGGAAACAGAGTGCTCACAAAGAAAACTGCATGACTGCAAGGAATCCAAAGCACTGACAGCAGTGAAGTGGCAGAAGGAACACCCGCAACACTAGGCAACCTTCTGATTTTATAAGTATTTTCGGAGCTCAAAGTATCCACAGCCACGCCCCTCGGTAAGCCATGACAGAAAGAGTAGATAGAAATTAAGAGGAAATATGTTTTTCTTGAAGTTTACCTGAGCCCCATGATACAGGCCTCAGCTGGAGCCAGCACAGACTATGCCTGCTCCTTGAGTTTCGAAGTAACCCTATACTTTAATCCAGAAGGGAAGGCAGAGACTGGCCAACCCTGACAACAGTCTTGGAAATAACTCTTCACTGTTGGACTTGGATGGGGCAGTCTGAGAAAGCAAACACACTACTTGCTTCCATCCCTAAACACCGTGTTGCTGAGGGAGATTAAATCTCTCTCAACAATAATAAGCAAAACAGCAACAGTACACTTATCTGAAAAATCGGTCTTTATTTCTATTTGAGAAAACTGAAGCAAGATGCAAGATATGTTTAATTAACAGGTAAGTAACTTCACATTCTTGAAATCACTGTAGAATCCTTCTCATGTGCTCACACATTAACATCTAATATAAATATTTACTATCAGGCCTCCTACCTCTCCAATTACAAATATAGAAAGCATTTTCAAGCTTTAGGAAGTGTTGGGGTTTTATATGGACACAGGGTGGGTGCCACAGCTGCTTTGCACAAGCACTGCAAAGCCAAAAGCTACAGCTACACAACAGAAACATCCTTCAACAGATGTTTAAAGCAGCAGGTCCCCATTGCTGCAGCACAAAAGGCACACTGCCCAGCCGTGGGCACCACCTGCAGGATCAGCTTCCTCCTTCCACCTGGACTGTTCCCTGCTTCATCTTCCTTAGAGCAGCAAGAGAGCAGCTTCATCTTCCTTAGAGCAGCACCTCCTTTCTCCACACCCTCCTCTCTCCTTAGCCCTTCAGAGGCTGCATGGAGGTTATTGCTGTTCAATTCCAAAGCTCACACCAAAACCTGACCCTCAGCCTGCATGACTGATGTTAATGGCTTTATTCTGCACACCAGGGGCTCCCTGCAAAATGGAGCTTTCAGAATGCCTGTACCTCAGAAATACAGTCATTTTTCCTCCTAGTTTCTGAGCACGGAGAACATGAAGCAGGGACATCACCGTGTCTTCAGACTGCAAACAGCACACATTTCACATCTAACAAGTATCCCGAACCAATTCCACAGTTATTTCTGTGCTATTTCTTTCTGTTCTTCCTTTAGATTTCCCACTATATATAGCATGCATACATAAACACACATACAGACACACACAAAGTCAGAGAAAAAAGTTTACATATTTTAATGCATGAAGGGAAAACTTATTTCCTTTAGCAAAATCTGCAGCATTAAACATCAACATCACCCCTAACTCCCTCAGCTGAACAAATTTTACTGTCCCACTATGAGAATGGGTTCTATCAAACCCTCCCAGCTTACAAGTAAGAAAATCTCTGAATGCCAAGTTTTAGCACAATACATGGTAACACGAAGTACTTCCCATGAGCACAGAAATCAGTTACCTTGCTGCAAAAACATATAACTTTATGATTTTTAAATTCGCAGTGAAAGATGTTGTGAAGATTGTTCAAATGTTTTTAAAATTTGCAAAAGAGATAGGAGTGGGGAAAAGATGCAAGAAGAATGGAAAATAATGCAAAAAGTCTTACCGTGAAGCTGTTGTTGACATTCTTTGTGCTGGATTCTGCCACACTGGCATCTGTCAGATCCACCTCATCAAAAATAATGGACTGGAAAGAAAAAATTGAAAATCCTAATAAATTATTGAATCTAATGTATAAACAGCACAAAAGGAGTCTGTCTAGCATGCTCCATCACAGCCTTCTGTGATCTGAAGGAAAGATCCAGCATCAACAACATAAAGGACTTGGAAGTTTATTTCCATATAGTGAGGCTCATTCTGGCCTGTCTTCAGTCACTGAACACAATGACTTTATTTCTATTAAAGGATTGTTTCAAAAACCAAGTAACTGTAGGCTTTGTTCCTGTCAAATAAGACAGTTTTATATCTGGTTGACTATCGACATCCTAAACAGATGCATGACAGGTCTGATTTGATATATTTTAGTCCTGCTTGTCTCCTCCACTTTCTTTTTTCATTCATATTCTCTCCTTCCTATTGACCCAGAATCCATTCCCTACTAAAATGCACCAAGGGGGAAAAACATGTGGAAAAATCAGTATGACAAATCCACATTGCTTTAGTTCAAAACGGAGGATTTCCAAATTTAAAGCAAAATACAGGGATCTTCTAATAGCTACAAAGCCTGAAGACAGGTGCTTAAAGAGGGCATGCTCTTTTCTCTATTGAGGGCTGCCTTCCCACTGACACCCACCTGCCTCCAAGCTCCACCACTGACTTCCTTCCTTGGACTCCCACTGGCAGGAGTATTGGCAGGACCTTACCTTAGCAGTTTTTGCATAGTAGAGTGTTCGTCCTCGCAGCTTAAAATATCGTCTCTTCCAGCGCTGGAAGGAGCTGGTCTGCTTCATCAGCATCCCCTCCTTTATGATAGTCTACAAAACCAGGAGAAGAGAGGGTGAAGCACAGGTTTTATGGACAGGCACCTTTCCTGCTCTCCCAGTCCAGATCCACAGGGGATCGACTGGAGCTGGAGAGCAATAACCCTAGCGCCCTCTGCTGTGAGCATTTCACAGAGTCAGCAAGCTGCGCAAACTTAAGACTAAGCCCTCACAAACACGCAACCCACATTGCAAGGCAGTTTTACCTTTGTCTCCAGTGCTACCACATTACAAAAAAAAGATAACTTACGACTGAATGAACATTTCAAAGTCTAACAGTGACTTGGGAAATGTAGCAGTTAAACTCACTGAGGTCAGATTTCAGTCCCAGGTAATTGTGCCTTTCATTTCATTGCCGTCCAATTATCAGCACACAGACACCACGGGATATCTGTCTCTCTCTCCAGTTCTGCCTTGTGAAATTATCAACATCTACCTGGCACAGAGCTGGCAAGCTGCAAGCCCAGGGGGTGAAGAGTGAAACTAGAGTGGAGAAGGAGCCATATCCAAACTCAGCATTTGGTGTTCCTCAGATAGTCTTGGCCCTGTCTCAGCTCTCCCTGGCCAGCTGCCATTTCCCAGGGCTGCAGTGCCAAAGCTGTCTACGCACGCTGTCTCTTTTTTCTTTAACTGCTTTGGAACTAGGCTGACATACTAGTACATACAGGCCCAGATGCTTGCTCACATACTGTGCATACACAGCTCCTTTGTCAAATACATTTGACTTCTTTGCTGAGGACAGATTTTGAATAACAACAGCTACATAAAAATAATCTCTAAAACTACAGCTCAGAAAGACAAGAGGCAGAAAAGCCAGTGCTTAATATCCAGCCCCAAATTCCTGATTGAAACTACTGTCTAGGAGCTGCAAACAGTGCTATGTCATGCCTCAGTACCATGAGAAACCTACTTCTCTCCCCAAGAAATGGTCCCAGGAACCTACTTCTTGCTGAGAAAGCTGAATGTGATAAACACACAGTTAAAACACAGGAAACAAATGATCTGACAATTTTGTAGGACAGGTTATTCTCTATCTCAGTGCCAGGAAAATGACACAGTTCTAACGTACCAGAGGTCTCAGTGGAACTCAGGCTTTTAACAGTCAGGTCACTGCTGAGTATCAATTAATTCACAAACACAGCACCAAATGGACACTGCCAGGCTACTACAGAGCACAAAATAAATGCTCTTACTGATCCACAGGGTCTAGTTCATTTTAGAAATCCTCTCCAGGGCATTAAACTTGCTTTTGAAATGCTATATATATTTCTAATGTGGGTCTTTCCTTTTTGAAACAGCTGCGGATTTTAATACTTTCCATACACACTAGTCCTTGCCAAGCTCAAAGTTTCCTCAAAAAGCACTTGGAAAAAATGTTGACAATAAAGAGAAACATCCGTCTATGAACCCATGTTTCTCTCTTGCTACACAGAGCCATCCTCAAACTGGCCTGAGAGATCACAGGGTCTGGACCACCACAGTGAAGCCTCTACTCACACATCAGCTGGGAAGGAGTGGCTCCCATATACCCCAGATCCTAAAGAGAGCTGTCATAGATAGAAGCCACTCTAATCTTTCTCCACTGTGCTGAGAAAGAGAAATGAGGGAGAGGTCCCCTCTGTCCTAAAATAACCTCATCTACCTTGGATCCCGGGACCTGGTCAGTTCCAAGGTTAGCACAGCCCAAGCCTCCCCATTTCCCAGTGTTGTGTTTCACAAATGCACCTGCACACTGGCAGAAATATCTGTCCATACTCAGGCAAACACCAATTCAGCATGCCTGCTTCATCTGGGAATTACCATGAGCCAGGGTACTGCCGGCAGAGCGAAAACAGAAACTGAAAATGCACAACCCAGGCCTAAGCTCGTATCAGCAAACAGCCAGCTCCTCATCAGCTTCCCACAACTCCAAAGTGGTCACTGAAAGGCATCTTGGCACTCATTTTCCATAGGCCAGAGCAGGGACACAGCAGTAGGAATACACTCTAAGAAGCCATAAGGCATCTAGGAGTGGCTTTAGGGTCTGGAACTTAAACACAGTATAACAATACGCAGAAACAAGATGCTAAACCACCTTAGAGCTGGCATATAAAGAATCCAAAATTCAGCCACGATCTTAATCTGAAGATAAAACAAAGTGCAAAGACTGATCCAACAGCACCTATTGCTGAAACAATCCTGAAGGCATTCACCTACAACCTGGAAAGTGCATTCGTGCTCCTACTCTACCATGGACGTTTCCTGAGTTATGCAGCAATTTTCACTGCGTATCTCCATCCCCCATATGTCAAGTGGAACAAACAGTACTTCCCAACTCTGTGGAAACCCACTAATATATACATACATAAGTGTCTTTCTTATGAGGATGAGTTACTTTCAACCAGCATCTGAGTATCAAAGAGAAATGCTAAATCAACAACACACAAAATATTATGCTAAAGAAGTCACATATTTCTGCAGTCCATTTTTTACAGGGAAGAAAATGCGAAAGTGGCAGATTTTCCAGATTAAAACAGAAACATGGAGTCATCTTTTGCATTCCTTGGAAAAAACACATATAATTAAAAAAATTAGACAGAGAAAGTAGATACTGAACTCAGCGAAGCCCTGAACAAAAGACAAAGAGGAACTAAAAATCTCGGGGAAGACTTCCAGGATGCAAAATCTGAAGATATCGAGTCAGCCAAGAGTCTGACGAAAAAATAGTAACTTGTAGGTGGAGATCTCAGAGCTCTGCTGCTATGCTTATTTAGAGCTATGGTTAGATGGGGTCAGCCAGACCCCACATTCCTTGGGCTCAGGCAGCTGCACCATGGCTGCTCACACTCCTGCCCAGCCCACCAGCAGAGTAACTCTCAGCAAAACAAGGCCACTATTTTCCCTAAGCTCCCACCAGCCTTGCTCGGGTCGGAAGACTCCCTCACCTCAGCTGGGCTCACTCACCTCTGCACAAGACCTGCATTCCTCCATTCCTCTTTTAAACCCTC
Source organism: Campylorhamphus procurvoides (assembly GCA_013396655.1). Classification (NCBI taxonomy): domain Eukaryota; kingdom Metazoa; phylum Chordata; class Aves; order Passeriformes; family Dendrocolaptidae; genus Campylorhamphus; species Campylorhamphus procurvoides. The sequence continues at coordinate 295,787 of WBMV01000965.1, read as the reverse complement.
TTTTTTTTTTTTTTTTAGCAAAAGGCAACAATCCCAGAGGTCACCTTGCCACGCCCTAAACAGCATTTATGTCATTGCCAGGCTCTATCTATAGAAAACCTCAGTTCCCCAGCTCAGACATGAAAGGCCAGAGCAGCAGCGCTGCAGTACTCAGAGCAACCACGGCTCTGGCTCAGCGCTGCCCATACCTGCACAAGAGCAGCAGGGTTATTTATAGGCACCCACTCCGCACACAGCTCGGTGGGTTTGGGCGGAAAGGGCTGCAGATAATATCAAGATGACTTTATAAAATGATGCAGACACTGCTGCCTTTCTCCTCCTCTCTTCTCATTCTACAGCCAAAGGACTTGCTATTTGCAGAGGAATGCAGCTGGAACAAATGAGCTGGGGAAAGAACAAATGAACTGGGGAAAGAACCTGACTGCACAGTGACACCAAATGAAAGCACAGGGGAGAGCTGAACAGTTACTTCTGCTCACCAACCTCTACGCAGCTTTATAATTGAAGATCTACTCTGATCAGATTATTTATTAGGCATGCACTTCATCAAGATAAAAGTGAAATTGCTTCTCCCATAATGAAAAGAGAGAGTTAAATCTATTTTTAGGGTCATATATTGGATCCCACAGGAAAAACTACTGTCTTGAAATATTATGAGGTTTGATTATACAGATACTATCCAGGAAAAATACTGAAATTTTTTTGCAATGCAACTATCCAGACTGCTTTCTATCCAGCAGAGTCCCTCTCCAGTGGTGTCCTGTGGCATGGCAATCCATGGGCAGACAACAGTGTGAAAAACTGAATTCTCTTCTTGGATCTAGCTTAAAATGACGTGCCACTGGTTTCAAGAGTGACCCCTTTCTACCATACTACAAACCAGTGTAAAAAAACTCTGCCAGTTTAAATCAACACCACACATAGCAGAGAGTCTTAAGGAGCCTGGAACGAGCAGGGTTAAACAGCTGAAAGGCAGGGCCTAGGAAATTTCTAGCGTTTTACTATTTATCTCTGGCCTTGAAGAAAAGCAGCTTCCTGCAGAAAAAAATTCAGTTCATGGCAAGCAACACATAACCCTCCCCCCAACTCAATCCCCTAAACTTGACATTTAGGAAGAGAAATAATATGTTCTCAGATTTCTCCTGTCAAAATGGGTGCAGGGTTCAGGCCTAATCCTGAATGGACTAAAGAAAAGTTTTGCCACTGACTTCAACAGGAATAGTTTCAAACAACTCAGAGGACGTAAATCAAGGACTTAAAAGAGAGCCTTGTGCTTCACTGCTTCCTCTTCCCACAGTCCCACTCATAAGAACAAGAAGCCAAAAGATTAACAGAAGCCATTCACAAAACCAGCAAGACGTGGCTGTGTTTCTTGCAGCACTGCTCATCTGAGGTGTCTCTGCATCCAGTAATCCACATCAGGAAGTCAGAGACAGCCTTCACAGATTAAATGCTTTCTATACTGATAACATGAACGATTCTACTAAAAGTCAGCAACGACCATGTCAGATCTCAGCTACTTTCAGATTACATCCCTTGCTCTCCTGCATGTAGCACTGCTCACTATTTGAAACACAGGAGCAGAAAATCCTTTCCTGAAGTTTAAGTCTATTGCCCCATTTGGAAGTCGGGTTCTTGATAAAACATTTCCTAATCTGGACAAGCCCCTACCAGCCCGACTGAGGGTGACTATCAGGCATGCCCAGCTGTCAGGCTGGCAAGTGACCCTTGGCACAGGGAGGCTCCAAACCATGTTCAATACAGACACAGGAAGAACAATGTACCCTATTTTACTGCTGAAATCATGACATATTCTTATGGGCAGTTATTCAGTGAGCATATTTAAAACAAGAATTTTGCTCCAATGGTATTTTTTTCCAATGCAGAAAAAGAATTATGTACAACTAACAGAAAAATCATTCAAAACTAAGGAAATAGCAACTAAAGAATCCCAAACCCAAAGTCCTCAGCATTTGTGTTTCTCTGTTTTCCATGTGTCTTCAGAATGTAAAAACTTCAGGGCACACACTGTTTTTATTTGTATGTACCATAAAACACTGAGCAGGGTGCTGATGCTAAACTGACTAAAGAAAGTACCAAATGCACAGAGGAGAAAACAAAATGCAAAAGCATGTGCAGAACTGACAGGCTATCTCTATATGTGCTTACGAGGGAATTTTAGAGTCAGCTGATCCCCAGGCACCAAACTAACTCATCCAGTTGCTGATTTGGGGTAAGCTGTGGCAAGAAAGATGGGAATAGATCTGCAGTTGCTTAAACATGGCCAGACAGCCTTGTCAAACTAATGCAGGTACAAATCTGGACTGCTGTACCTTGCTGTGGGTGAAACAGTTTTAGCACCTGGTTTCATAAAAGCTCTGTGTGGTCATAAACATGGAACTAATAAATATTTAGAAATCAAATGAAACGCAGTAAATCCAACACAGAAACTACAGGAATAAATCTAACAAACCCCATAGAATAAGACATGGAAGGTCAAAAGGGCAGGGGTTAACAAGCTAATCCAAGAGCAACATCCTTCCACCAGACAGCGGTCACACCCTGGAAATTAATTCCAGGAAGCCTGAAGGGGGGAAATCTGGATCAGTACAGCAATTCTAAGTGTGGGAGAAAAAAAGCTATACAGAAAGCTATACAGATCTATTGGGGAGCACAAGGAATTTACAGACTGTGTAGCCCTGTTTGGAAATTCTACATTAAATGCACCTGGCTCCTGAAGAAGTGAAAATGGCATTTAGATTCCTTTCACTGGTATCAAAAGGACAAGACTTTATGTGAACTCACTGCAACAAGAGGACTCCAGAAGAGGGAGAAAGAAAAGAAAATCAGAGGTCAGCTGCAGGAATCAAATGTCAAAACAGAAGCTGGCACAGTGAGTTGGCAATCCAGTACCAGCAGCCCAGTGATGAAAGGGGCACTGGCCAGGCCCTCAGTGTACACTGCTTCATTCCATTTTGGTTTAGTAACCTATGCCTTATAAACTGGGAAGCACCCATGAGAGATTGCAGCACAAACCTCTATAAAACCACAGGGAAAAGCCTGCAAATACTCGCCTAACAACCATCCTCCCAATCCTCCTCTTTTGTAACCCCCAGCCCTGCTGACTGAGCTGCACTCCGCACACAGTGAGTGTGACAGCTCTCCTCCAGCCTCCCTACAACTCCAGAGACCAGCAGAGTCCAGAGCAGAGAGCAGCAACCCAGCCACAGTGAGCTGGGATGGCACTGAAACAGGAAATGCAAGCTCATTCTCCGCATCAGCACTGAAAAACAGGAGTTTGTATCAAATAAATACTGAATAGGTTTGAATGTGCCTTGGAACAGATAAATGCTCAAACACTTCATTCTTCGTTAGTTAATGTTGCAGCCAGCAAACAAAGAACAGGTCTCTGAACCACCTCCTTTTCAATACCACATTCAGCCGCTACTATTCTGAACGTCTGTTCAAAAAGGGATGTACACTCACAGCCCCAAAGTGAACAATTTAACAAAGGAAAACAAATTTGAAAGCACACAGAAACATACATGGGAAAGGAAACATAATATACAGGATATCATCACACAGCATTCTGGAAAAATGAGTTCAGTCACAGAGCTCCAAGCAAAGTACTTAGAATAGGTAACACTCTGTTCAGCTACTTAGAAGAGAGAATGAAAAACACACTAATAAATGGATTCAGGATGAGCTATTAACTGGACAACTCCTGGCATGCTAACTGCTTAAGCCTTCAATATGCTTTCCATAGGCTCCAGGCATCCTGCCCAGACACAAGAGGGGAACTGAGTACAAAGCTCCAGACAACCTATAGTAAAGCTGGAAGATAAGGGCTCGAACCCATCCACAGAGATAACCAAAGACAAAAAGGCAACAGTTTAAAAGCTACTTGAAAACTTCAGAATGAAATAAAATTTTAAAGGGTGCTAATTAGATGTGAGCTTTATACACTTAAGGACAAACACAACAAATTTGACAGTTATTTTTTCTATCATCTAAAATTACACATACACAGCCACATCCCTTCCTTAGCATTGTCCCCACACACAAAATATGTCAAAATACATTACCTGCTGTGAAACCTTCAGCTCTGAGACATGCCCATCACAAGCCACACACCAACATCACAGAACCCCCTGTCTGAACTCAGAAGCATGTCATGCCAAAATGCACCAAGAGAACCTCATCTGGAATCACAGCTTGTACAAAGAACCCTCTAATGCTGCACCCAGTACCACTAGAGCTTAAGTCATACTCCTTTTCATTCAGAGAGACAAGTTATTACCAACAAAACACCTGTCTAAGCCCACCCACTCACTTCAGCAGCAGGCAGAAGGAGCCAGGCACTCACCATAGTGGGCTGTCAGGGCCATCTGACAGGAGAGTGTCAGGCTACGGAGGCACGTGGGTGCAAGCACAGCAACAGCCAATGTAAGGGAAGGCACAGTCAGAATACAGCTGTGGATCTCATCCTGAAAATCATAACCACCCCATCCCTCCCACACCACTAAACGTCACGGAGATCTTGGCCAAGGAGGAAGGAAAAGTCAGCAGCAAGTACTGGTGCGACAACTTCAGGACATAGGAAAGCGAAAGTTATACCTTGAAAACTGAATCCTTTGCCCTTGTGTTGAAGGGGCTGAGAGAAAGACAGCTTCCTCCCACTGTGCCTGGATTCCCATCAACTCTGCTACTGAATTCTGCAAGGAGCCTTATTTGGTAGTGACTGGTAGAGGCAGGGCCAAACCCTCATCCTTTTACTCCAACTGGTATTCCAATGGGTTGAGAGTGGAAAGCAGCTTTTATCCCTTGGCCATTTAATTAATATCTAGGTATCTTAGAATTTATTTTTATCTCATCTGTAACAACTGTTGCTATCAGATTTTCCATATTTATGTATTAAACAACCTATGCTTTTAAGTTTTTTTTTCCTCAACTATTTAGCATAGTTTTCAAAGGATACTCCAAAGCTTTTAATTTGTTTTTCCACTTTCCCTGTTTTAATGTCCTGCAAATACCTTTGACCATGCCAAAACATCTTAACCAGCACCAGCAAAAACAAGGAAGATGAGCACAGCCCTGGAAACACCATTTTGTTAACTTTCAGCTGAACAGAACAGCATGAGTTCCCAGAATACTGATTTCTAATAAAATCTCAGTGATAGATCTACACATCGACAAAAGAGTGCTCTGCCCTGTCTCAGCAGACAGCAGTCTGAAGAGCAGGCAGCTCACACTCCACATTCTATCAGCCACATCTCTGTTGCTGAAGGACCAGTGATGGTGGCTGTCCCACAGATCAAGACATGACCCTAGAGCCTGCAGCACCTGCCTCAGTTCCCAGGTGTGCAGATGCCCAGTGTGATTCTGTGCATTTGATACAAGTGTGTGTCTCCATTCCCTCTATGGGAAACTGGGGTGGTTTACCTCTCCTCACTAGTAAAGTACATGGATAAATTCATTAAAACTTGCAAGACCCCAGTACAATGTGCTCAGTGCAAACACTGTGATCTACACGGCACTTCCTTTCTTGAAAAAAGGTAAAACGCAACATCAGAACAGGTATCAGGTGTAAAACTTTTCAACTTGGCAATGAGACAGTGAGGAAACAAAATGATCTCTTCTGAACCCAAATGGAGTAAGCCCATGTTAATCAATTATCTTACTTGGATATGGTCATGTTGTAGCCAGCAAGTAATTTTTTTCCTCTCTGGATGACAGAAGGGTAGATGGCTTTAGACCTCCCCCTCAGTGGAACTGCTCTCCTGTCCACATGTGGGCCAAGGAATGCAGACAGCAAGCTCCATACCGTGGAGAAGCACTGGGCTGTGCTGCGGAGGTGCAGCACCACTGGATAGGGCACGCACAACAAGCTCTGCTTTCTGGAGTGTTTTATAGAAAATGGGTGAGAAGGGACCCAAACAATAGCAGCTGCTGGGGGGTCACTGCTGCTGCCCCAGCTGTTCACCTGCCCCTGGATAAGCATCCCATGAAGCTGCAGAACCAAACAGAAGCATCTTCCTTCTCTAAGAGACACACATGTAAGTTCTTAGTGAAACAAGAACCAAATTAGTGGAGAAAACTTAGAAAACTTTTTCTCTCTTAGTGGAGAAAATGCAGGGAACAAAGAGTTTCAGTGGAGAGTTAATAAAAAATCCTTTAAACAATGGTTTGCACATTTGAAACCTTGAAAAAACACATTCCAAGAAGAAGGTGCTTTTCACTTGGGAAGTATTTTGCTAAGAAATTTCCAATGTTGCTGTGCCAGTATCTAGGGTAAACCTTAAGCTTTCCAGGAAGTAGGGAATACAAATCCCTCTCTATTTCACTTGTGCTTTCTCTGACATATGCAGGTATATCTGCTATTTTAGAAAGAATCACACTAGATTTGTAATTGAAAAAGGTAACATTATGCAGTGTCTTACATGGTACACTGGATTTTCTAATCCGGTAATATGGAGATAGACATTTCACAGTTTCATTTATAAACCGTACTCCTCCAAAGTTAAATAACAATGGGCTTTTTGTAACAACAAGTTTCGGGTATGGGGAAATACCCTAAATATTTGACTTAGTTTTATTTAAAAAAACAAACAACCAAAACAAAACATTTATTACCTGCTTTACTTAGTCAGTAATTTTATTTAAGAGAATAATTAGTAGCCTGGCAGTGTACCTTCTAGCAATGTGGTCTAAGTAAATCCACGCTCTCAAAACATGCAAATATTTAATGTTAGCTCTTTAGTTCCTGGACCTGATCTATAGTTAGAAGGAATGAGAAATGCTACAAGTGCGTGTGGTTTTGTGCTTTGTTTTGTTGTGCGGTGGAGTTTTTTTTAGTCTGGGTTGTTTTTTTTAAGAAGGAAGTAACAGCTGTTGCTTTCATACAGCATCCAAAATGCTCCAGCAGCAAGGCAAACTTGCAGTACACCAGAGGAAACATAGTGCTGGGAAGCTTCCCAATTTTGTCAGAGCAGATGAGCCTGAAGAGCACATGAAACAGACTGGAGACTGAGTTAAGGTTCAGCCTAAAATCCTACCTCTGTCCTTAATCCTCACAGAACAAACTAGTCTGTTCATGCAGCTATTCCAAGAAAATTCATGTCCTTAAAACCTGTGTTCAAGATGTTTGTTCAGTTTCTGTTCAATCACAAAAACTTCACTTTTGCAACAGTTCTCTCTCTTTAAGTTCACAGTTCCTACCTGGATTAAAGAATGAGACACCACCACATGATACACGAAGCTCCTAAAATGTCCTCTTTAAGACACTGATAGAAGGTAGCAAAACAAAACCAGACAGACATTTTAATAGGTTTTAGTGGAAGATGCCAGACAGAATATGAATTAAGACATAAATTCCAGAAAATTCCTTCCTCATTTGTTGCATATTTCTTTTATAAAGTCTCTTTACTGAAATACTTTGCTTCTTATCATAATACTTCTTTCAATACTTGTATTTCAAACTAATGAACTCCTCCATTTCCTCAGTCTAATCTCATCTCAGAAAACCTTAAAATATTTGCCCTCCAGAAATAACACTTCTTTACCTACAAAACAGGCATTTCATCTAATAGGCAATACAAGAAGAAACAAAATGAGCTTTCTTCAGCTGCCCATGCTGTCCACCATATGTTTGAGAACTCAGCTTAGTCTGCTCTGGAAAGCTGCACAAAACCAAGAAGAAACATTTTGCTTCCTCCCTTTTTTTTTTTTTTTTTTTTGCCTTTATACTGCAGAGTAGCTCCAAGACCTCAAAGCTGCTGATCAGAAAGGGAATCACAACTTCCCATAGCACAAAAGGCATCGTCTGTATCTGGTACAGAGCACAGAGATCAGAACCATGCTAGTTCAGATACTGAGCAGTTTGACCACAGCATAAAGCTCAGTACCAGTTAATTTATTCTGCTTTTCATAATACAAATTAACTTGACATATCTCTGCTGCTGGAGCTAGACAGCTTCCAATATCCCAGATAGTTTGGAGAGCTGCTCACTCTGCTATCAGCTCTGGTGAAATACCTACTGCAAACTTGTCTTAAAAAGTTCAAGGCAATGATAAATGGTTATAAAAATGAAAATATTACAGAGAAACTGCCTGTGAAAGTAAACAGAACTTAGTTTGAACTAGTCTAAACAAGAAGTCCTCCTGATGCCACCCAAGGACGCTGCTGAAATCCTGTCTGGTAAACAAACTGAGAGTTCAGCATACCGAAGTTGGCAGGCTGGAAATCTCACAGAACTGATGAATGAAACAGGAAAGTGGCCTGTCGATCCACCCTCCTGCTTTCTGAGGGCTGTAATGTGACACTGGCAGTGAAAGGTCAGGTTCAAAGGAAGAAGCACCTTTCACTATCAGAGCTCAAACAGGGTGCTGTGCTCCTCCATTTCACACCCTCAGCTCTCACAATCACTTTGGATATTCCTGTGCCTTCCTCCATGCCAAGTGACAATGAGATGGTATTACCATTCCAGCTGGTTCCAGCTGAGGCCTGAGCACTGCTTACAAGGCAGCAGTGATGTCCTGCTGTTGCCTCTCCTCACACCCATCTTCCTTCTCTCAGTTTATTTAATCTCCATCCCAATTCCCATCCATTCAAAGACACTTCACCTTAGCCCACCAACAGTTTCTGCAGCCGCACCAATAGAGAGGGGCCAAAAGCAGCACACTCTCAAGTTGGATATTGGTACAAGCCTGACAGGTCTCAAAATGGCTGATCAAACAAGTTACACAGCCTCTGCTTCTTTGCCAGCTGAGAAAAGAGCAGTCACACCACCTGCTATACCTGAACATACGAGGTTTTCTCCTTTCCACAGAATAATAATCATTAAAAGACTGCCAAACATGCCTTCCTTATACCTTCTTCTATGCCTCAAAACTTCTTCCCAGTTAAAAGCAAACAAACACACTAAAACACAGCACTTTCAAAACTTAGCCTTCCACTCCTCCTTCCCCTGCCCTCTGCCTTACACAGGACATATTTTTCAGCTAAAGAGATATAGCTGTGATTTGCATTAAGACTCTGCACATCAAGCTCTCAGTCCCTAAACATTCAAACAATTCCATTTGCCCCACTACTACCACACCAACCTACTTCAGTCAAACACAGATGAGCAACCTATGGGCTCTGAAACAAGTTCACTGACATTTTATGGCCTTGCAAGCAAGCGGCTTTATTTCATAGTATTTGAAAACAGTAGTAGTATGAAAACAGATGGCAGGACCAGTGGAAGGAAAATATACCTTCAAAGTGTTTGCGACTGTGACAAGCAAGTAAATTCTGAGGAATCCCATGGGCACAGCAGACTTTGCACTCAAACTGTGATAACAGTAAGCTTCCATGGTGATTTAGCTGTACTTACAGGCACAATCCTAAACTAACTGCATCAAAAGATGTGGTCAGAAGAGATTTGTATCCTCAGGCTGCAGTAAAAGTCTGCCTACATCTCTCACTGTCACTGATCGACCTGTTCAACAGCTTCTACAGCTTACAGTAGTCTGTACTCTGTCATTCATCAGACAAATTCAGAATTAGGTCTGCCTTTACGCAGGAAGCAAGCTCCTTAAAGTCTCATCAAAACTACGATTATTCACTAAGTCATCTTTGCTCCTTGCCCTGAGGGCAAGGAAAATGTATACATGCAGCAGCATGCAGAAAAGAACGATGACAGAACAAAAAGACACCAACAAGTAACAGAACAAATCAATCCTTGATACCGTAATACCTGGGCTTACTTGGAAAATTTGACACTGTTTAGTCAAAGGTTTTCTGCAGATTAAAACACAGGAGACTTAATAGCTGCAGACAATATCTGTTTATAATCCTTGTTCTTAGCATGCTTGTGTTTGCATATACAAGTGGCTGGTTTTGACTTTTTCCAGCCATGCTGACGCAGGAAGTGATGTAAAGCAGGGAAGATGATTAAGTAGGGATGGGAGGATTGTGTTCTGCTATATTAAAACAAAAATACAATCCAGCGCACCTTTCATCTTAGCATCTCTAACATCTATAAGCAAAAGTTCCCACTCTAGCATTGAAAAAGTCTTTGTGTCTCATCACAAACACCACCACGTAGACAGACTAGATCTTCCTTCCTCCCATTCCACATGAGACCCCTTCTATATGTGGTGTTAAGAATCACAAGGTTCATCTGATCTCCAGCAAGATAAATTTTTGATATTCAGCACTCTGTATGCAGGAATAGAACTCAAAAGACTTATTTGTTTTCTCAGCAGAATAACAGAGTAGCTCAGGTCACCCGGTGCTACAGTGCAGCTGAAATCTCTTTGATACAGAACATCCACCAGTTTAGAGGGCTCCAGGGTTTCCTGGTATGGCCAGAAGAACCATTGCACACCCGAGGCCCTGCAGTGCCTCAACCCAAGGAGCCAGTGACAGTGCCAGCAGCATGCTGCAGATGGGGAAGCAGCCCTTACGTGGTCCCCACGTAAGACCACACTTTGTCACGGGGACTTCAGGACCGGGACCAATGCAGCAAAACAACAATGCACAGCAGAATGATGAAAGGCTTTGTGTCTGAAAGCAGGGCCAACCAGCCAGCAGGAAAAAGATCCCTCCAAATAATGCTTCAGATATTGCATCATGCAGAGACGTTTACCTCTTCTTTGCTACCAATACCAGAGAAGCAACGCTGAGCTGCAGTACGAGCACTGAGTGAGCCTTTGTATCCCCACAGCTGCACCATGCTTGCCCATGCTGCAGGAACAAGGTGATCACAAGGCATGTGATGGCACAATAACTAACCGGGTATTTCTGAGCAGAAACACATCACACAACAGTCCAAGAGTTACACAGAAGTTAAATGGCTACAAATAAATATCATGCTGCTATAATAAAAATAGTACAGAAAAGAGAAGCTCCCTATGGGTGGTTCCCAGCCTAAGGCTGACAGAAATCTTCGCATCTTCTCTTACAGTAACAATACAGAGGAACTACAGATGTGGTTGTAGTTGCATAATGTTATTACTGCCCCTAAAAACGGTGTTATTGTTTCAGAATGAGACACAGAGGGGTAAAATATGACTGGGCTAAGGGAATACAGGTGGAAACGACTGTTACCCTAATAGGAAGGCAAAGCAGGATAGAAAAAGCTGGGAACAAAGACTAACCATGTGTGAGACCAGTTTTACCAGACAGAAATCCAAACATCGCCATACGGCTAGAGAAAGGTAAAACAGCACAGCATAAGAAGGGGAAAACTGGGATGCAGCCACAAAAAGGATGGGAAGATGTCGAGGGAAGAACACACTGACTGTGGGGAATAACAGCAAGGGCTGCACCTTCCAGAGCAGAGCTCTGACTATGAGACAGTGACTTGTGCAAAGTCCAACAGGACCACAGGAGTGGGTGTTGGAAAGCGAGAGCAGCACGATGTGACAGGAAGCTATGGCTGGGATGTGCAGGGGTTCTCAGGGAAGGCACTGGGAGGAGAGGATGGAGCCCCTGGCTCCTGCAACATGGCGAGAAAAGGGGAGATGCAGCTTCATGAGGCGGGGAGGGACAGGATGTCTTTAAGAGTTCAAATACCAGATAGTGGGGGGCAGCACTAGGGAGCAGGAGCCCAAATCTAATTTCCATGACTCCAAGAAGATATTACAGGGGAAGAGAGTAAGGAAGGAAAGAGGTAAGTCAAGGTCCTGTTGAGCCGCGGCAGCCTCATCACTGTTGGTTTAGAAAAGCTCCCTGGGCCGTCTGAACCTGGGCACTGGGAAGAGGGCAGCCCAGGCTGGGCTACTGGGCAGGCTCTGAGAGGCAGGGGGGAATGGCATCTGAAGGGTGGTCGGGGGCACTTCCAGGAGCCCCTGAGGGCAGTCTGGGGGGCACCGGTACATGCTGAAGGGCATTTAGGGGGCAGCTGTTAACGAGCGCCTGAGAAACATTTCATTATGGAGATCCCTGTGAGGCATTTTGGCGTTCCCGAGTCCATGGAAAGACGCTGGGGAGTGTTGTCAGGGGGTCTCTTGAGGAGCGGTTTGGGGTCGCCGGCAGGTCCCTGAGGGGTCGCTGAGGGGGAGAGGGGCGGATTCGGCAGCAAATGGCTGAGGAGGGGGTGCGTGGGGCACCGCCGGCACTCCCTGAGGGCCGCTGGGGGGGCCTGGGCGGCCCTTCTGGCAACTCGCAGAGCGGCGCCCGGGGCAGCGGCGGTGCGGGCCGTGCCAGCGGCAGGGGGAG